>ML799557.1:0-67684 GCA_009831015.1 Picea engelmannii
TTCCTTGAAAAATCATCTATGAATGAAACATAATACACATATTTACCTAGGGATGGAACAGGAACAGGTCCAAACACATCACTGTGTATCAACTCTAAGATCCCCTTTTCTCTTGTAGCACCAAATGGGAATCTTACTCGATTTTGTTTACCATATATGCAATGTTCACAGAAATAAAAATCCAGAGTGCAATTAGACATACCTTCAACCATACCTTTACGATGTAGTGTTCAAAGGCCCTTTTCTCCAATATGTCCCAGTCTTTGATGCCACAGCATGGTCTTCTTTCCAGGGACAATATTGGTCTTGTCTTGTTTATTTCTCTGTTCAGGGACAACAGAACTGTTACACCCATTAGTATAAGTGCTTCCCAACAATTTGTACAGAGTTCCACACCGAAATCCCCTCATCAACACCATTGATCCTCATACCATCTTGCAAGTGTTCTTTCCAAATACAGTATCCACTCCTACATCATCCATCTTTCTTACAGATATTAGGCTCATGGCTAGTTTTGGAATGTGCAGAACCCCAGAAAGTGTTCTAATCCTTCCATATTTTAGGAGCAACTTAACCCTTCCACGTCCCAAGATTTTTTTTGTCGAGTCATCTCCTAGGAATACATCACCACCATCATATTTTTCATATTCAGAGAACCACTCCCTGTGAGGAGTCATATGGTATGACGCACCTGAGTCGATCAACCATACATCATGGTTTGCATGTGTACTTGTAGATGTTATGTAAACATCACCTCCTTCTTCAGTGGAGGTTTTTGCCTCTGTGGAAGAGGTACTATTAGATCATTTTGGTTTTTCAACCTTCTTAGGCTTGCAATATTTCTTATAATTCCCTGTTTTACCACACTTCTAGCATTTCCTCAAAGATTTTCCTAGAGACTTAGATCTACCTGTAGATTTAGATCTCCACCCCGAAGGCTTACCAGGGTTCCTGTCTTGGGTATGCCCTCTCACAAATAAAGCATCTGTGTTGTGGCCATCCATGCTTTTTCGTCTCATCTCTTCAGATAACAAGGATGCAAATACATCTTCATACTTCAATGTAGATTGAGTGGTATTACCTATTGCTACAACCAGATTATCCCAAGAGTCTTGAAAAGAACATAACAAAGTAATACACTTATCTTCTTATGTAATCGTAATATTAAAAGAGCCAGGTTGACTTACCAGAGTATTAAAGGTATTTAGATGTTCTGTCACAGAATCTCCATCTTCCATGCTAAGATGATACAGCTTCTTTTGAAGAAACAACTTGTTTACCAGGGACTTTGATTGATACAAATTCCCCAACTTATCCCATAGTTCCTTGGTTGTAGATTCTCCTGAGACATTCAACAACGCTGAATCTACCAGGCAGAGTCGAATAGTACTCCTTTCTCTTCTGTCCAACTTCTCCCAATCTTCCTTCGACATACCAGTAGGTGGTGTACTGATAGTTTGTGTACTGGTAGGTTGCGTACCAGTAGCCTGTGTGCTAGTAGATGGTGTACTAGTAGGCTGTGTACTAGCATCCACAATGATCCATTGTTCTTTGTCTACAAGAAGGTCCTCCATTTTCAGCTTCCATAGCTCAAAGTTTTTACCGTTGAACTTCTCTATCTCGATTCTAGAAGAACTCACCATTCCTCTTTCTGCACTCAAGTCACCACTGCAAAAGCTCCCACTAAACCTAGGTTTATCACAGACCCAAGATAAACTTGATCTATCAAGATCGAGCCAAACCCTCAACAACAAAGGCATCCCTCTGAAGCCAAAAATAAGCTCTGATACCACATGTAATTTTTAAACCTGTGAAGTAAAGAAATGCATATAGATTCTTAAGCAAAATAGAATTTAATCAATGGCTCATACACATAGTACACAAAGATTTTATACCGAAAACCCTCAACCAGGAAAAACCTTTCTTATATTCATTATATCAAATTTCACCATTCACCATACAATATATACAATGTTTTTAGGTATTCTGTAGATACCAAAACCCTAATCCCTTAATCTGGGATTAATTTACAAAATCGCTAAAAATAGCAAAAACCACCCAAAAAACAATTTTGGGGTGCTACCACCCGTTGTCGAACATTGCGCGTAACTAGGGGGGGGCATACCTGCCCCCCCCTAGGAAAGCACCCAGTGCACACGGCAGGAATAGAGCACTAGTGCGAGGGATCATCAGAAGCAGTTTTCATATCTGACACACCCACACACACACATGCAAAGAACATAACACATACCCAACAAGTACATGTTGATATAGCTAAGATCCAAGTCATCTGTGACTGGCCATCCCCAACCACACTGACTGAGCTTCAGAGCTTCTTGGGACTCGCCAATTTTTACCAAAGTTTCATGTTGGGATTCTCCCATATTGCATGGGCCCTTAGCCAGGTGACCAAGGGAGGTGGTAGGGCCAAGTTTTTGTGGGGAAAGGAGAAGCAATGAGCATTCGAAGATCTGAAACATTGTTTTTCCTCAACTCCAGTACTCTCCTTTCTCGATCTGCAACAGCCATTTGAGATTGAGACCAATGCATATAACTATGTTGTAGGCACATTTATCACTCAACACGGGCACCCAGTGGCATACCATAGTCAGACACTCTTCGATGTTGTCCGAAAATACCCCACTTATGAAAAGGAAATGTATTACATTGTCCAAGCCTTCTGTCAATGGAAACATTACATTCTGGGGACATAGACGATCATACACACTGATCACAAGCCTCTGCAGTTCATACAGACACAGGGGAAATTGCAAAACGACTGCCATCACAAGTGTTCCACCTACATGCAGCAGTTCCATCTCAACATCAAGTATAAGACATGTATCTCCAATCGTGTCATCGACTACCTCAGTCAGCCTCCTATGGTTGCACTTACCACTGTGCTCCATTCCTATGGACATGAAACATTAGAGTGGCCCCAAATTTACTAGTAAGAACTGGACTTCGCCACCAGATATCAACTCTTGGGTACAAGCACCATTGTCACTGATTTTCACATTCAGGATAGAATCTTATGCCACCTGCGCCATCTATGTGTTCTTACAAGCGAGCGTGCAAAGATGATTTGGGAAGCCCACTACATTCGGGTGACAGGACATTTTGGCATAGAGAAAATTGTGGTCGTTCTTCAAAAAAAAAATTATTGGCCAAAACTTTGACAAGACATCAGTAAGTATATAATATATTGCACTACCTACACCATTTCCAAGTTAGACATCAAGAAGAAAGGCTTATACAACACTCTTCCTATTCCCGAAAAGCCTTTGGAATCCATCTCCATGGATTACATGTCTAGTTTGTCTTCCACCAAGCACGGAAATGATTGTGTGTTTGTGGTCGTTGATCGATTTTCGAAGATGGCCATCCTCACAACCTATAAGAAGAATGTCACAGCGGCATATACTACCAAGCTCTTCTTCAAATGAGTTTGGGTTCACTTTGGGATACCACAGACCATCATCTCCGACTGAGACAACAAGTTCCTCAACGCCTTTTGGTCGAGTCTCTAATCTCTTTTGGACACCAAGCTCACAAAATCCACCTCTTTCCACCCCCAAATCGATGACCAAACCGAGGTCGTCAATCAAATGATTATGCACATCATGTGCATGTACAATTCTAAGAATCCTCATACATGGGACTAGAGTCTCCCATATGTCCAACACGGTTACAATAGGGCTCTCCATAGTTCCATCGACCATAGCCCATATAAAGTGGGTCTGGGATTCAAACCCTTGGGACCTATTGATGTTTCATTTCCTCTTTCCACCACACAGACAGACTCTTCCCCTAAACATTCTGGGATCGACAAAACCACAAGATTCATTGAGTGGATTCAGCACCTCTGCCAATAGGTCCAGGAGATTTTGCAAAAATCCAATGCTAAGTACAAGCAACATCATGATAAACAAAAGGTACCACACTAGTTTCAGGTTGGCGACAAATTATGGTTACATTTACAGAAGGAGCGTCTCTTCGAGCCCCATCGGAAGGTTCTCCCACTTCAATATGGGCCTTACACTATCACCAAGGTTGTGGGTAGAAATGATTTTGAGCTCAACACTCCACCTTTCCTTGGTCTACATCTAGTATTCAATGTGTACCTCCTTCGGCCATATTTTCCACCATTATTGGACACATCTGCAATCTTCGAACAACTGAAATCAACAGATCTCAACCATGATTGCATGGAAATAGCATCCACCGATCAGATAGTGGACACACGGGTCAAGGGAACTTGCCAGCAACGGATCCAACTTTATCGGGTTGTTAAGGCAGGGAAACTCCTACACCAAGGCAAGTGGCTCACTCGGGGCCAAATCCAGCAGAAGTTTCCTCACCTAATGGAGGAACTCAATGCAATGGAGACCATTGCTTCCTAATAGGGGAGGATTGATCTAGGTGGATATTGGTGGCCACCCACCTATTCCAACTGGCTCCTTGTGTCCGTTTTCGATTCAGCACGTCTTTTTGTACTACTTTATAATTGTTAGTTCTACACTTCTGGGGATGTTTAAAGCCTCACACATTCTTCAGGTGGATACTAGTGGCCTCTTGCCTAATCCAACTTGCTTGTTTTGTATGTTGTCATGTCAGCACATCTTGTTGTACTTCCAAGGATATTTTGGGGCCCTAAATGTTGTTTTCTTGACCCACCATAGTTATATTGTAGACAGAGTCAAATTTTTATGGGGGAATGTGTATTTCTATGAAATACCTTTCCAACGGGATATCACACTCCTAAAATAGAGGTCGTATGCAAAAGTTACGACCCTAGGAAGTTGAGGTACCAAATTACACCAACTTACCCATAGGACCCACATGACTTTTGGCCTTTCACCTTCTAGGGCTAGGTTTTTGGATGTCTAGGGTTTTAGAATTCATGAGTAATATGAAAAGGGCCTCTCGATCCTCATTTTGATCCATTATGCTCAGACGGATGTGTGTAGAAGCCACATCTCTTCTCAGAGATAGCTACCACCTTTGACCAAGTTTCAATTCTGTAGTTTTACAGTTTCAGCCTATTTCATTATTGAATAGAAGATATTGTTCACTGGATATTTGTGTTATTATTCCTATCTCTCTGTTTATTGTATTCAGTCTATTAATAAATTTGTTCCACTCCTAAATCCATATCACTACTTACAGAAGGGAAACATGTTATCAATCACATCACATAACATAGATATTACTGTGGTTCACCCCCTCCTAGGTTACGTCCACAAAGATATGGCTCTTACGATCTTTTATTATGGTTATATAATATATGGCGTCGTGTGCACTATAATTTATGATCATACAATCACAAGCAGGTTCCTTGATCCCTGTGAGGCTGACCATATTGCACCAGGCTCCTCGGCCTGCGATCTAACCCTTAGGATATAGTTTCTTGACTCTCCTACAGCTCAACAACTTACAAAATTGGTATTATATCTTATAGTAGTTTCTATTATAACCTTATAATTTATAGGATCATCTGGTGACTGGAAAATTTTCACTATTGATGTATGTTATCTTTGTAGGAACTCGATCTCACTAGACCCTACAAATATTTGCATTCTTTCGACTCCAGCAAGGTTAAATGTATAGGCCTAATCAAAGACTTATGCATTACATTAGCTCAAATCCCAACAAAGAGTATGGTAATGGATATAGTAGTTGTAGATATTCCCCCAAAATATGGTATGTTACTATCAAGATCATGGGGAGCTAAGCTGAAAGGATCCCTACAGCTAGATATGTCCTACGCCACCATCCCGGTATTCGGACAGTAGAGGAGACTGTATAGAGAAACCTTGATGAAGTATATGGTCAGTAGTCAAGAAAAGCAGCATAACTATCCATTATACTCTGCACACTCTAATCTAGAATCTTTCATTCTATACAATGATGGTGATGTGGAAGAACAAATTACTTAGCTGGAAGATGATACACATGATTCAAAAGAAAGTAAAGAAATCATTGAGGCAAGAAAGGCGGAAACGATAGAGAGGGAGGAACTGCCAGCATATTTTTGGAGCACGGATTTCGATGGTGTTGTGAGTAAAGAAGGAGTTGGAGCTGGATTTTGGTTGCATAATCACAGATCAAGGTATTCTGAGAGTCACTCTTACAAATTGAATTTCCAATTCACTAACAATGTGGATGAGTACAAGGCTCTGATGCTCCGCCTGAAACTACTAAAGTAAGTCGGTGCCAAACAGATCATGGTAAGGGGTGATTCTAAACTGATTATCAAGCAAATCAAAGGTGAGTATGCAGCTAAACACCCCAGACTTAGGGCTTATAGGAATGTTATTTTGGATGCTCTTCAATGCTTTACTAAAATCGACTTGCAGGTAATTCCTAGAGGACAAAACATATTGGCAGACGGGCTGGCTACATCGGCAGCTACCTGTAAAATTCCTTTTCATCCCACTTGCAAGTACACAATGGAGATGAAGTGCAGACCAACCGTTCCTGACAACATCATATACTGGCATGTATTTGCAAATGACGATCAAATTGAAGACTTCCTATAGTGTAAGAATGATTTCGAATGTACAAACATAGATTTAGAAAATGATGATGAGATTGTAAATAAATTTGTTTCTGAAAGTGTTAGTGTAAATAACGTAGATTCCAAAGAGATCAATGAAAGTAAAGTAGATGCAGATGAATTGAATGAAAATGAGATAGATTCTAGTATTCTACAGTTGAAAAGTAATGTGTTACCTAGAGGTCTAGTTCCGCTAGAAGACTTGTTCAATTTTAAAAATGTAGCCAAAAAACTAAAAATTGAAGCTAGTGGTAAAGAGGTCGAAGAGTGCAACATAGGAACAGAAGAAAAACCCAAGATGATAAAACTTTCTAAATATCTACCCCCTGAGAAAAAACACAAATACATTGAATTGTTTAAGGAATATGTGGATGTTTTTGCCTGGGGTTATGAAGACTTAAAATCCTACGACACAAGTATCATACAACATAGGATTCCCATAAAAGAAGAACACAAACCTTTCAGACAGAAACTTAGGAGAATAAATCCCAAGTTACTCCCCCTGATAGAGAAAGAAATCAAAAAGATGTATGATGCAAAAATCATGGTCCCCTTGATATTTTCCAAATGGGTTTCTAACCTAGTTCCTACCAGGAAGAAAACTGGCAAGATCAGACTTTGCATAGATTTCATAAATATGAACAAAGTCTCTCTTAAAGATAATTTCCCTCTTCCCAAAATGGACCACATTTTACAAAAGGTGGTTGGGGCCAGTAGGATCTCCTTACTAGATGGTTTCTAAGGCTACAACCAAGTCCTTGTCCACCTAGACGATCAAGAGAAAACAACATTCACTACACCTTGGGGAACCTTCATGTATGTGAAGATGCCTTTTGGATTGATGAACGCTAGTGCCACTTTCCAAAGAGAAATGGATATTGATTTTGTAGACGAAAATGGGAGATTTATAGTCATTTATCTGGATGATGTGACTGTCTAATTAAAATCTGATGAGGAACACTTGCTACACCTCAGCCGCGTTTTAACCTTGATTAGGCCTATACATTTAACCTTGTGGGAGTTGAAAGAATGAAAATCTTTGTAGGGTCTGGTGAGCTCAAGTCCCAATTTTTCCATCATGGCTTTGGGAATTAGGTTGTGAGAGGCACCCGAATCCAACATAGCGTTGTGTAATATCAGATCGTGGATGTTTAGGCTGATGTAAAAAGGGGCCATAGCACCATTATCAGTTTGACCATCAACTTCAGGACCAAACAGGAGCTCTAGTCAGTCATCAGCAATATTTACTATGTCCAAGTGATTTATAGATCCAACATTCAAAGATTTAGTACCTATCTCGAATTCGATGCTTAAATATGTAATCACCTGAGACCTGTAAGCGTTCTTGTTCATCATCTCAGAGAGGGGAATGGAAATATTCAATTTAGCTAGTTCCCCTTCAAGGCTGAAAGTAGTGGAAGATTTTCTTAGGATATGTACCTCTGGTTTATCTATCAGAGCTCTATGACCAAGTGCCCTTGCTTGACTGGTTGATGAAACTTTAGTCTGATTTTCTCTTTGTAGTATTTTTGGATTTTTTTGTGTATGAGGTTCAGCATTGTTTCTCTCAGGGACTTTCTTGGGAGGGTTTTCTGAGGCTTTCTTGGTTTCAGAAGCCTTCTTCGGAGAGTTATCCATACCCTACAAATATTTGCATTCTTTCGACACCAACAAAATTAAATGTATATGCCTAATCAAAGACTTATGCCTTACATTAGCTCAAATCCCAACAAAGAGTATGGTAATGGATATAGTAGTTGCAAATATTCCCCAAAAATACGGTATGTTACTGTCGATATCATGGGGATCTAAGATGAAAGGAACCCTGTAGCTAGATATGTCCTACACCACCATCCTGATATTTGGACAACAGAGGAGACTGTATAGAGAAACCTTGTTGAAGTATATGGTCAGTAGTCAAGAAAAGCCGTATAAATATCCATTATACTCTGCACACTCTGATCTGGACTCTTTCATTCTATACAATGATGGTGATGTGGAAGAAAAAATTTCTCAGCTGGAAGATGATACACATGATTCAAAATAAATTAAAGCAATCATTGAGGCAAGAAAGGTGGAAATGGTAGAGAGGGAGGAACTGCCAGCAGATTTTTGGAGCATGGATTTCGATGGTGCTGTGAGTAAAGAAGGAGTTGGAGCTGGAGTTTTCTTGCATAATCACAGATCAAGGTATTCTGAGAGTCACTCTTACAAATTGAATTTCCAATGCACTAACAATGTAATTGAGTACAAGGCTCTGATGCTCCGCCTGAAACTACTAAAGAAAGTTGGTGCCAAACAGATCATGGTAAGGGGTGATTCTGAACTGATTATCAAGCAAATCAAAGGTGAGTATGCAGCTAAACACCCCAAACTTACGGCTTATAGGAATGTTGTTTTGGATGCTCTTCAATGCTTTACTGAAATCGACTTACAGGTAGTGCCTAGAGGACAAAACATACTGGCAGACGGGTTGGCTACATCAGAAGCTACCTGTAAAATTCATTTTCGTCCCACTCGCAAGTACACAATGGAGGTGAAGTGTAGACCAACCGTTCCTGACAACATCAGATACTGGAAGGTATTTGGAAATGACGATCAAATTGAAGACTTCCTACAGTGTAAGAACGATTTCGAATGTTCAAACATAGATTTAGAAAATGATGATGAGATTGTAAATAAATATGTTTCTGAAAGTGTTAGTGTAAATAACGTAGATTCCAAAGAGCTCAATGAAAGTAAAGTAGATGCATATGAATTGAATGAAAATGAGATAGATTATGGTATTCTATAGTTGAAAAGTAATGTGTTACCTAGAGGTCTAGTTCCGCTAGAATACTTGTTCGATTTTAATAATGTAGCCAAAAAACTGAAAATTGAAGCTAGTGGTAAAGAGGTCGAAGAGTGCAACATAGGAATAGAAGAAAAATCCAAGATGATAAAACTTTCTAAATATCTACCCCCTGAGAAAAAACACAAATACATTGAACTTTTTAAGGAATATGTGGATGTTTTTGCCTGGGGTTATGAAGACTTAAAATACTATGACACAAGCATCATACAGCATCGGATTCCCATAAAAGAAGAACACAAACCTTTTAGGTAGAAACGTAGGAGAATAAATCCCAAGTTACTCCCCCTAATAGAGAAATAAAACAAAAAGATGTATGATGCAAAAATCATGGTCCCCTTGATATTTTCCAAATGGGTTTCTAACCTAGTTCCTACCAGGAAGAAAACTGGTGAGATCAAACTTTGCATAGATTTTAGAAATCTGAACAAAGTCTCTCTTAAAAATAATTACCCTCTTCCCAAAATGGACCACATTTTACAAAAGGTGGTTGGGGCCAGTAGGATCTCCTTACTTGATGGTTTCTCGGGCTACAACCAAGTCCTTGTCCACCCATAAGATCAAGAGAAAACAACATTCACTACACCTTGGGGAACCTTCATATATGTGAAGATGCCTTTTGGATTGATGAACACTCGTGCCACTTTCCAAAGAGCAATGGATATTTCTTTTGTGGATGAAACTGGGAGATTTATAGACATTTATCTGGATGATGTGATTGTCTACTCCAAATCTGACGCGGAACACTTGACCTCAGATGCGTGTTTGAGAAGTGCAGGAAATTTGGGATTTCATTGAATCCTAAGAAAATCCTTTTCAGGTTAGAGGAAGGAAAACTGTTGGAACACATAATCTCAAAAGACAGAATTAAAATAGATCCCAGTAGGATAGAAGCCATCCAGAAGGTGGAACACCCTAGGAACATCAAAGAACTACAATCATTCATTGGAAA
Organism: Picea engelmannii; assembly: GCA_009831015.1. Taxonomy (NCBI): domain Eukaryota; kingdom Viridiplantae; phylum Streptophyta; class Pinopsida; order Pinales; family Pinaceae; genus Picea; species Picea engelmannii. Next base: position 10,363 of record ML799557.1, read on the forward strand.
AATAAATTTCCTTAGAAGGTTCATACCAAACATGGTCGAACTTCTCAGGAACATCACTAATATGTTGAAAAAAGACACAAAAATCAAATGGATCACTGAATCCAAATAGTCCTTTGAGCAGGTGAAACATGCACTCACCGAAGCCCCAGTTATGATCAGCCCAGATTACACCAAAGACTTTTATCTTTTCACTTTTGCATCTAAACACACCATAGCAGTTGTGTTGTTGCAGAAAAACAATGAAGGGTACGAACAACCCATAGCATTTTTCAGCAAATCTTTGAGAGATGTTGCTTTGAACTATAACATAATGGAGAAGCAATCTTTCACTCTGGTGAAAGCCATAAAGGACTTCAGAGTCTATATTCTTCATTCTCACATGATTGCATATGTTCCAAACACAGTGGTTAAGGATATCCTGAGCCAGGATAATCCAGATGGTAGAAGAGGAAAATGGATTGTGGTTATTCTGGAATACGACATTGAAATAAAACCTACCAAACTGATCAAAGGATAGGGTTTGGACAAACTAATGGCTGAGTTTAATTTTCATGCTCTAGATATTAATTTTGTGGCTGTAGTTGATGGACCAGAAGAATAGGTGACTCTAAATGTAAAAGAGGTATTCTTAAACTCCCCTTGGTAAGCAGACCTCATTTTTGTACTCCAAAATCTACAAACTCCTCCTGGTTTGAATAAGACCAAAGCCAGATTTATTAAATTGAAATCATTAAAATTTTGTATTCTAGAAGGTAATCTCTATTGGAAAGTCTCTATTGGAAAGACCCTGGTGGTATCTTGCTTAATTGCCTGTTAAAATACGAAGCTGACAAAGTTCTTCGTGATTTTCATACAGGAGAATGTGGTGGGCACCTGAGCTGGAAGACCACAGCTAACAAGATTCTAAGAGCTGGTTTTTACTGGCCTACTTTGTTTTCTAACGTCCACTAGAAGGTTACTTCTTTCCACAAGTGCCATATTTTCGAAGGTAAAAGCAAGCTTTTGCCACTCCCTATGAAACCTATCTCAGTTGAAGCTCCTTTCCAACAATCGGGTTTAGACTTCATTGGTGAAATACATCCGTCCTCCTCAGGCCAACACAAATGGATCCTCATGACCATGGAATACTTCACCAAGTGGATCGAGGTTGTGCGATGAAGGCAAGCTATTGACTCTTCATCAAGTTTTTAGAAACTAACATCTTGTCTCATTTTGGATGCCCCAGAAAAAGTATAGCTGACAATTTTGTGGCTTTCAGATCCAAAAGGCTTATAGATTTTTGTAGTCAATATCGCATTACTCTGGGACACTCAACAACTTATTATCCGCAGGGAAATGGTCTAGCTGAGTCTGCAAACAAAATTCTGGTGAACATTCTCAGGAAAACATTGCAAGAAAATAAGAAATCATGACATAATAAGTTTGTTTTCGCACTCTGGGATGATAGAATAAGAACCAAAAGAGAAATTGGTATGTATCCATACCAATTGGTATATGGAACTGAAGCAGTCTTTCCCCTTTCATTAGGATTCCCTGTCATGAAACTATTTGATGCAGGAGCATCACCTACATCAAATGAGCCAGCACATCAAGCGGGAGACAGCTGGACAGCACCAACACAAATTTTGAAACACCTTGATATTGTTGTGCCAAACATTAATGTGTAGAGTTAATGAAGCGCACTTGTAATTGTAAATGGACCTTGAGAGGATAGCTCACGTCCTTAGGTAGATGAGGCTCGAGAGGGAAACGGGATATAGACACCCTCTTTTGTACATTGTAACATTACATTCAGAAGCAAGAAGAGAGAAGAGCAGCAGAGAAATTGTATGCAGAACCACCATGTATAGATATTGAATTAATAGAAAATCTTTGATTCAATTCCATGGTTGTGTTATTCTCTGTGTATTGATGTTATTATGCTCATGAATGTTTACTTTCTATCATGCATTTTCTTTTATATGTTGTGTATGGGATTTCATAGTTGAATTGAAGTCTGAGGAGAAGGAGTGAATGAGTTTCAATTGTTTCTCTAAGTGAGCCAGAGGATTCCTGCAAGGAGTGCAGTTGAATTTGTCTGCAAGGAGTGCGTGACTGCAGGGTTTATTTAGAGATAGATTTTGTTTCTATTCATCTCAGAAGTGCATATTTGGCACCGGAGTTGTGCAAGGCATGCACAGGCTGGACGAAGACTCAGGGTTGCGATTCTGAGTGAAAGGGATTGAAAGATTTCTGCTACAGGAGTGTGCAGGATCGAAAGCTTCATCACTTAGTCGTGTTTGAATATTTGCCGCAAGTAGTGCGTGCAAGGACTTCTTCCTGAGGAAATTGAAGTCGTCAAAGCTCAGGAGGAGTAGGCCTTCGAAATTTGTCGAAGGATTTCACAAAGAGACTGCACATCGAGGTGTTCGATCCAGTGCTGAAACTTTGTGTGCAGCGAGATGAGTTTCGTGGAGGAGCATCCTGTCATTTCGGGGATTTCATTAAGAAGAACGGATAGTCGGGATTTCCCCAAGGAAAATTGCGAGAATCCGAGAGTCGTTGAATCTTGCAGAGGTGTAAGGAAGCCATCTTGCAGGTGTCGAAAAGAGTCGAAGCTCAGGAGGATAGGAGCGTCGATCGGGATCGTGCGGATAGAGTGGGCCACGGCAAGGTGATGTGACAGGAGACGTGGGATATCGGCGTATCAACGTCTCGAGCATCGGGAGTCGAGGTAGGAATCCCTTGGTCGCGCGAGTAGCGAGGTTTCGAGGGAGCGAGATCGCGAGTTGTCAGTATCTCGGCCCATCAGATCTCGGGAGTTTGAACTCCGAGTGGTTAGTGTCACGATCGGCGAAGATGCGATAAGACTGAAGTTCTGATAGTGGAGGAAGGAATTCAGCGTTGACTGACATCTCGGATCTCGGGGATCCGAAGGGGTAACGCACTACTGTTGAACTTGCGAGGCAGCGAGTTCCGATCCTCCGATAGATCAAGGAAGGAGGGTCACGGGTAAAGAACTGTGGGTGCAGATCTTCCGAATTGGAATATAGAAGAGTATTGACACTCTTCGGGCCGAGAAGAAAGAAGGTCCTGGAGTTAGCAGACGTGCCAGAGAGGGTGCGGCTGCGCCAAAGTGGTATCAGAGTAGGGATTTCTTTGCTTTCTATAGCAGAGAATATTTCGACATGCTGCCCAGAAGAGAAAGACAGTCACCTGATCCTGAAGACAGGGAGGTGTGAAGAAGAGGTAGGCCAGCAGGAAATCCATAAATGGAGCGGTAGATGAGAGATCTTCGAGAAAGACTCGAGGAGATGGAGACAGCACAAAGACGCAGAGTTGGTGTAGGGGATCTTAGTGATTCCGAAGTTGAAGAAGAAGTTGGACATGCAGAAGAAGTCACAGTAGAGGATGCATCAACCGAGCGGTTGATCAAAGCCATTTCCAGGATGAGTTCCAAGACCAAAATGGACATTCCATTCTATGAAGGAAGCCTGGATGCAGAAGAGTTGTTGGATTGGATCTGAGATCTTGACACCTACTTCGATTATGAGGATATCGAAGAGGACAAGAAGGTTAGACATGTTGTTACTAAACTGAAGGGAAATGCAGCATTATGGTGGGACGAGATACAGGCAGATAGACGTTCCAGAGGCAAACATAAGATTAAAAGATGGGATCAAATGATCGCAAAGATGAAAGCGAAGTTCATCCCCAGATATTATCAAATCACTCTGTTCAGGCGAATGCAGAACCTGAGACAGAAACTGATGACGGTGAAGGAGTACACCGAAGAATTTTACAAGCTCAACATCAGAGCAGGTCATCAGGAGAGCGATGATGAGAAGGTAGCCAGATACCTGAATGGTCTGAGATACGACATTCAGGATGAATTAATCATGGTAAACATCCGAACAGTTGAGGATGCTTACCAAATGGCTCTGAAAGCCGAAGAGAAGTTGAACCGTAAGCAAGGTCAGCGAGGGCGAGGCAGAAGTCAGCCCAGAGGCAAGGCAGTTGCCCAAGAAAAATATCAGAAACCCAAGGAGGAATGGAAGAAACCTCAGGGTAAGATTGAAAGAGGTGGAACCTCACAACAGAGGCAGCCATATGTTGACCCGAGAGGACAACAGAATGATCAGCGAGGAGATTATGCGGATGCAAACACTCTTCTTCGAACTAGAGGTCGGGGTAGAGTAAGAGGAGGAGTTATCACATGCTTCACATGTGGGAAAAATGGGCACAAGTCATTTGAGTGTCCATAGAAGAAGAAAGACGGACGAGAAGCTCACATCACTAAGGCACAGAGGCGTGATGGTGAGGATGAAAACATTGGAAGTGGGAAGTCACTGACGGTGCAAAAAGTCCTTTTGACACCTGAGAAGGAGGTGGAGGACACATCTCAGAGGACCAAACTGTTCAAAACCACATGCAAAATCAAGGGCTGGAAGTGCAAGGTTATCGTGGACAGCGGAAGCACAGACAATCTCATTTCGATCGAGATGGTGGAAAAGTTGGAACTAGAGACAACTGATCACCCGAGTCCATATAAAGTATCATGGCTACAGAAGGGACATCAGGTGAGTGTCACTAAACAATGTTTAGTTGAATTCAATATGGGGGAATATAAGGATAAGATTATGTGTGATGTCATTCCCATGGATGTATGTCATGTATTGCTGGGTAGACCATGGAAATATGACAGAAATGTTGTTCATGATGGAAGAATGAACACATATACCCTGGAGAAGGATGGGAGGACACACAGATTGCTTCTGATAAAGGACAAGGAGGTGAAACCAGAAGTAAGCAATACCATACTTCTCATGAGTGGGAAGGAGCTTCTCATAGAGATGGAGAAGAAGGAAGATCCACAATTCTTTGTGGTCAGGAAACCGAGAATTATTCTGACTAGAACAAGAGTGGATGACTTACCAGATGAGATTCAGGAACTGTTGGGAGAGTTCGCTGATATCATAGTGGACGAATTACCTCATTCGTTTCCACTGATGAGAGGTGTAAGTCACCACATAGACCTCATACCAGGGGCTAGCTTTCCAAATAAAGCTGCGTACAGATTAACGCCGCAGGAGAATGAGGAGGTCAAGAACCAGGTCCAGGATTTATTAGATAAAGGATTGGTCAGGGAAAGCTTGAGTCCATGTGTTGTTCCAACAATGCTTAGCCCAAAGAAAGATGGAGGCTGGAGAATGTTTACAGACTCCAGAGCAATAAACAAGATAACCATCAGGTACAGATTTCCACTGCCAAGAATGGATGATCTGATGGATTGCCTAAGTGGGGCAAACTATTTTTCGAAGATTGATCTGAAAAGCGGATATCACCAGATTCACATGAGGGAAGGTGATGAATGGAAGACAACATTCAAGACAAATGAAGGTTTGTACGAATGGCTAGTCATGCCATTTGGTTTGACAAACGCGCCGAGCACATTCAAGAGACTGATGAATGAAGTCCTGAGGGAATTCATCGGGAAGTTTGTCGTCGTATATCTGGACGATATACTGATCTTCAGCAAAACGAAGGCTGAACATTTAAAACATTTGGCCATTGTGATGAGAAAGCTACAGCAGGAAAAGTTATTGATCAATATGAAGAAGTCCTCATTTATGAAGACGGACCTCATTTATTTGGGTTTTGTGATTTCGGAAAATGAATTAAAAATGGATCCGAGTAAAGTGGAACTGATTAAGAATTGGCCATCACCCAGAAATGTTTTTGAGGTGAGAAGTTTCCATGGTTTGGCTAGTTTCTACCGAAAATTCATGAGGAATTTCAGTGGAATTAGCGCAGCGATGATGGACACAGTGAAGAAGAGGCATAAGATTTTTCACTGGACAGCAAAGGCTGAGAAAAGCTTCAATCTGTTGAAGCGAAAATGGTTTCTTGGCCGAAAACATGCACAAGTAGCTGTTCAAATTCCCCGCAGAGGGCATGTTCCGGTATTCTTCAATATTGGCCTCCATGTTCATGTTTTATCAACCAGACAAATTCTCCTTCCTCATGAAGAAAATGGACCAGGACGGAAAACCACAAGTCGTAACCTCTTGGACTTCACTGGAACTCCACAGAGTTTAGTTTTAAACAGTTTACTGAGTTGTTCTCTCATCAAGTGGTCAACCTGCTTAGTGATAGACCAGAGCCAAGGATAAACAAGGAGATCCAAAGATTTTTACACCTTTCGGATCTCTCTAAGACTGGAGATTGGTTCTTGTATCAAAATCACATAGATATTAGAGTGTATGGGTGTGGGTTAGCTCCATACAAGTTGCCCAAGTACTTACTTGTTTGGATATTTGCACTAGAATATATCCGCCAAATGATAAATTCAGATGATATTCATTTTGTATCTCTGAAAAAGAAACAACAAATGAGGATCAAGGGGCAAATAGGACCTTTTATTTGCAACAGTTGAGTTGTTGGAGAAGAGGCGGACAAAGTATTAAAGGAGATGAAATTTAGTACCAGTTTTACTTGGCACTATGATCCATGTGGGATCATTGCAGAGATGAGATCTAAGAAAAAAATCTCACCTTATGCTCACATACTCGAACCAGAAATTAAGAAGTATGTGAACCAGATAGAGTGGGAATAAAATACCCTAGAAGACACTGAACAAAAGAAATCTTCTTCAGTTAATAAATCACAAACAACCACACCATAGGTTCCAAAAAAAAAAAATACCGAGGAAGGATGCTTCTCCTTCAATCACTGAAGTACGAACAGAGGATTTTCAGGTATACAGTAAGAGGCCTAAAACAACTCACACCACTCACAGGTTTGGAGAGGAAGAGATCCAGTCTGCGAAAGTGGTCGAGGGAAAAAGTACACCACTTCCTTCAAGCGACCATCAGATGATATTTGCTGATACAATTGTGACCACCCAACCTCCACAGGGATCTATAAAGATGAGCATTTTTTAGAAATACGATATGATAAGAAAGAAGAATCAAATGCTGACCAACAACACGTATGCTCAGTTCTGGAAGCAAACGTCTACAGCACAGCACAGATTGCTATCATATTTTGATACAGAGAAAGGAAGAATGCACATGGAATTTTTACAGGCACAGATACCCCATCCTAAGGAAATCTCAGACTATAAGAGGGAAACACTTGAATTTAACACTAGATATGTACATCCAGCTGATCAGATGGATTTACACAGACAGACGGGAGAAATGGTTTTCTCAACTTTGGCAAATGTTTCTACCTTAGCTGCAAAACTATAGGTCTCTTTGAACGATTTTCAATCTCAGTTGAAGTTGGAGAAGATATCATCTTTTGCAAAGGATAACAGGATCAAATATTTAGAAGAATTGGTGCTCAAGATTGGATATGATCCCTCGAATGTGAAATCAGTGGAGGATCTGCTCAAGAAAAAGAATGTTGATATTGCATCTCTAAGGAAGCAATTGAAATTTCCACCCACAGAGGATGCACAAGCCAAAGAGATCGTTGAGGAAGAAAATGACAAAGAAGAATTGATAAAACTAATTATGCAACAGAATGCCCAGATAAAGGAAATGGAAGCAGAATTAGAAAGGTTGTTGAATGAGAAAGAACAGTCCACATCTATGGAAGTCATTCCACTAAGCGTTTTTCCTCTCGCAGGAGTCAGCACATCAATGGTATCAACAACCATTGTAGCTGAAATCCCATCAACAACCCCCCTGACAACTCTAGAAAAAACTGTAGAATTAGCAAAATCAATGGAAGAAATGACTCTTCAAGGAACAGAGTCCAACAGACTGAAAAAGGAGGTTGAAAACCTCCAGGAGTTTAAATCTTCCTACCAGACAAGCTACAATATTGAGAGGCAAGCATCAAAAAATCTCAAGCAGGAAATGCAACAGTTACAGAAACAAACCGTCGGAGGCAAATCATTAACAGAGGCTAAGGAGAGCATTTGGACAGATATCTCCAAATCCATTAACGAAATATGGCCCATGGTGCAAATCATGTTTGAGCAACATGAACTGGTGTTGAGAAGTAGATAGACCATTGAAAAAATAAGAGGAGAGTTGGGTGAAATGCCCATAGAAGCTAATGAAATCATTAAGTTTCTGAATTCAAAGACTAAGGAAGAGCTAGAAGACCTAAAATTTGAAGACAAATAGGAAACTATCCTCGAAGTCAAAAGAGTTTTGACCAAAAGAGGATTGATGTTACAGCTAGAGGAGAAAGCCCAGAACATAGAGGTCAGAGTTCAAAGGTTCTTCAGCAAGATCAAAGTTTTGTAGAATAAAGGACTTCCTGGTTTACTGGTCCTAAATGACAAATTGATGACCCTCTCTTACTGCAAGCAGAAGATCGCCACGGTGGCCAAGGATAGTTCCAAGTTTTCCGGTATACAAGGTAGCATCACAGGCAAGGCGTTCCTAGATACTTTGTAGCCGGACCTCAGTATTCAGTACGAGATCAAATATGTTTTCATCATCAAGCCTACTTTTGCTAAATATACAGAAATGGATGAAATCTACCGAAGACTGCTCAAAGTCACCGTTCCCAGTCATCAAAGATGGGAGGAGTTGGGCACTTTGATCGAATGAGGGATGAGGTGTACATTCCAACTCAACATGCAGAGCAGTCAATGTCACGTGAATGACTCACCAATGGCCTTCCCCAAAATTAGCATGACAGATACAACAGATCATCATCAATTCCTACATTTTTTCATCTTGTTATCTAGTTAGTTATATTTAGAATATGCCACATCCTGATCAGTTAATGACAAGGTCGTTTGTAATTTTTCTGATAAATACTTCAAACTTCGAAGTAGTGAGGGTTGATTTGTAGGCCCTAGCAAGCTATAAGAACTGTAATTTTATCAAGAGATCTTCCAGTAATATAAAGAGACATTTCACAGGATTCTTGCATGTCATATGTTGGTGAAGTTTTCTATTCTTAGTTGAATGTGTATCTCTCTTAGTTACCATCTTGTTTTCTAACCTGATCATTTAAAAGGAGTTAAAGTTGCATAATTTACCTTTGTGTACTATGTTCCTATCTTTCAAAGATCTAAGTGTTTTTCTTCTTATGTTGTATTCAAAAAATTCTTAAATGCTTCTTGGTTATAATTAAGAAATATCACATTTTTCTGTTGTCCATCATTTTATTTCTAAAGAATCCAATAGTTGCATTATCCTACCCTATGAAAATAATCTTTACATCTATTCTTTGATCTCTACCTTTATAAAACAGACCCCATAGCCCAATGAATGTGTAAAACTTTTCAGCCATTTTATAAAAACAATCAACTCAGTTCTACATATTTTAACTATCCTAATATCTGACATTAAAACAAAGTTAAATATTATAGAGAGATCCCTCTTTGAAACTGGCAGGGATAGATCCCAGTTTTGAAGTGGTTGGATAAGGTTACCTCTGGTAAGTTTCTTCTACTTTCCAACAACCTATGGGAATTTACAGAGTGATAACATAATTGGCGACCATACTAGGGAATGAACAGATTTTCCATCCCTTTTTTTCTTTCCCCTAAGATAAAGGAAACTTTATTTCTGAACTAATCACAAACCCTAAATTCATATAGAGATAAGGTTCAGATATTGTTAAAGTTTGTGTATGCTAGTTAAAGATTCCTAAAAATGAAAAAAAATCATCATCAACATTATGTCTCCTAAAAGAGTTTTCACTAGATCTCATCTAGACCCAGAACCTGTAATAGTAATAGACAATCCCAAAAAATTACTCAGGAAGAAAAACACTGCAGAGGTTTCTGAGAGTCACAGCCCACTTCTAAGCTCCCCTTCTCTCCCAGAGAAGTTAGTTTCTCTTCAAGATCTTGAGTTTGATATATCTTTTCAACAAAGCCTTTTCAAGACAAAATATGACAGTTTTGTCAGTGAAACAGTTTTAGATCAAACCGTCTTTCAGCCCAGGATCCCTAAAATACTCTCTCCCAGAGCTAAAGTTGATTAGCGTTTTCTCCCCGAATCTGATAAGCTTGAAGACCTAGTTGTGAATCTTGGTCAAGCCTTAGAAAAAATCCACCTTCAACAATCAGTCGAACTTCTTGTTTTAACTATTGTTGCATTTTATGTTAAACCTAAACCAGGTCACTCCATTTCTCGCGTCCCTTCATCTTCTACAGCTTCAGTCACTACCTTTCCTATCACACAGGTTGTGGTTCAGCCTCCTCCACCAATCATGGTAGCAAGATATGCTCCATTGGTGTTGGTTGCCCCTTTACATGACATGCCTCAAGATTATCAATCCATATTCCCTCATTTTGATAGTACCGATCCTCTATATACAAAGCAACATGTTGACAAAATGAACAATTATTTTGATTTGTAGGAAGTGGATGAAGTTGATGTGCAAATGAGACTATTTTCACAGAGTTTGACTGGAGATGTTAAAAAGTGGTTCAAGGCCTTACATGTTGCTACCATAACTGACATTTTTTTTTTCATCAAGATTTCCTTGATAGGTGGGAGGTGAAGAAAAATCCTCTCCAGATCCTATCAGAATATGAGAACATCAGACAGAACCAAGGAGAGACAGTGCAAGATTATTGCACTCATTTCAACAATCTGTACAAAGCAATTCTAGCTAATATCAAACCACCACAAGGTTTGGAATTAATAAAATTCCCCGATGGATTTGACGCTGACATGTCTTATCAGCTAAGGGAGAGAAATGTTGCAACTCTCGAAGACATGCAGAAAAGTGTCGTCAGTGTAGAAGCAAATCTTTTGCCAGAAGGGCCAGATAGAAAACAGAAAGGAGGGTCACTATCAAAGAAGAAACTTCTACTTCCTCATCAGACGCCAAACTAGATTCTCTAGCCAGAGCTATGGAGAAAATGATGGAGAGACTCACTATAATTGACAGAAACCCACCTAGGGAGAACCAATCTGCTCCTCAAATTTGAAACCCAAACTTCAGAAGAAATCCACCCCAGATCAGGGAAAGAGATCCTAGAGATCAAAGAGAGCAGAGGGATCCTGATCAGCAGATCAGACCACCCCTCCAGGAGAAGTATGTCGATGATGGGGAGCAGGTAACCGAGGATTTTGATGACACTCATATAACCCTCATGGGTGATCACGATCATGATCATGAATCCATTTTCCTCACCCAGGAAGAACACGAGATGTTTCTCCTTTCACAAACAGAGGTCAATGAGGAAGCTAAGGAAACAGAACAATAGGCTTTTGAGAACGCTATAATGGAGGTTCACAAGCAATATAACCTAAGGATAAAAAAGTAAAATGAGAACTCTTCAAAGAAGGCTGCTAAAACCAAGAAATCCTCGGGAAACCCTCCCAAGAAAGCCTCAGAAAAACCTCCCAAGAAAGTCCCTGAGAGAAATAATGTTGAACCTCATACACAAAAAACTCTAGAAATCCTACAAAGAGCAAATCAGACTGAAGTTTCATCAACCAGTCAACCAAGGGCACTTGGTCACAGAGCTCCGATAGATAAACTAGAGTTACATATGCTAAGCAAATCTTCCACTACTTTCAACCTTGAAGGGGAACTAGCTAAATTGAAGATTCCCATTCCCCTCTCTGAGCTGATGAACAAGAACGCTTATAGGTCTAAGGTGATTAAATATTTAAGCATCGAACCCGATATAGGTACTAAATCTTTGAATGTTGGATCTATAAATCACTCGAACACAGTAAATCTTGTTGATGACCAACCAGAGCTCCTGATTGGTCCTGAAGTCGATGGTCAAACTGATAATGGTGTCGTGGCCCCTTTTTACATCAGCCTAATCATCCACGATCTGATATTACACAACGCTATGTTGGATTTGGGTGCCTCTCACAACCTAATGCCCAAAGCCATGATGGAAACGTTGGGAATCGATCTCACTAGACCCTACAATGATTTGCATTCTTTCGACTCCAACAAGGTTAAATGTATAGGCCTAATCAAAGACTTATGCATTACATTAGCTCAAATCCCAGCAAAGAGTATGGTAATGGATATAGTAGTTGCAGATATTCCCCCAAAATATGGTATGTTACTGTCAAGATCATGGGGAGCTAAGTTGAAAGGAACCCTGCAGCTAGATATGTCCTACGCCACCATCCCGGTATTCGAACAACAGAGGAGACTCTATAGAGAAACCTTGATGAATTATATGGTCAGTAGTCAGGAAAAGCCACATAACTATCCATTATACTCTGCACACTCTGATATGGACTCTTTCATTCTATACAATGATGGTGATGTGGAAGAACATATTGCTTAGCTGGAAGATGATACACATGATTCGAAAGAAATTAAAGAAATCATTGAGGCAAGAAAGGTGGAAACGATAGAGAGGCAGGAACTACCAGCAAATTTTTGGAGCATGGATTTCGATGGTGTTGTGAGTAAAGAAGGAGATGGAGCTGGAGTCTGGTTGCATAATCACATATCAAGGTATTCCGAGAGTCACTCTTACAATTTGAATTTCCAATGCACTAACAATGTAGTTGAGTACGAGGCTTTGATGCTCAGCCTGAAACTACTAAAGAAAGTTGGTGACAAAAAGATCATGGTAAGGGGTGATTCTGAACTGATTATCAAGCAAATCAAAGGTGAGTATGTAGCTAAACACCCCATACTTAGGGCTTATAGGAATGTTGTTTTGGATTCTCTTCAATGCTTTACTGAAATCGACTTGCAGGTAATGGCTAGAGGACAAAACATACTGGTAGACAGCTTGACTACATCAGCAGCTACTTGTAAAATTCCTTTTTGTCCTACTCGCAAGTACATAGTGGAGGTGAAGTGCAGACAAACTGTTCCTGACAACATCATATACTGGCAGGTATTTGGAAATGACAATCAAATTGAAGACTTCCTACAGTGTAAGAACGATTTCGAATGTACAAACATAGAATTAGAAAATGATGATGAGATTGTAAATAAATCTGTTTTTGAAAGTGTTAGTGTAAATAACATAGATTCCAAAGAGATCAATGAAATTAAAGTAGATGCATATGAATTGAATGAAAATGAGATAGATTCCGGTATTCTATAGTTGAAAAGTAATGTGTTACCTAGAGGTCTAGTTCCGCTAGAAGACTTGTTCGATTTTAACGATGTAGCCAAAAAACTGAAAATTGAAGCTAGTGGTAAAGAGGTCGAAGAGTGCAACATAGGAACAGAAGAAAAACCCAATATGATAAAACTTTCTAAATCTCTACCCCCTGAGAAAAAATGCAACTACATTGAACTTTTTAAGGAATATGTGGATGTTTTTGCCTAGGGTTATGAAGACTTAAAATCCTACGACACAAGTATCATACAACATCTGATTCCCATAAAAGAAGAACACAAACCTTTTAGGCAGAAACTTAGGAGAATAAATCCCAAGTTACTCCCCCTTATACAGAAAGAAATAAAAAAATATGTATGATGCAAAAATCATGGTCCCCTTGAGATTTTCCAAATGGGTTTCTAACCTAGTTCCTACCAGGAAGAAAACTGGCGAGATCAGACTTTGCATAGATTTCATAAATCTGAACAAAGTCTCTCTTAAGGATAATTACCCTCTTCCCAAAATGGACCACATTTTACAAAAGGTGGTTGGGGCCAGTAGGATCTCCTTACTAGATGGTTTCTTGGGCTACAACCAAGTCCTTGTCCACCTAGAAGATCAAGAGAAAACAACATTCACTACACCTTAGGGAACCTTCATGTATGTGAATATTCCTTTTGGATTGATGAACGTTGGTGCCACTTTCCAAAGAGCAATGGATATTGCTTTTGTGGACGAAACTTGGAGATTTATAGTCATTTATATGGATGATGTGACTGTCTACTCCAAATTTGACGAGGAACACTTGCTACACCTCAGACACATGTTTAAGAAGTGCAGGAAGTTTGGGATTTCATTGAATCCTAGAAAAGCCTTTTCGGGTTAGAGGAAGGCAAACTATTTTAGTGGATCATGCTGGCAAACAGAAAGAACCACAAACTACTTCACCAAGTGGATCGAGGTTGTGCCATGTAGGCAATCTTCTGACTCTGTTATCATCAAGTTTTTAGAAACAAACATCTTGTCTCGTTTTGGATGCCCCGGAAAAATTATAGCTGACAATGCCATGACTTTTAGATCCAAAAGGCTCATAGAATTTTGTAGTCAATATTTCATTACTCTGGGACAGTCAACAACTTATTACCCACAAGGAAATGGGCTAGCTGAGTCTTCAAACAAAATTCTAGTGAACATTCTCAGGAAAACACTGCAAGAAAATAAGAAATCATGGCATAATAAGTTGTTTTTTGCACTCTTGGCCGACAGAATAAGCACCGAAAGAGCAATTGGTATGTCTCCATACCAATTGGTATATGGCACTAAAGAAGTCTTTCCCCTTTCATTAGGAGTCCCTGTCATGAAACTGTTGCAAGAAGCGCAAGTAGAACCAAATGATGTTCAATGGAGAATAAATCAAATGATTAATTTAATGCAATCCAGAGAAGAGGTATACAACAAGACTCAGATCATCCAAGAGAACATCAAGAATATTTTCGACATAAGGACTAAAGAAGATGATTTTGATTTAGGAGACTTGGTTCTCAAATGGGATTCTAGAAATGAGGATAAGGGTAAGAATGAAAAATTTGATAGCTTATGGAAAGGACCTTACACCATTCAAGCATTCAAAGGAAATAATGCATTTTTGCTCAAAACCAATGATGGAACAAACCTACTAGGTGGACCGGTTAATGGTAGGATGATGAAGCATTACTTGCCTCCCCAATAGAGATCTCATGAATCCATTTTTCATTGTACATACCATTTCCCTTTTCATTCAGGTTATGTGTGGGTGACACTGATTAGATGGTTGAAGCCCGTAGCGAAGGCCCAAAGCCACTAATCAATGCCACCAAGTTTCCAAAATAAAAAACAAAAAACAGATAGCAACTATAAAGCAAATGGAGGAAAACGTTTGCAGACATCAGAAAGTAGGTTCTTGGCACTTCACAAGGAGAGTACCATCCCCAGGTGGAGCCATTGTTATAACCCTATAATTTATAGGATCATCTATTGACTAGAAAATTTTCACTATTGATGTATGTTATCTTGCAAATAATATTTCATTCATGCAAATTATTTTCAAAAGAAAAAGAAAAAACAAAAGAAAGAAAAAACAAAAAACAAAAGAAAAGAAAAATGAGAAAAAGAATAAAGAAGGCATAAAAGAAAATGGATAAAAGCCCCATGAAATAACAATGACTTAAATCCATACAGTTTAATCATGGTTAAGTCTTTTTGAATTTATGTTGATAGGTCTAGTGAATAAGCCTGGTTGAACTGTTTAAGCTTAACCAGGTAGTTAGGTTAGTTAGTGAATAAATTTGATCAAATTGTTCAATATTGATCAAATAGCCCAAGGGTAGAGTAATTCCTTAGCCCAATAGTCTAATCTGGGCTAAATTAGTAGTTAGACATGATAGGACATAATTTAACCAGTCTTTCCTTCAATAACTATGCTTGATCTTCAATAAAATCCAGGATTTTGATGTTTGGGTTATGTTTCCTAACTCCATGGTGACCAAAGCAGGTGAAGCAGTGCAAAAAACCCACAAAAACACTAAGACTAAGTTATGCTACACATATTAAATCGCACCCGGGGACTAAAGATTGCACAAAGGTCTACAGTTGATTTATTGGTGCCTAGATCTACGGCTAAGATGAGATTTCGGACCCCCTCGACCGTTCTACCTTTAACGGTGGGGGGGGGTCGGAATGGTGATTAACAAGTGTGCATAGATCTACAGTCATCCTAACAACATGCAGATGGATGGTCTACAACGAATTCCTGACCCCCCTTCGACCATTATTCCTTTAACGGTCGAGGGGGGTCCGATATGGTGGATAAAGAGCGTGCTTAGATCAATAGTTGATCTAGTGACGCTCAGATCAATGATCAGCATGAGATCCAAGACCCCCCCAACCTTCTTACTTTTAATGATGAGGGGGGGTTCGAAATGAGGTAGATTTCTCGACGGGCCCCATCCCAACGTGTCATTGATCCATTGCGTTGGACCTCCCTCTGCTCCAAACCGCTTACTGCCTACTGTCCTTCCAACTTAGAACCACCACCTCATGATTTCACATCTCAATATCCATCTTCACTTGTCTTATCCATCCACCTGTTACAGGTCATATCTCATTCTCTTATTCCCCAATCATCACCCTCCACATCATCCGGGTACACACGTCATACGTCCTTTTCCTACCTCCTCGTGCTTCAAACGACCCGTTAGCCATTTATTATAGGCCACATACCCATTTTTCTGCTAACCTTTCCCTCGTGCCCAACAGATACCCATTTAATCAATTTTAACCCCTTTTTTGTCATACTCATTCTGCTCACACTTCCCGCGCACCAGAAAAATCGGTCTCCTCGCCTCTGCAACTGTTTTCCAAGCCATAGCCATTACCCAGTAATGTTTGTTTCAATGTGTAGGTACCTATTGAAATCAATGGCGCCTAAATCTAAAAAATCAGAGGTTGAGGAAAATTTGTTCCTCCCACCTCCTATCGATCTCGACCGAATTCCATTAACCGACAAGGATTATTTGATCTCAGAAACCAAGTGTAAATTTGATCTTGCTGAACTGCAGTCATGGTTTAAATAAACCTTCATCAATCAGAGCAATGAGATCGAGCTCTGGGAGTCCAATTTCCCTCTATACCTTTTTCCCCAAATCCACCATTTTCCAGAATTCGCCCTGAAATGTCAGGCATGTTCCAGTATTCTTCAATACTGGCCTCCATGTTCATGTTTTATCAACCAGACAAATTCTCCTTCCTCATGTAGAAAATGGACCAGGACGGAAAACCACAAGCCGTAACCTCTTGGAATTCCCTACTCAGAAGGAACTCCACAGAGTTTAGTTTTAAACAGTTTATTGAGTTGTTCTATCACCCAGTGGTCAGCCTTCTTAGTGATAGACCAAAGCCAAGGATAAATGAGGAGATCCAAAGAGTTTTACACCTTTTGGATCTCACTAAGATTGGAGATTGGTTCTTGTATCAAAATCACATAGATATTAGAGTGTATGGGTCTGTGTTAGCTCCATACAAGTTGCCCAAGTACTTGCATGTTTGGATAATTACACTGGAATATATCCGCCAAATGATAAATTCAGATGATATTCATTTTGTAAATATGAAAAAGAAACAACAGATGAGGATCAAGGGGAAAATAGGACCTTTTATCTGCAACAGTCGAGCTGCCTGAGAAAAGGTGAACAAAGTATTAAAGGGGACGAAATTTAGTACCAGTTTTACTTGGCACTATGATCCATGTGGGATCATTGCAGAGATGAGATCTAAGAACAAAAGCTCACCTTATGCTCACATACTCAAACCATAAATTGAGAAGCATGTGAACCAGGCATAGTGGGAAGCAAATACCCTGGAAGACACTGAACAACAGAAATATGCTTCAGTTACTATCTCACAAACAACCACACCACAGGTGCCAAATGAAAAAAAGACCGAGGAAGGATGCTTCTCCTTCAATCACTGAAGTATTAACAGAGGATTTTCAGGTATATAGTAAGAGGCCTAAAACAACTCACACCACTCACAGGTCTGGAGAAGGAAGAGACCCAGTCTGCCAAAGTGGTTGAGGGAAAAAGTACACCACTTCCTTCAAGTGGCCATCAGATGATATTTACTGATACAACTGTGACCACCCAACCTCCACAAGGATATGTAAAGCTGAGCATTTTTTAGAAATACAATATGATCAAAAGAAGAATCAGATGCTGACCAGCAGCATGTATGCTCAGTTCTGGAAGCAAACGTCTACAATGCAGCACAAATTGCTATCATATTTTGATACAGAGAAAGGAAGAATGCACATGGAATTTTTAAAGGCACAGATACCCCATCCTAAGGAAATCTCGGACTATAAGAGGGAAACACTTGAATTTAACACCAGAGATATACATCCAGCTGATCGGATGGATTTACATAGACATATGGGAGAAATGGTTTTCTCAACTTTGGAAAATGTTTCTACCTCAGCTGCAAAACTATAGGTCTCTCTGAACAATGTTCAGACTCAGTTGAAGTTGGAGAAGATATCATCTTTTGCAAAGGATAACATGATCAAATCTTTCGAAGAATTGGTGCTCAAGTATGGACATGATCCCTCGAATGTGAAAGCAGCGGAGGAACTACTCAAGAAAAAGAACGTTGATATTGCATCTCTAAGGAATCAATTGAATCTTCCACCCACAGAGGATGCACTATCCAAAGAGATCATTGAGGCAAAAAATGACAAAGAATAATTTCTAAAACTAATTATGCAACAGAATGCCTAGATAAAGGAAATGGAAGAAGAATTGGAAAGGTTGTTGAAGGAGAAAGAACAGTCCACAACCATGGAAGTCATTACACTGACTGTTGTTCCTCTCACAAGAGTCATCACAACAACGATATCAACAACCATTGTAACCAAAATCCCATCAACAACCCCCCTAACAGCTCCGGAAAAAACTGTAGAATTAGCAAAATCAATGGAAGAAATGACTCTGCAAGGAACAGAGATCAACAAACTGAAAAAGGAAGTTGAAAACCTCCAGGAGTTTAAATCTTCCTACGAGACAAGCTACAATATTGAGAAGAAAGCGTTAGAAAAGATCAAGCAGGAAATACAATAGCTGCAGAAACAAACCGTGGGAGGCAAAACATTAGCAGAGGCTAAGGAGAACATTTGGACAGATATCTCCAAGTCCATTAACGAAACATGGCCCATGGTGCAAATCATGTTTGAGAAACATGAATTGGTGTTGAGAAGTAGGCAGGTTGTCGAAAAAATAAGAGGAGAGTTGGGTGATATGCCCACAGAAGCTAATGAAATCATTAAGTTTCCGAATTCAAATACTAAGGAAGAGCTAGAAGACCTGAAAATTGAAGACAGAACAAAAACTATCCTCAAAGTCAAAAGAGTTTTGACCAAAAAAGGATCGATGTTACATATGGAGGAGAAAGCCCAGAACATAGAGGTCGGAGTTCAAAGGTTCTTCAGCAAGATCGAGGTTTTGCAGAAGAAAGGACTTCCTGATTTACTGGTCCTAAATGACAAGTTGATGACGCTCCTTAACTACCAGCAGAAGATCGCCATGGTGGCCAAAGACAGTTCCAAGTTTTCCGGTATACATGGTAGCATCATAGGCAAGGTGTTCCTAGAGACTTTGCAGCCAGAGCTTAGTATTCAGCATGATATCAAATATATTTTCATCATCAAGCCTACTTTTGGTAAATATACATAAATGGATGAAATCTACCAAAGACTTCTCAAAGTCACCATTCCCAGTCAGCAAAGATGGGAGGAGCTGTGAACTTTGATCGAATGAGGGATGAGGTGTACAGTCCAACTCAGCATGCAGAGCAGTCAATGTCACGTGAATGACTCATCAACGACCTTCCCCAAAATCAACATGACGGATACAACAGATCATCATCAGTTCCTACATTTTTGCATCTTGTTATCTAATTAGTTATATTTAGAATCTACCACATCCTCATCAATTAATGACAGGGTTGTTTGTAATTTTTGTGATAAATACTTCAAACTTCGAAGTAGTGAGGGTTGATTTTTACGCCTTAGCAAGTTGTAAGCACTGTAATCTTATCAAGAGATCTTCCAGTAATATAAAGAGACGTTTCACAGGATTCTTGTGTGTCATCTCTTAGTGAAGTTTTCTATTCTCAGTTGAATGTTTATATCTCTTAGTTATCGTCTTGTTTTCTAACCTGATCATTTAAAAGGAGTTAAAGTTGCAGAATTTATCTTTGCATACTATGTTCCTAGCTTTCAAAGATCTAAGTATTTTTCTTCTTATGTTGTATTCAATAAATTCTTAAATGCTTCTTGGTTATAATTAAACAATATCGCCTTTTTCTGTTGTCCATCATTTTATTTCTAAAGAATGCAATAGTTTCATTATCCTACCCTGTGAAAAGAATCTTTACATTTGTTCTTTGATCTCTACCTTTATAAAATAGGCCCCATAGCCCAATGAATTCATAAAACCTTTCAACCATTTTATAAAAACAAACAACTCGGTTCTACATATTTTAACTAGCCTAATATCTGACATTAAAACAAATTTAAATCTTACAGAGAGATCCCTCTCTAAAACTAGCAGGGCTAGATCCCAGTTTCGAAGTGGTTGGATAAGGTTACCTCTGGTAAGTTTATTCTGCCTTCCAACAACCTCTGGGAATTTACAGAGTGATAACAGTTTCCTTCATCGAACATTACAAAAATTATCACCTCCCTACCTAGACCTCCTAGGTACTTATATATACTAATTCTCATCTTAACATCTATTACATTCTCTTACAAAAATCCTAACCCTAACATGGATAGGTTTTCCTACATGCACTCCTTGCATGCTTTCCTCCTTCATGCCACTTTTCCTTCCATTTGTCCCTTTCTAATTTTGGGTTTTTCCTCCAAAAATAGCATCTTCTCAAAATGGTCCTGCACCTAACAGGCCTCCAACACTGACATGTGGCGTGTCTCGAGCCACCTAGGCATTTTGTGTTCCTCGGATAACCTCTGCTAGGTTGTGGAAATTTTCTGCAAGTTTCCTTCCTTTGGCTTGGACCTGCGTGGATTTTTCTGTTATCACCTATAATGCTTGCATTGTGACATCCTCTTGTATCATTACTACACACTACTTCTGTGATTGTGACATGTTCTTCTTTTCCTCCTCCAACTACGCGATTATCTGATTTACTTTCTCCTGGAGGGGTTCTATTTTCACCTGTCTCTCTTGTTTTTACTTCTACATGGCTTTTAGATATACTTGTAGCTTCTTTAAGTCCTGATTACCTTTTAGGCGCTCTATGATGTTCATTGTTTTATGTATGTTATTTTTCTATTGCATGGTTGTACTTAACCTTTCCTCTTCTTGGTCCCATTGTTGGACCTGCTCATCCTCGTCAAACATTGTCCAGAACTATGTCGCTCTATCAAATAGTCTTGTTGTTGCATTGACTTGTTCCTCCATTCCTTCTATTTGGAGTGCAGCTTCTTGTTTCCTCTGCTCCCTTACCTCGAGAGGAGTTGTAGGGGTCAATTTTTCCTTTAATTGCTCAATCTATTGCCTATAATGTTTGATGGTTTGGGAAATAAGTTTGAGTTTCTCCTCTTTGCTTGTGTTCTCGATCTATGCACTGTCAGGGATGTGATTGTAGACTAATGTCACCCCCTGTTCAATTTTTTATTCATTCTCCTTTTCTTCCTTGGCTTCAAACTTGACCTATTCGATCACTAGCTCCAAGGATTCTTTGCCATCTATTGTTTCATGCAGTTTTGTTGCATATGTTCTTGCGCATGATTGTACCTCTTGTGCGACACTGATTTGGAGTCTTTACATTGCCTTGGTAGGTATTCTTTCTAATACCATCTCTACCTACACCAAATATTTCAATGGTGTATGTGTTGCAGTTTCATCCATTTGCATCATATCAGTTGTCAATCTAAAAATTGGACTCACCTTGGTGATAGTCTGAATTGTATCCTCCTTGTTCGGCGTAGTCCTTGTCCTTGATGTTGTTGCTTCTTCAGGGAAGAATTATGTTCCCCTTTCAAACCTCTGTGTTGTCTTGATATGCTCAAGGACCTACTTTATTCCTGCCAGGTCATCTTGTATTTTTCCACTCTGGTGTTGGTCTTCTTCAAACTCTTCCATTGCATGTTCTTGCACCCCTTCTGCCATGATGTTTTCATCATCCTCGGTGATCGTATATTCTGGGAGTTTTTTGTGTTATTTTTCCTTCTTGTGTGAGCCTCATGTATGTATGATTGGCATCTTAGGGGGCCCTGTCTCTTGTGGAGTGGATGTTGAGGGGGTTCCCTACTTCGCAGTATCCCCCCTTAGGTACTTCTTAAGTTAGGACTAGAATCCTCCAGTCATCATGCCAATCCCTCATGGCCATCTCTATATCATATTCATTGACATAGTACCTTAGTTGTAGCCACTCCTTCTCTGGATCCCTGCATGCATGAATCCACATGTTGTTCCTTATCACTCGGAAGCTGGCTATGTCCCTGTACTGTGCAACCACATCTAGAGTAATTCTCTAAGTATTTGAAATACTCTCTTGTATTTCACTAAAGTACCTAGAAAATTTACCTGTGTTGGCACTTTTATGCTTGGTGACCGAGTTTCTCCCCAACGATGTGTACTGTGTTGCGTGGCAATGACCTATCCGGTCACAGAAGTGGGAGTATGGGGGCTCCCTCCACCCCATCAACACAATCAACATGAGTAGCCACGAGTAGTGGAACTATGTCTCCAAGCCTTATGCATCTTTTTAGTCATCAAGGAATAAGTTTAACAAATAGGGGGCCCAGCTGAGCGAAGTGCCATTAGCGCACTATGCTGTAGCTACGACGACCCCGGTAGGGACTTCCTCCTTGTGGCATTTCCTGAGTATTTTGCAGGCCATGGTTTTTGTGGCCATCATTGTTGTTGTGTCGTTTATCCTTTTTATTATGAACCCTCGCAAGCCCCTCTCTATACCATAGGTTTTATTCATATCCTCAACCAATTATTTATCCTTTGATTTATCACCGAGGTACTATGTGGGGTTCTCACCCATTGATGGTAGACATGTGATGAGTGCTATAAGCTCTACGTCTATTGAGACGAGGTGTTCCAACAATAGGAATCCTCCATGGAGGACCACCATCAACTTCTTGACGCAGTTGTTTACCTCTTTCCCCCTTCCAAAATGGGGAATCTAGAGAATATTTAGAATCCCTTTGTTCAACAAGTTGGTTTCCCATGGCTCTGATTGTAATATTGGGTCTCCAAAGGGGCATGTCCCTATGTTGTCCAGGTACACATGTTGGGAAAACTCGAGGAATTTTCTAGCGTCGGACACATCATAGTCTGAATATTTCAAATTCTCCCCACATCCCAGGAGTATTGTCATGGTTTTCACTCCTTCATGAATGAACGGATGTACGATAGCTGCGTCAGGTTGTCTGCGTAGGGACCGCGCCATGGGATGTTTTCCCTTTATTCTTGGTTGATGGTTTGAGGTCCACGCCTCCATCTGTCTCCTTTCTATTTCAAAGTCTAGCTGACCGGTGATGTCTTCCACTAGACCTCCTACTATTGTGCAGATTCTTCTCTAGGTTGTTTGGGCGCTGCAGGCTTTGTACGCACAGTGGCTTCACCATTTTTTTGTTGGGCTCCCTCAACCGTCAAAATTTTCGATGGGTTGATTGCATCATTTACAGTGTGACCTTGTGCATTGTTGTGTGGGTCGAATTCCATGGCCGATGCTATTGGAGCTTGTATCTCTTCCACCATTGGTGTATAGTTTACTGGTTCTTCGTGTGGTGAAGTAATTGTGTCCATGTCGATGAATTCCTCAGTCTGTATGGTTTTATGTTCGACTTCTATTGTTTCATATGGTTCTCTAATGTTACTTCTAGTTTTCCTCCCTACTTAGCTCGGTGAACCCATATTTGGTGGTGCCATTGTGGGTACTGCTTAATTTTTTCCGAATAGGTCTCAACTGGTTCACCCTGTATCCTTATTTAACTCACTTCTTCTCTACGTGCTCTATCTCTCTGTAATCTCATGATTTTACAATGAGTCTTATGTTACCCATGTGTCCCCTTTATATACGAAATGTCATGAAGCTTCTCGGAGAATCTACCCTGCCTATGATTAATGTAATGGCACTTTATGCGTATATTCCATTTAATTTCATAAATGCCACCAACTGGCGCCCTTTTCTACAACCATCATTTTTATTTATTTTTATTTTTTCTGATCTTTAACGCTTTTTCCAGTGCGCTAAGAATCTCGAGTGTGTGACATATTTTTGTTTTAGCCTTTCCTTAGTTCTCAGTGTATCACCCATATGTTGCACATGGACATTTTTTCTTTCATCGTGCTAAGTCCCCTTTTTTTTGCATGTTGTGTTTTCCAATATTTTTGTATTTTCTGTCTTTTCTATTTTTGTATTTCTTTTTCCTTATTTTTCTTCTTTTTGTTTATTTTTCTCATTTTCTCTAACTTAACTTCTACTATAATACATTGTGTACATTTTTTCTTACTGTGCTTATAATTTTTAAGTGTTAGGAGGTCGATTGCCCTTGTATAGTTTCAATTGACTCCCATTGATCATTCCTTTCAGCTCTACTCCTACAAGATCCTTTAGTTGTACAACTCCCTCATATGTGACAGTATTTACTTCGTAGGGCCCTAGCGAATGCATTCTGAATTTACCAGGATGTTGCAAAAAATTAATGTCATAGAGAAAGACTAGGTCTCCTTCCTTGAAACTCTTCCTCTTGATATGTCTTTCATGCCAAGCTTTGTCTCTTTCTTTCTGTACTTCCTGATGAAATCCTACTAGAATCCCATCCTCCTCCATCTTCATTAGTTGATTCAACCTTTCCTTTATTGTGCCTCTTTATGTCATGTTGGTGATTGTTGCTACGCGCAGACTGGGTACCAATAATTCTAATGGTACTACTACTTCCTGCCCATACACTAACCTGAATGGTGTTTTTCCTATCGTCTTTTTGCATGTAGTCTTGTATGCCCATAATATTGTTGGTATCTTCAAATACCAATAATCCATGTTGAAATTGCAGATCTTTGTTAGAGAATTCTACATGATCTTATTGAAGGCTTCTATTGTTCCATTAGCTTGAGGATGGTATGTTGTACTCTTTTGATGATAGACTTCAAACTCCTTAGTCATGGCCTTGATAGTGTTGTTGATAAAGTGAGTACCTTGGTCACTCATCAAAATCCTTGGACAACCAAATCTAGTGATCACTTGCTCAAACAAGAAGTGTGTTGTTGTCTCTGTGCTACAATATTTTACTGGTGTTGCTTCTACCCATCTTTTTAAGTATTTTGTTGCAGTAACGATATATCTTGCTCTTGATCTTTTTGTCGGTGGATTAATTGGTCCTACAAAGTCTATTGCCCATTTTTTTAATACTTGCAAAGTTACTTGTGGTATTAATGGCATCTCATCCCTTCTATTAGGTTTACCAACCCTCTGACAGGCATCACATCTCTGGAAATAGTCCTTTTCATCTATGTGAATTGTTGTTGTGAATAGGTCATTGTATTCATGCAATACTTATGTTATCCTTCCTACTATTTGTTCATCCCAGTAGTCTCCAATAGTTTCCATTTTAGGTTTATTTGTTGTCCCAATACTAACTTTCTTCACTTTGATAGGTGCAACAAATACTTCTGATTCCAAAGATGAACCTTCAACCTCTCATTCTCCCTCAATTTATATAATCTAAATATTGCATAGATCATCTTCCTCTGGTGCTTCTTCTTCCACATGATAGCATGACAATATTTCCTTAAATGTATGTCTATTCTGTTGTACTTGATACTCTGTCATAATTTCAACCTATGGTTCATAAATAAATATCACCCCTCTTATCTGTTTGAGTGTTGAATCCATGTTGGGGTTCTCATGTTCAAATGAGAAAGTGATTATAAAAATTTTGTGTAGTGTTTTCCATTATGTCGTTCCTCTACGCAATTCCTGGTCTACATACCTGTTTGTTGGAATTCCTTCCAATGTGTGTATGAAGTGATGAGGACATTCCTCTGGTGGTGTCATCCTCCATAGTGTTCTGAACTTCTCCAATTGTTCTATTGGTGTCCCATATCCATCATATCTCTGCTTATCATTGCTTCCCTGCTCTGCATCAAATCTAATGTGCAATAGTCTCTTACATTGGTACCAGTCCTTAATTTTTTTTTTGTGTGCACCCCACCATCTTCTAGGTGTTTCCTTGAGTGAAATGTCTAGGGATAAGAGCCTATGATTCTATAAGACTTCATCTTTGTATATTGTTAGGAATTATTCTAAGTCATTCACCCCATGAAAACTAAGAGGTTCTCGTATCTTTGTACCTACCCATCTCACTATGTAGTCTATTCTTGCACACCTTCATGTATAGACTTCATGTAATATTTGTTTCCAATTCTCCAAGACCGTATCTGAGTCAGAAAAACATGATGTGATACTCCTCCATTTTAGTACTCCATATACAGTTGGGTTTACATAATCTTCTTCACGCGTGGATAACTGGTTGATTTCCTCCATTTCTAAACAAGTGGGTTCTACAAACCTTTCTCTTTCTGATGGATATAATGGCACAATGACTCTGTATTCTGCTGATTTGAATTTCATATTCCTTTTCTTCAAGTTGATTATGGTTTGGTTATCAAATGCTCAATCCAGGCCAAGCAATGTTGGATAAGGTGTTGTGACATCCACTATTTCTATCACTTCAAAGTCTTCCTTAGTGCGCACTCCATCTAGATCTATTGTCACACCCTTAAGCCTTCCAAGTGGTATAAATTTGTGTTGGTTTGCTAGCTTCAATTGGATAGGTGAATAGCCTAGTGTGGGTGCTCCCATACACTTCCATGTCTTCTTGGGTAACACATCTACCTCAGAGCCTAAATCTAGTATGATGTCCCCCATATTGGAATCTCCAATCTTATCATTTAGTCTGAATTCCCTGCTTATCCTCCTTCTTGTATGGAGGTGATTGACTATTTTTTGTTCTAACTTCCCCTCTACCTTTGTGTTACATTTTTCTAAAATATTTTGTAACATTTTAACAGATCATTTGTCATCCAGTATCTTAACACAAGATTGTAGAAAATTCTTTATGGTACTTACTTTCACTATAAGTGGTACTTCTCTAGTGTGTTCCATTGATAATGGAATCTCATACATTGGTAAGTTTGGAATATGTTGCACGGTTGATGGAGATGCACCATCTTGCTTGAGGAACTCTGGTCTTACCTCCTTGAATATTTCTTTTTCTTTCCCCGCGTCAAATGTTTTTTGTGGTTCAATATTCCTCTTCACCCATTGGTGTTGCACTGACTCCTGTTATACTAAGTAATCTCCTGTCTTAGTTCCTCCTCGTGTAACTATGTTGATATTTCTTCCATCATCCCTCGCCTCTGCAAAAATCCACTGAACATTCTATTTGTTTTGATTTATATTTTCTTGAACTTTTCCCAATAATGCTGGACAGTCATATGTATCATGGTCTTCTATGCAACAATACATGCATGTCGCAGGTGGAAGTGGACATTCCCTTGCATATTGTCCTAACTGTTGGTAGTTTTATCACACTACTAGACCTCTGCCTCTTCCAAATCCTCCTCTACCTCCTCCTCCACATTTATATCCACCTCAATCTTCTCGTGGTGCATTGTATCGAGGCACTTGATTATACTACGCGAGGTTATAATGTGGCTACGCATTATTATAATGAGGCTACATAGTATTGTATGGAGGTGGTACCTAGTTAAACTAAGGTGCATATTTCCCTATCATCATTTCTTCCAACACCCTACAGATGTCTGACGTTATCTCCCACATTAATTCCATTGTCCTACAATCTTTTTCATCATGACCCACTCATTTGCAAAAGTTGCAATATGAACTCTTGGGTATTGTCTGATACTTATACATCATTGGAAAAGGATATGGATCGTGTCCATCCATTTACAGATCTTGCACCATGGTCCTCTTGTTGGCAAAGGATTTAGTATCCATGTTTCCATGTAATGAACGAAAGTTGGGCACTCATTATTTTGATGTCCTTATGTCCTGCATGTGGTACACCAAACAACTTATCTTTTCTCTTTTATCTTATTCTGGTTTAGTTGGAATGGGAGGTTCTTCGTATCCTCCTTCAGCTCCTCTATTGTTGGATCTGTCTTCCGATATTGGTTCTCTTCGAGTTTTAGGGATGCTTGTAGATCCTTTGCCTACATTTGAATTTTCTTTTTGCCTCAAAGGGTATTTCAGGTGTGGTAGTAGTGAATTCAAAAAGAGATGTCTATGTTCCATATCCGTCATGACATACTTCAATTATTCCTTCAATTGTTTGAACCTCTAATCAATCTCCCAAACAGACTCTCTTGGTTTTTGTCTGATCTCAGTTATCTCATTCATGTACTGATCTTATGAACTAGCATTTTGAAATTCATTTATCAGTAGCTTCTTGACATCTGCAATCATCCTTGTTGTTCCTAGTGGATTGTTTACAGCTAAACTCATGTGCCAATATAGTGTGCGGTCTCTCAGCATGATAGCTAACTGCGCAAGTTTTGTATCCTCATATATGATCTGCTTTGCTTTCCAAATATTCTCACAGATAAACACGTGCTTTTCAAGATCATCTGATGCCTCTCCCTTGAATTCAGGTAACCTGATGGTGGGATCATGTCCTGTCATATTGAATGGTGATGAACTACAACCTATGTATGGTGTAGATACTTGACTACTACTTCCTGAACTGACTTCTCCATTCGTTGCTCCTTGATTGGGTGCACTTTTTGTTGTCTTTTTTCCACTAAAATTATGTTTTTTTAAACAGTGGTGTTCTTTCTAGTGTATTAGTCGCACATGGGTTTATGGGTTCCACACTGACACTAACATGGATAGGAGTTCTACCTTATGTTCCTGCCTTGGACCTCTTGTCTTCCTTTCATATGTTTCACGCAATATTTCCTCAATATTCTCCACATCCTGGAGATCCTCTACCTCTTATTCATCACTTTCCAATCCCTCTCTATCTTTTATGGATCTCTTCTTATTATTCATGTTATATTGGTAGGGTAATCCACTGTGAGTTTTTCTATTTCTTTTCATTATCTTCTTGATCTGATCTTCCTCCATCATGATTGGGTCCAAGGCCTCCTCCTTCTTTCCCTTATCCATCTCTTCCTCCATTTCTCCATCTCTTGTCAGTGTTTCCCTCCTTCCCCCATGCATGTAGGGAATTTTAGTTGTCTGATGCCATAGTCATTACACCTTTGTTATACAATAGGATCTTGATGGAAGTATACAATGATCCAATAAACTTTCCTCTAGGTCCCTTTCGAAACTCTTGCTATGTTGTGTTGTAATACTTTGCAGTATCTACTGCAAATTTTGTGATAAATCCTGCAACAATATTGTCTAACCAAAAATATACTGCACACGCAAATTTATTGTTAACTTGTTGTAGTTGTGCAATCTCCAAAAGATTCCACTTGAGCCTTCTAATTCGATTTTTAGGGTGGTTTTATTTCAACCTTAATAGACACTCCTGCAACACATGCAGGAAATCACTGAAAAACACCTCATGCAGGTCGCTAGACACGTACTTGTCCAGATATTTGCGCAGTTTTATTTTAGGACTTGTTTTCCTTCTGCGTAAACTCAAGATCCTTGGTTTTCAGTCAGTTTTCAATCTCTTATTTCATTGGATTCCATGGTCTAAACATTCATTTTTATACCTTCATTCTCTTCGTGATTCTTTCAGGGATCCCACTCACTCAATTCCATGCAGTTCCATCCAGGAAACAGAACCATTTGTTGGTTGTAACTCCTTATCTAACCAATTCTTGGGTTGACCTAGGTTTAGATATGAACATCTTCCAACAAATCCCTCTAAAAATATCATCCCTCCTGGTAAACCAGAAGGAAACACAACACATAGAGCGTACTGCACAGTCTCACCCAAGATATTTCTATGGGTGACTGCAATGCTCAGATGCTTGCAGTCTAGGAAAGAGTGGTGATCTGGGATTGTAATTCATCTTCTTAAGCCTTGATCTAGTTGTTCTTTCTATTCTTATTACTATTCATTCACTTGTTAAGTATATGCATGCATTCTAACAGATCTAACATATAACGTATCTCACAGAATTATCCATTCATCAATTCATAGTCTAACTAATTACAGAAGGGAAACATACAATAAATCATATTGCATAACACATATATTATCATGGTTCACCCCTTCCTAGGCTATGTCCACAAAGATCTGGCTCTTAGGCTCTTTTATTATGGCTCTGTAATATATGGCACCGCATTCACTACCATTTCTGATCATACAATCACAAACATGTTCCACGATCCCTGTGAGGCTGACTAGATCGCACCAGGATCCTCATCCTGCGATCTAACCCTCAGGATCTAGTTGCTTGAAACTCTTACAAATCAACAACTTACAAAATTGGTATTAGATCTTACAATAGTTTCCTTCATCGAACATTACAAAACTTAGCACCTCCCTACCTAGACCTCCTAGGTACTTATATATACTAATTTTCAGCTCAATAGTTGTTACATTCTCTTACAAAAACCTTAACCCTAACGTGGTTAGGTTTTCCTACATGCGTGCATTTCATGCTTTCATCCTTCATGCTACTTTTCCTTCCAGCTGTCCCTTTCTAATTCTGAATTTTTCCTCCAAAAATAGCATATCCTCATAATAGGCATGCGCCCAACAATGTGTGTGTGTGTGTGTGTGTGTGAAGGGAAAGTGGTTGATGGTTAGAAAACCTAGGAACATGGTCATGTTATTTCATCCTAAAGGCTCATTAAATCATGCCAAAAGGATACATAATCAAGCAGAAGGAAAAAATTCTACCCAAAATCTTTACATCATGTTGTTGGTGAGACTTGAACCTTGATAGAGGCTACACTAGCACCTCATGTTACCAATTGAGAAATCCACCATTGACATCTTAAAGGAGAAACATGGGGGTGGATTTGATCCACTTGTGTGTGCGTATGTATGAAATCCATATCATATCCAAATTTCTCTAAAAAATTGTTGAATCAGATATAAAAGTAATAAGATATGTTTTTCAATTATTTGTGGAAGGGGAACAACTATTATATTTGTCGATTTTGTTGCTTTGCTTCTTTTTAGGAATTCGTTGTTTCTTGTTTTTAATTTTTAAGCTTCATAAATTCTTTAGATGTATATGTTGATCTTATTTTTCTTATTTTAATATAAGAGTTCATCTTTGATCGATTTGTGTGTGTTATTTCTTTATGCAAAGGATTATATGATAATTTTGTATTTCTTTGTTGTAGTTGTTTGTCTCTTCCTCTTCTTTAGTGTTAAATTTTGCTCAAGAGAATCAATGTTTTCTCTAAGAAAATATCAGTGGTATGGATTGCTTTATTTGTAATTGCAAAAGACTAAAAAGGTAACTTCACTTTTGGGATCATAGAGAAATCTACTACAAGTTAAATATGTATTATAACTCCTACCTTATATGTGAACAATGATTATGATTTTATTTTTGATAACTTGTCATACAATTATTTTTATTTGTAATACAAAATCTACATACATATAAATATTTCCATAGGCATAGGCATGCAATATGACCTAGTAATCAATCATGTAATGTAACTATCAGAGATGAAAGAAGTCTCATGGATAGGTTGATTTGTAAATTATCATCATACTAGAAAGTTAATCTACAAAGGTAGACTTTTTTTAATAAAATGATTCCTTATAAATCTATATACATTAAATGAACATATGTACAAAACATAAAAAAAAGAACTTCTTAGAGTAACCACCACAAGAACAAGCAACTAGAGCTAATGCATCTACCAACTAATTATTTGAGGTACAAAACTTTGCCATATAGGCTATGGAAAATTGTAAATTAGTGTCTTGAAGGTGACATATAGATGACTACATTGTAATAAAATGGTCAGTTGGACAACACAAAAAGTCACACCATGTTTCATTAGGTAACAATTCAACATCGGTAGAGGGGTTATCTTTATATTTGGGGGTTGGCCCCACGTTGGCCCCCAACCTTCAACTAGAGGTTCACGAATTACCAATATCCTTATCATACTCCCTCTATTAGGTTCAAGAATCCTTTTATTTCTAAAATTCCAAGGGCCAAGTGTAGTTACTTATCATTCTTAGGAAAAGGGATTTTGTACTTAATCGTTGATAACTGTTAGATGGGAAATATTTAATAAATCCCTTGGTTCAATTCCATATCTGATCTCTCCACTAGGTATTATAGGTTTACAAGTAATATCTTAATATTATAAGGCATAATTCTTTTAACACACTACCAAATCAATTTGTCAGGGTTGTATAAGAAAAATTATCCCTAGCCTTCAAATCTCTAGTCTCGTTGTCAAAAATATTGGCTTTATGAATTCATTTCTTGTAAAATTTCTTAGTTGACAATCAAGTAGTTTCAAACAATGGTTTTCCATGATATAACCTATGGGGGGCACTAAAAAAAATATATTAAAATAAAAACGAAATATCAGGGTGTCATTTTTCTAAACCAATTTGGGTATTGTCTTCTCAAGTATTTTGAATGATTTTGGTCACAAATATTCCATAATCCCAACCTGAACAAAGGAGTGAGCAGAATAATATAAAATTTTAGGTTATTCCAACCTTTTTTCCCATGTGGGATCCTCTTCAAAAGTAGTGGTGAAGGGATACTTTCTAAGACTCCAATCCCTGTACAATCATGATGTCCCATTTCAAACATAAGGCTTGGTCTTGGCTATGCATCCCAATGATTCCCTTCCCCCTAGTCATTGGGCATGGAAGAAAGTTTCTAATTAACTATATGAAATCCATTTTGGTCCCAAGAGTTCTCCTCAAGAAAATCTGTATGGAATTTATTGAGCCTTTGATAGGCCTTAGTACATAGGACCTTAGCACATATATGGAATTTTTCTACTGGAGACATGGGCTTCATAATCCATTTATCAATTTTATTTGTAATACATAGAGAAGCACTTCCCAAATATGCTCAATTGATTCTTGCAATGAAAAAGGGATGCAAAAAAAATTGAAGACTTGTATAGACTATAATTATGCACAACCAAACCTAGCAAATCCATCTAGGGATCTCAGTCTTCCTTATGTTGTACTTTGGAAATGGATTTTGAAACTGTTGAAACTCTCTCCTAATCAAAACTCAACAATTAGCTCAAAACAAAATCACTTTATATAATAAAAGAACATCTGAGTAATCAATTAAATATGCAGCGGAAGCATAAACAAGGAAACCAAATTAATCACACATAAACACCAAAAGTTTTGGGTAAACTACCCCTCGAAAAACCCCAGAGGAAAAATCAGTGCTGAGAATTATTTTATTATGCTAAAATCAAGGCTCCCGTAATAGGGATAATGGCCCACTATGAGAAATACAATTGCAGACAAACCTAGAAAAAGTATGACCTGTTGTACAAATCATAATTGCACACTTTTCTAGGTGTAAGCGATTTTTCTTCAACAAACCTGCGTATGTACATGGATGTCTCCAATGAGACCCATGTACACGTATATAAAACCTATACAAAAAAATTCATACAATGTGACACTTCCTTGTGTCTTCCTTTGATTGAAACTCACCTATGTTGCCTATGTTCTCTCTTCCCCTTGACCTGATCTCTAGATGAAAGTCTTTCTCCACCTATCCAAGATCTTGAATCACAGTCCTTCATGATTCAACTCTCTTGAAAGTAAATCCTCTCCTATCACAAATCTCAAGTATCAAGTGTGTCAAGTGTCTTCCTCCTTTTCCTAACCTTTATTTTATAATAGTGAGTTACAATCTATTTCTAATCTCACTTGCATTCTAATATTACATGCTAATTAATTTTAACACTTTCCTCAAATAACTCTATTAACTAATTACATAATTAATTAATCAAATAAATTTACTTTGATAATTCCTTTGATTAAATTAAGTTCAAGATTAGAAGGATTTGGACAATTTCCACGTGTCTTAGACACATATAACATGTCAAATTTCAGTGCATACAAGCACAAACTAAAAAAAAATCAATGTTGGCCCCATTCACAGGTCACTCTGCACGGGGTCAAATTAAAGAATAATTTCCACTAATTACAACCTTGCAATGGTGTCATTATTAGTACACATAGGCCAAATATTTCATTTATAGGGCCTATGTGGTGGTTTTAGACCCCGTGCATGGTTTGGGAATCCTAAACGTATATTGTATTCCTTAATACATTTATAGTTCCTCCTCTGACCATGCCCATGACTTAGAGAAGCATAGTTTGAAAAAATTCAATGCTAGCCCCTTTCATTGATCGTTGTTTCTAGAAAGTTCCAAAGAAGATGTTATAGGGATGACAAACATGTTCATTGAATTCACAACTAGGTTCTAATTTAGTTGTTTGATTTTTGAATTATTTGTGTGAGTCGTATTTGAGTCTAGAAACCCTCCCATACCGTCAACGCATGCATCTAATATAACCATGTCAAATTACAATGCATACAAGCACAAACTGAAAAAATTTCAATGTTGGCCGCATTCACAGGTCACTCAGGGTGAAATTAAATAATAATTTCCACTAGTTACAACCTTTTAAGTGTGCCATTATTAGTACACATAGGAAAAATATTTCATTTATAGGGCCTATGTGGTATTTTTAGACCCTTTGAATGGTCTAGGAGTCCTAAAAGTGTATCGTATGCCTTAAGACATTTATAGTTCTTCCTCATACCATGTCCATGAATTGGAGAAGCAAAGCCTGAAAAAATTCAATGTTGGCCCCTTTCACTAGTTGTTGTTTTTGGAAATTTCTGATGAAGATGCTATAGGAACGACATACATGTTCATTGAAATATCCTCATCGCAATACGATGATAAACTTGATCAAAAATACGATGATAGATAATTTCATCTCCTTCACAACTCAGTTCTAATTTTGTCATTTGATTTTCAAATTATTTGTGTGAGTTGTATTTGAGTCTCAAAACCTTCTCATTCCATCAATGCATGCATCTACTATAACCATGTCAAATTTTAGTTCATACAAGCACAAACTGAAAAAATTCCAACGTTGGTCCCATTCACAGGTCACTGTGCGCGGAGTCAAATTAAAGAATAATTTCCACTAATTACAACATTGAAATGGTGCCATTATCAGTACACATAGGAAAAGGATTTCATTTATAGGGCCTATGTAGTGGTTTTAGACACTGTGCATGGTTTTGGAGTCCTAAACGCATATCGTATGCCTTAAGACATTTACAGTTCCTCCTCATAACATGTCCATGACTTGGAGAAACATAGTTTGAAAAAATTCATTGTTGGCCCCTTTCATTGGTTGTTGTTTCTAGAAAGTTCCAACGAATATGCTATAGTAAGGATGAACATGTTCATTGAAATGGACTTGTCATAATAAAATGATAACTATGATGACAAATACGATGATGGACAATTTTGTATCCTTCAGAGTTAGGTTCTAATTTAGTTGTTTGATTGTCGAATTCTTTGTGTGAGTCATATTTGAGTCTCGAAACCCTCCCATGTCGTCAATGTATGAATCTACTATAACCATGTCAAATTTCAGTGCATACAAGAAAAAATAAAAAAAATTCAATGTTGGCCCCATTCACAGGTCACTTTGTGCGGGGGAAAATTAAAGAATAATTTCCACTAATTACAACCTTGTAATGGTGTCATTATCTATACACATATGCCAAATATTTTATTTATAGGGCCTATGTGGTGGTTTTAGACCCTCTGCATCATTTGCAAGTCCTAAAATCATATTGTATTCCTTAAGAAATTTATAATTCCTCCTCTAACCATGTACATGACTTGGAGAAGCATAGTTTGAAAACATTCAATGTTGGCCCCTTTCACTGGTTGTTGTTTCTGTAAATTTATGACGAAGATTCTATAGGAATGATGAACATGTTCATTGAAACAATGTCGGCGCAATAAGATGATAACAATGATGGATAATTTCATCTCCTTCATAGCTAGGTTCTAATTTTATCGTTTGATTTTTGAATTATTTTTGTGAGTCATATTTGAGTCTCGAAACCGTCCCATACAGCCAACACATGCATCTACTATAACCATGTCAAATTTCAATACATACATGAACAAAATGAAGAAATTTCAACGTTGGCCCTGTTATCGCACAATTTATACTTGCACCAAATCCCAAGGCAAGTGGGTACAAAATTGGTGTGACTGAGAATAATCTATCATTGTCACCTTAATAGGAGATCCCTTTCTATTTATGAGTATGTTAAAGCTACTCCAAGGAAGACATCCCCGGTGACCTGGGAGGTTTGAGAAGGCTAAGGAAAATAGTCACAAGGAAATCCTTCCCCTCTCACAGATCACTCTAATCAAATGTTTCTTTTATGTCTTAAGGATGAAGCAAATGGAATATATTGTGTACCTGCCCAAAACAAGACAACACGGCAAATGAGGCACTTTCCAAGTACTAGGTGATTGTTAGTCCTTCATAAGACAACAAAACTTCATAAAATAAGCTATTTGATTATAAATTTGCAACAATGCATCAGTTTATAACATAAATTAATATCTTATAACAGCCACAAGATTCAAGCTTTGAAATTTCTTGGAAAAAGACA
Organism: Picea engelmannii; assembly: GCA_009831015.1. Taxonomy (NCBI): domain Eukaryota; kingdom Viridiplantae; phylum Streptophyta; class Pinopsida; order Pinales; family Pinaceae; genus Picea; species Picea engelmannii. The sequence goes on from ML799557.1 coordinate 46,618, forward strand.
ATAAAAAGTGACTTTGACTAGGAAAATTGATAGTAAATTGTCACAAGCAAAGTTGGCAATGCTTAGCTAGCTTTTAATGTCACTTTTGCAGAGATTTTGTTGTAGTTAGATGGCTGTAGCTATATTTTGCAAAAGAAGCAATTTTAAATGGTCAAAAGTGCAAGAAACCCATACTCAAACTAGCACTTACCTAGTAGATTCACTAGCAATTATCACAATTGAATTTTGATTGGTTCTAGTGCAAGTTACATGGGTAAATGTGCCAAACTAATGTAATTTTATATGGCTGTAGAAATGTTTTACTACAGCAGCAATTTATCTTAGGAGTTAGTCTAATCTAGGGTTAGAAAACGTTAGTAAAGAGTTCAAGAATAAGAGTATAAGTGTTTGTTTGCTCAATCACCACTTGTAAGAGGTAGTCTAGTGCCTTTCTAGGATAAATGGAGTCACTAATGGCAGTAGAAAATTATGAAAGGAAATGTAGAAATGATAATAATATATTAAGGGATGGAGAGGATAAGAGAGGTGTTAGTATCCCAAGGCCTCGAAAATCCATTTCCAAGAGAAAATTGCTAGAAAGTAACAAGGGTTAGGCCCTAGCAATTTTCTCTTTCCTTGAACAAAATGTAATAAATTATGCAATAGGGAAATGTAATTAGGGTTAATAGAGTGCTACAATGGTAGGGCTCTAGTATCTACTTCAAATTAGGTTCCTTTCAAGAGATTTTAACACATGGAAGATTATTGGGAAAAAGATAATAACATATGCCATTCCCCTAGGGTTTCAAGCTAGCAATTTCATAATATTAGACATGAAACAAGTAAAAAATAACCATAGCATTCATTCACAATAAATAAATACAAAATTTCCACTTACTTCACCAAGAATAATCTAGCAAATAACCCTAGTTGAAGATCCTCCACAAGAAAATAGCCAAAATGCACCAGAAATTGCCTCCTTCAAGAAGTGTGCACCACTAGTTTCAGCCAATAACACTTAAGGGAGACCGAATTTCAGACCTCTACTTGAGTGATGAAATAATTATGAAAAAATCTAAGAGATTTATCTCTTATTTATACAATGACAATGACCTTTAATTTTTTTTTAGGTCACAAAAGGCCGACATGGTCAGTTTACATAAACAATTAAAACCCTAATTTGTCTTTAGGGATGATTTCATTCCCCTCTTAGGATGAAGTTAGGCCCCATAGTGGAAACCTATCCCTCAAAAGTGAAACAGTATGCCTCAGAAGATGCCACACATGCCAACTAGCACCAAACTTCCCTCATGTCAAACCCTAACTGATGACGTCAAGCGTCAATATGATGACGTCAAGGGCCTTCAAGGGACAACGTCATGGTGGAAGGGAAATACCCCCCTGTCTCTAGGCCTACCAGATTGTCTCGAACGAAACATTCTTCTTCTTTTCTGGTGCCATCCTCTGGTGTCTCTCTACCCCTGGTTGGGGTCACAACATCCATCTGGTGGGATTTTAGCCCCATGGAGGTCCAAGCTAATCATCTCCCCATATGTACCTATCCACCGAGCATGGTCCTACAACAAAAACAAGTATTCCCTCCATGGAATCATAATTCATATGGATCATAGCAATGTCAATCACATCCAATAATCAAATTAGCCAAACATGTGCATCAAACCCCCCTTTACCCAGACAAATGCTCAAAGACGTTATGCAATTTAACAAGCCAAGTTTGGAGAGGGTCTTAGGATTTCCTATTGGGATAATCCTCCTCAAGTTTGGGGTGTTTCCCAGGTGAATACCAATCTAGGTCATGTAGGTGTATGAAACGGTGTAGGGGAATGTTTGGGCATGGGGTGTTGTGATAATAGGGAAATGTAGGTCTTGCTTGTGGGTGTCTGTGTAAAGGGAGAGTTGCACCTTGTCATGGATGCCATTTTTTCATATCCCATTCAATGCCTTTTATTCTTTGCCTTATTTCTTTTTCTTTTCAAGAGAATAGATGGGGGGAATTGCCCTAGAGTGGTGACCAGTGGTGATAACGTTACCCACAAGCGCTTCACGAAAATGAGAAGGTTGGATCATGATGTGACCCCCTTTCTCTTGGTTATGCCACCAAGAGCCACTACCCAGGTCTGGTGACCAGATAGTTGATAGTGTCATACCTCTACATGCCCATGGACCTAATAGGCTGGCTCATGATGAGACCTCCCATCCACCAACTAGATCTTGATTTTTATTTTATTTTACGAGCCCCCTTTTATTACTTAGAATCCTTTTATTTCTTTCTTAGGAATCCCTGGGTGAAGCATCTCAAGGTTTAAATTTGGCTTTTAACTTTTTCCAACTATTTTTACCCTCTAGGCCTTTAGCTCGTTCTTCCCACAAGGCAAGGTACAACCCTTACTAGTTTGGAAAACCCAACTCCCGAACAAATATAGGGGAAGATGAGAGGGACAATGATGAAAGTGGTAAGTATGGAAGGAATGTACGATGACCTTTCATACACCCACCTAGTGGCAACTTGTCCCTAAGGGAAACAAATTACTAGGGAACTATGTCACCCCCCGAGGTATAAACAAGTTAAAGAGCATAATTTCCAAGAAAGAATTATGAAAAAAAATAGAGTTCAATGCACATATTCAGATGCTTCAGAAATTAGAGTGACACATACCATGATACTTAGACTCATTACTTCATGGAGAAAGACCCACTACTACTTCAGGATCAGGCCAATGGGATGGATGTTGTTGTTGTTGTTGATAGATAGGATGCACTAAAGAAAAGATGGGCCCTATGGGGACAAGCTCAAGTCATATGGCTCTCGGTACTCCATGTCTAGGACCTATGGGCCTCGATGCATAATCTCCTTAGTTATCCCTAGGATAGGGGGTAACAGGCCCCATTCATAGGTCACTCTGTGTTGGGTCAAATTAATGAATAATTTCCTTTAATTACAGCCTTGTAATGGTGCCATTATCAGTACACATAGGCCAAAGACTTAATTTATAGAGGCTATGTGGTGGTTTTGGACCCTATGTATGGTTTGGGAGTCCTAAACGTGTATCATATGCCTTCATACATTTATATTTCCTCCTCATACCATGTCCATGACTTAATCTAGATGGATTCATTAACCATGACACAATTAGATTCTAATTTTGTCGTTTGATTGTTGAATTCTTTGTGTGAGTTTTATTTGAGTCTCAAAACCCTCCCATACCATCAATGCATGCATCTACTATAACCATGTCAAATTTCAATGCATACAAGAACAAACTAAAAAAATTTCAACTTTGGCCCCATTCACATGTCACTCTACGTAGGTTCAAATTAAAGAATATTTTCCAGTAATTGGTAATTAATGGACAACCTTGAAAAATGTTAGACGAACCAAAGTTAAAATTGGAGATGATGGTATAAAAATGAATGGGATTCTATTGGTTTCAATAATAATATATTATCTATAAACAAGGCCAACCACGTTAAGGTGGAAGCTCATATGGCGCCTCCCCTCCCCCTCCCCCCTCACATCACTCTCAATTTCCCAATTCCAAATTTATCTACTATAAAATATTTGAAAGTAACATAGTAAGAATCAAGCATAAAACTAAGAAAACAAAAATTTAAGGTAAATGAAAGAGATCAAATCAATTGAAAACATATAAATACATACCTCATGCTTTTCAAAATTTCTATATCATTAATCTTCTTCTTCATCCAACTCAACATATTTATCATCCGATTTAGAATTAATGTTGAAAGGATTGGACATATCAACATCATCATCAATTTTTTCATTTCCAATCATATCATCGTCTATATCATCATCAGGAGCATTGTCTCCTACATTTGGTTCAACTTCTTCAAGTTCTTCATCTAAAATATTGTCGATATCATCTTCATCCAGAATATTGTCTAGAACATATCCTTGAACTTCTATGATGCCTTCATCTGACACATGAATTAACTGCTCCTCTACATCATCTTCTTCTCCAACATCATCTTCTTCCACTACATTATACTTTACCAGCCTTCCTCATGGATCACATCTACCAACATATGACCAACACCCTCTACCTGGAACCTCTGAGTAAAATACATGTTTGTATTGGATTGAAAGAACATAGGGCTCTGATCCTGGCTCAACATTCCTTGTATTAACCATGGTAAATCCATTATCATGTTGATTAACAATTCTATCAGGATCACATGCATTCATTCGTAGCCTGTATCATTTGACGTCGAACATAACTAATTTGAAATATTTAAAGTCACACTCAAGTATATCATCCAAAAACCCATAGTATTGATTTTCAGATACTTTTGGATGTCTATCACTTCTAGAGGAAACAATACTAACCTGAAATACTACAATTATCCCACTTTCAAATTTTTCATCTTTTCATCCAACTTTTTGATGCAAAATTTGTGGCCATTGCACCACATAGCCTTGTGGTGTTTCAACTGAAATATGCCAGACATCAAAAAAATGCATTGTCAATTGATAAACATATTTATACTTGGAAATTATGCAAATAAAAAAAAAAACATGCCATATACATCAATATAATATTAAAAAAAAAATAGTATGGGTGAATATGATTTCATGTTTATCTTTTAAACCATATGCTAAATCAATTTCCCTCTGTGTAAAATTGGTTTCTCCTTTACGTTCAACATTTTTTACCAATGTAGACACACCATACCATGATAGCCTACCATTATTATATTGTATAAATCATTCAGTGCATACCTTCATCCAATCAAGATTGTCTACACTGTATAAATGTATTGCATCTCACTCTCGACCAATTGTATTAAAATAGAACAATTCACATATAATTAGTTACCATGGTACACCTTCATAATAATGGATTATGTAGGAAGACTAAAAATTAAATAAGTATGATATACATAAAAATAAAAATAAAGAGTCAAATGTATTATAAATCCCCACCACCTACTTACATGTTACTTTCCTCATTCTACCTTTCCCCAATAGGTGCTCCCCTTCAAATTTGTTGATGGATTTGACATCCCAAATGTGATCCATATTAATACTTTCAACTATTTTAGAAATATATTGAGTAATATAAACCATGGTTTGATATAACATATATCCCTCTACCATAGAACCCTCAGGAAATGCTCTTTGTCTAACCAAATCCTTCAATGATTTCAAGTTCCTCTCAACCATTCACATTGACCTTGTGTGTATAGGTCCACACTTTTCAATCTCCTCAACTTGGTGTACAAGGTACTGTTCTTATGCATTGAAAAAATTCATAGGTATATACTTTTGCATTTCACACATTAGATGAGGAATTTGTAACCTCCAATGTTGTATATCTTCTTTATATATTTCTTTAGATGAAAACCATCTACAAATGATGCAAGAAAAACATAGGTTTCAACAAAAACTTATATAGTACTACATTACAAGTAAAACACATGCAACCAAATACAAGTTGTACAACAAATTGAACAAACTACACTTTGCATATAAATCACCACTTACGTCATGTATTTGACAAGATCATATATAACTTGTTTGACATTGTTGTGAAAGTGTTTTTGGAGAGATATAGGTAGAACATATTGTATCATAAAAAATTAATCATTATTTATTCCCAAATTAGTAGAAAAAAACACTAGCAAGATGTTTCAACAATATAGAAATATATACACCAAAATAATTACCTTAATTAAGGTATGCCAATCATGAGTTTTTACCCCACCTAATTCACCTTTCTTTGTTAGGATATTCTTTATGTTTGAAGAAAATCCAGTGCGAGATTTAATTTTTTCATTAACCTCTTTTACATCCTTTCTTTGCTTCTCTATCAATAACCATGGAAGGGCACTTATATTTTGGTTTTCTACATTTCTAATCGAATGATTCAACTTTGCATTACATGATTGGACTCCTTAATATCATTACAAATCTTGATAGTTTTTATTTGTCACTCCTTCCATCTAACATTCACCATAACTTTTATATTACATTCTTCCCGATGTGCATTGTATCAAAAAAATGAATAATTTATATGCACTCAAAGTAGGGGATCCTATTGAATTATACGAGATAACCTTTCATTCCTCATGGAAGCGCCCCATTACTACTTCCTTCATGATGACCTTCAAGGTGAAGCATATAAATTAAATATATTACAACAATACTTGTCAAATAGTACAATGAACAAAATGCAATAAAAATATAAAATATTCCAAACATTTCATGTATGATACATAGACTATTTGATCCATACCTTGACGATTTTGATTATATTGAAACTTACATAGATGAGGTGTCATCTCCGTGGTTTTAATAAATTCACTTATTTCCCATTGAAAAGATGTTTCTCGATACGATACTTCGATACCTATGGTTCTTAGAGAGGAAGTGTCTATACTCATGAAACACCTCCTTTCCTAAACTTCTTGAACGCTGAGATTTCATCTTGTAACATCCCCTCTGTTACATCACATAAGTATTTGAGAAACAATGTGATTTTTTTAAAACATTAATAAACATCATTAGAACAGGAGAAACATTATAGTAACATACATCAGTAATACACATTCTATTTCTTTCAATCCATTTGCAAAACTAGATTTAGATATTTCTTAAAGCATGAAGGAATCTGTCACTTCACGTAAAATAAAATACAACTAACCACCCAACCTATCATGCAAGGTTAGGTCTTCCAAGACACATAATCAACGCTCAAGTCTAGGATTCGTCCAATTGATCTTGACCATTTAAGGTCTCAAGATTGACGATTGTTCTGAGCAACAAGGAAGTGTCTAATTCCCATATATTTCAATTCATTCCACAATTTAAATATAAATTATAGCGTTCTTAACTACCCTTCTACAAACATAGAAGATCTGGTAACATGGTTACTTTATCATAACATCATTACATACTAATTCAATAGTTTATCACCTTACTCGTTTAAGGATAGGAAGAAATTCCATAATCATCAAGACAATAACCTTAAATAGTAAAACATAATCCTTTTAATCGACAATCTACCATTTATGACAGTTTTAAATCACTTAGATACAATGAATAAATAAACTGTAACTGGGAGAGAGTTGGTTCTAAGAAAGAATTTAAGTTCTGTAAGAAGCATGAAGCTTCTCCTCATGTAGCAAGGTGCCACACTTCCATAGTCCACTCTAGAAGTGCGTGGACAGGATCCTCGAAATCCCAAGTTCAGAAGAAATGGTTCTTGGTATGTGCAGACATCCTCTCAAGTCAAGAAGGGTTCTAACCTTTATAAGTACAAATCTCAGTAGAGACAGTGCGAACAAACACATGGGAGGCACAAAATATGCACTCAACAATTAGAATCTAAAGCTCAGGAGGGATGCGCTAAGAGCGTTGGAGTTCAAATCAAGGGAAATATCAAGAGGGGCATAGTGTATAGGGTTCAATGAGGAACCAAAGGTTGAAATCCCTTTGAAAGGAACCAGTGGATAGGATTTGATCACGAGGAAATTGGAATCCCCACGACTATCCGATCAGACAAAATATGTGCACTAGTTAAAATATTTAAGACCTTCAGTCTTCACGAATTCGACAGATCTGAGTCACTTGTTTTAAGAGAATCTTGAATCCTAAATTCATGAGATTATCTACACCATATATCGGTGAAGCAATACTAGTCGTTGTATCCCCAAGGGTTCGACTAATTGGCTTAAAAGGTTCATAAAGACAAAGAGTGAAGGAAACCTCGAATCTATGAAGTCCCATAGTGGAGAATAGTCATAGATATGTCAATCGAATAAGGGATGTTAGATATACAAGCCTTCATATTCGGAGGTTCGATAATTCTAAAAAAGAGTCATGGTGTTAAGGATAAGGGAGTCCCGGAGTTCGGAGTACATCAGTACCGTCAAATGTTGGGTACATGTGTCTATAGATCTGAGTATTCGGATTTTGGTCGTTCAGGAGGTGTGTTGACGTTTTGAAGGTGGGAAAGGTCTCAACTCCCAAAGTCAAAAGTTAATCCTGATGTTTCCAATCGATAATCAAGGACAGTCAGATCTGAGGGTTTTTCCTTTGTTAGTTCATAGGAAAACTAGAGTTGCAAAGATAAATATTCTGAAGCAGGGAGCCCCAAAGTACTAAAGTGTCAGAGCCCCTTCTCAGAGATTTTGTCTACTGACGTGTCAAATGCCACCTGTCAACTGATTCTAGGTGATACGTGGCACTCATTTTGGGTACCTTGGGTTACGTCATATGTGCTAAATTACATGAAACTTATCACTCTCATTTTGTGACATGTCATCGAACTGACAACATGGCTTCCACATCACTCCGAGAAATTTGAACCCAAATTAAACCCAGTTCCCCGAATTGTCGGATCTCTGAAACCATTTCCAATCATAGATCAGAGCAAGGTAAAGGAACTGTTGATCTATGAGTTAAACAGGATTCAGTTATCCGGCTAAGTTAAGAGGTAAAGGTTAAGGGTTATGAAGACCTCAAAGTTCTGATCTTTCAGAGTAAAGGAGATCTGTTAATCTGGCGAACAACAAGGACCATTAGATCTTCAAGTATGAGCCCTTCAGAGGGTCGGCAATTTGGTGCTCTAGAGGAAATGGGTTGTTGAGTAAAAAGAGATCCCCTAGAGTTATGAAATATAGAGTGGACTACAACCGTTAACTGAGGTAAAGTGTAAATCGTTAGATCTCCAAGATCTGTATTGGTTCATTTACTTGAATGGGACGGTCTCAAGTTGTACAGGTGGAAAACCCTGAAGTCTAGATGTTTCGTAGTGGATCTCCACTCTAGAACTCGTAAGAGGAAAATGGTGCAAACCCCCCTTCTCTCCTAAAAGTTCCACAACCTCCCGGTCAAGGATCTTAATCTCTTGAGTTGGATTAGGTCTTTCACACATTCAATGTCTATTGGCCCTTGGGTATGGAATCAAGTGAAGATCAAGGAGGAAGAGGTAAAATGTGAACTTCGTGGGAGACACAGTGACTGTTACTGGGTCGAAGTAAGAAAAAGAGCAGAAAAGAAGGAGTGAAGCCCAAGAAAGATAGTCATTGGATGAGGAGATCAAGAATGACAGATAAGAAAGGTACATGGATCGAGGACAACTTAGATAGCGAGAAAATCCACCATTATCACAGAGCAGGAAGAAAGGAGAGACAGGCTAGTGAAGCCCAGGAAAAGAGGGTCAAGTTGACCTAGCATTTTAGACACCTAGGGTTTGTATATCTAGGGTTTTGACACCTAGGCCTCGACCTAAGGCTGTCGATGAGGGACTATATTGTATAAATAGAGGTCGAGAGAACCTAGGTCGGTTCGGTACTGTTGTTGAGAATTTTTATTGATTGTTGTTCATTGAGAGAACATTGTATTGTGAGCGAGAGAAGGGCTGAGAGTAAGAGCCTTATGGCATTGTAAGATATTCAGCTGGGTGCGAAGATCAAGTCCTGCAGTTGGGTGCGCAGGAGGGGGAGAGAAAGAGAGAAGAAGAAGATATGTTGGCAAAGAGTGTAGATAAGAACTGTAAGCTTTACCTTAATATATCATAAGCACAGTTCTGTGGACGTAGCCCTAGAGAGAGGGTGAACCACGTATACCTGGTGTTATGTGTGTATGATTGATGATTTATATTTGTATTTGATATACTGTTATTACATTATTGTATTAGATCAAATCTATAGAATGTGGAGTAGATTGTAGTGATAAGAGATCTAGTTATACTGCGTTGTATTGCGTCAAGGTCCACTTGATATTCCCCTGGTTGTAGACATCTTTGTCCTGCAACCCCCCCATAGCTACTTTGGGTGAGACTGCATCTGCTCGCAGGTGTTTCCGAAAGGGCCAATAGTTAGGGCTTGTTGGTGCTCTCTTGGAGTGAATCTTGGGTTTGCCCCTGTGCCAAAAAATGGTTTCATTGCCGGGAACTGCTTATAGTTGGTTGAACTTGAAGAAGATAGATTTATTGCAAGATTTCATTAGCAGTTTCAGAAGGACAGAGAGAAGGCTTACCATGATAGGCACATCAAGAAGAAGGCATTCAAGCAAGGTGATTTAGTATTGATATATGACAACAAGTTTATAAGACACCCAAGGAAGTTCAGAACACATTGGCTAGGACCATATGAGGTCGCCTATGTTACAGAAGGAGGGGTTGTGCAACTGAAAACTTTGAAGGGAGAATGGAAGGAAGGATTGTTAAATGGGAGTTGGCTGAAGTTGTACTATGACAACCAGTTTCCGCACAGCTCTCAGTAAAAACAAGAGGAAAAGGGTCTAGGTATCTGATGCAGTTGAAACTGGGTACCAGACACAGAAAATACAGGCTACACAAGGATGGAGAGGAGGCATAAAGTAGAAAGAAAAGACTGCACTGCAGAGTCCAAAGTCGAAGTACAACAGAAGGATCAGATCTGAAGTGCCTCGGGACGAGTCACATGTGAGTGTTGGGGGCCTGTTGGCCCTTGGTTATGGAATCAAGTGAAGATCAAGGAGGAAGAGGTAAAATGCGAACTTCATGGGAGACACAGTGACTATTACTGGGTCGAAGTAAGCAAAAGAGAAGAAAAGAAGGAGCAAAGCCCAAGAAAGCTAGTCGTTGGATGAGGAGATCAGGGATGACAGATAAGCAAGGTACATGGATCGAAGACAAATTAGATAGCGGGAAAATCCGTTGTTAGCACCGAGCGGGAAGAAAGGAGAGACGGGTTGGTGAAGCACGGGAAAAGAGGGTCAAGTTGACCTAGGGTTTTAGACACCTAGGGTTTGTATATCTAGGGTTTTGACACCTAGGCCTCGACCTAAGTCTGTTGGTGAGGGACTATATTGTATAAATAGAGGTCGAGAGGACCTGGGTCAGGTCGGTACTATTTTTTAGCATTGTTATTCATTGTTGTTCATTGAGAGAATATTGTATTGTGAGTGAGAGAAGGGTTGAGAGTAAGATCCTTCTAGCATTGTAAGATCTTCAGCTGGGTGCGAAGATCAAGTCCTGCAGTTGGGTGCGCAGGAGGGGGAGAGAAAAAGAGAAGAAGAAGAAGATATGTTGGTAGAGAGTGCAGATAACAACTATAAGCTTTACCTTAATATATCATAAGCACAGTTCTGTGGACGTAGCCCTATAGAGAGGTTGAACCACGTATACATGGTGTTATGTGTGTACGATTGATGCTTTATCTTTGTCTTTGATATATTGTTATTACATTATTGTATTAGATAAGAGCTATAGAATGTGGATTAGATTTTAGTGATAATCGAGCTAGGTATATTGCATTGTATTGCGTCAATATCCACTTGATATTCCTCTGGTTGTAGACATCTCTGTCCTCCAACCCCCCCATAGCCACTCCGGGTGAGACTGCATCTGCTCATAGGTGTTTTTGAAAGGGCCAGTGGTTAGGGCTTGTTGGTGAACTCTTGGAGTGAACCTTGGGTCTTCCCCTATGCCAAAAATTGCCATGGAATAATTTACACAGGTCCCCCTATTTCTCCTTAAGCGCAGGTATTATGGAACCTGCAGGCCCCTTCCTTAGCACTTCTCTAGACTCAGAACTTGGGCGCTAGCCCCTTTCCACTAGTCCAATCCTTCACTCGTCCTCGGGCTATGAACGGTACTTCGCGATTTCGGACCTCAACTGCCTTGGGTGAAAATGGTCTCCTTTTACGCGAACTCTGAATTGGCGGAGTTACCTAGAACCAGATCTACAGTTCGCTCTCCCTCTGATGACCAACGATGGCGATCTCTTCACACTTCATGACTTTGCGATTTTGAGAGCATTGGCTCCTCAATGCTCCAAATCCTTCGATCCACAAATCTTGGAAGGAACTCACGGCTAACAACCGTGTAAATTTTCCCAGATTTGATGGTCTAGAATGATCTCACTTTCTCTGAATGAATCCACAGTCAAGATGGACTTCGGGTTCCGTAACTGATTCGGATTATTTTTGGCATGAAATGAGAGAGGATATATAACACATGAATATACAGAGATATTTCAAGAGAGGCAACAATATAAAAAAGATATGTCGGAAATATAACAAGAGTCACAGATATACAGTAATACATGATTTCTATTAATGAAAGAAATGTACAAAGACTGTAAAAATACAGAGTGAAAGACTCCCTAGAATGGTGGAAACTTATCTCTGAGAAGAGATGTGATGGCTACTCACATTCGCAAGAACATGATTATTACAATGAGGCTCTAAGGACCTTTTTAACATAAGGAAAATCCAAAACCCTAACCCCGGAAGATGAAAATCCAAAAGGTTTACGGGCCCCGATGGAGGTAGTTGATACGTCAACATCCCGAGGGCATAAATTTTTCATACGATCTCTGTTTAGGGAACTCCATACACTATTAGAAAGATATATCTGAGGACTACAACTTTTGATGTGAGAAACATTGAAGGTTAAACTTTTTTTCTCCCCGTTTTCCCAAAAAACGTCATTTAGGGCCTCAAAATGACCCCGGATGTTTGGAACCCAAAAAAATGCCGAAAAAATGCCATGATGGAATTTTTTTTTTCGAGCCCGTGGAATAGATGGGTGGCTCGATATCCACCTAGATAACTTCTACTTCCTTAGGAAGCAATGGTCTCCATTGCGTTGAGTTTCCGGGGGAGAGAGGGAAGCGTTTATTGAATCTGAATCTTTGTGATTTGCTTGCCTTGCTGGAGATGTCACAATGCTTGATTTGTGGAAGGTTGTCACAAAACCATTGCCGGCGGGGTTGGATCTATTCAACCAGACGGGTTAACTGAGATGATTGTGTGCAGAATGAATCTTTGTGTTTTTCTACAATCTTGTTGACTTGCTTCTGTTGGATAGAAGGTGCTTGGGCCGAGGCAATAGTGGTTGCAGTATCCTTCTGTTCACTTTTTGAACATATTGTGAAGAAGCTAAATTTAGTAGTATGAGATACTACCTTGCAGAATAGTTTAGGTGGGACAATAGTTGGAACTACCTCTAGTATCTTGTAGAGATGACCCCCCAGAGTAACAATGACACTACGAGATCGAGACTCATAGATAGCATGGTGTTTCCACATATATAATTGGCCCAAGAGAACATCGCAGACATCCAGTGGAGAAACATCACATATTACCTCATCCTTGAAGGTTTGGATGTCATATGACAATCGACACTGCTAGCTGACATGAAGATATCATCCCTGGCAAAGCCACCCGATGTTGTATGGTTGTGGGTGTTGGTGTTGTCGACAATCCCAACTATTTGATGACCCTGTTGAGATGAGGTTCTTCTGATTTCTGTTATTAACAATAAAATGCAGCGGGGTCCCCTTCACCCACATATGTGAATGGAAAAGGTGCTCCCCCTCTTCAGGATCTATTGGTTCTTCTGGTTTAATTGTTGCGGTCGCAATAACAGTAGTGGGGTCTGTGTCAATGATTTGTTTTTTACCAGTATTTTTAGAATCATATTATGAATCAGGGTTCAGCTCCTATCTTTGATCTCGCCCACCAATGACTATTTTGAGTGGCATTCCTTAGTGTTTTTCCAGGGGCTTTTGTGGAAATCGCACCATTTTTCGATGTCCTTCTTTGTCTTCCCGTGACCCTTCTTTTCCTGTGGCTTGGACTGGTTTTCAAAAGACTATTTATTAGGGTTGTCTTTATCATACCTTGGTTGTTACAGATTTGCAAACCCAAACTCTCGTTTGTTCTGGTGCTTAAATTTCTGCTCGATTTTAACAACATATTGATAAGAAGCATCGAGTGATGATATGTCCAAAAAATCCATTTCAGTTTGGATGTATCTGTGTAGAGCCCCATGGTATTTCATAACCAAATGTCATTCAGAGTCTTTGATACCCATCTTGGTGCACAAGGTATGAAAGGTATTGGTGAACTCCAAAACTGCTTGGCCACTCTCTTGCCACAGTGTGGTCCATATCATGTATTGGTTCTCATAGTTGCCAACAGGGTAATATTGTTCCTTTACCGCATCCACAAAAAAATCCCAAGTGGGCCCGACCCCATATATTCTAGACTCCTCTATGGAAATTTCCTCCCAATATGTTTCCCACTAATGTTTGACATGGGGGATAGCCTTAAGGAGAATGCAGATGATATTTTCTCTGTCAAAAAAATTGTGAATAGAGAAATAACCTTCTAACAGATCTAATCGTTTGTCTAGTGCATATGCATCTATCTGACCTTCAATTATAGGAATATCAAAATTGACTTGTACCTTAAAAGGTGAGGTGCCTCCAAAGTGGTCACTTAATGAAGATGCACCTTATTCTATCAGCAGGCATTGAAGAATGTGGGAAAAATTCTCCAACATTTCGTCCCTCTGTCGCATGAGAGCTTGCTCAAGAAACAGATTGATAGGATCGTCTCCTATGTCATTTTTATTTTCTTCTACCATTGAGGGTTTCTTGGGTGTGAGAGAGAAATTTTCCTCAAGAGAGACAAGCTCAAGACCCAACTTTCTATACTTGAACCTCGTCGGGGACATGCACTGAAAAACGATCAAGAGAAGCCTACTCTGATACCACTGATCCAGATTATTTTCAGCGTGAAATGAGAGTGGAGATATAACACAGAAATATACAGAGATATTGCAAGAGACGCAACAATATAGCAGAGATATGTTGGTAATATACAAGAGTCATAGATATACAGTAATACACAATTTCTATTAATGAAAGAAATGTACAAAGACTGTAAAAATACAGAGTGAAAGACTCGCTAGAATGGTGGAATCTTATCTCTGAGAAGAGATGTGACGGAAACTCCCATTTGCAAGAATATGGTTATTACAATGAGGCTCTAATGACCTTTTTAACATAAGGAAAATCCAAAACCCTAACCTTGGAAGATGAAAAGCCAAAAGGTTTGTGGGCCCCGATGGAGGTAGTTGATACGTCAACTTCTTGAGGACGTAACTTTTGCATACGATCTATGTTTGGGGCGCTCGATACACCATTAGAAAGATATATCTGAGGAATTCAATGTTGCTCCTCGTTTTTCCAAAAAATGTCGTTTAGGGCCTCAAAACAACCCCAGAAGTTTGGAACCCAAAAAACTACTGAAAAAATGCCAAGATGGAAAACTGTTTTTCGAGCCCGTGGAATAAATGGGTGGCCCGATATCCACCTGGATCAGTAACTTTAGAAATTTTTCTTCCTTCACAAATGGAAAACTCCCAACATCTAAGGTCCGAAGGACTTCAAGGCATAACCTCCTCGCAACTTCTCAAGATCTAACGATCGACAGTGGTCCCGACTTCTTCTGAAGGGATCTCGACCATTACCTCACAACCTTCAACAGATCTCTCCCTTTCTATTGAATCTTTGTCTCTATCTCTCTTGAGCTTGATTCTGACGCACTCCTTGTGAACTTGGAATCTTTGACAAAGTTCGGACTTAGTGATTTCTTCAAAAGAAAACTCTCTACGCACTCATTGCGCTTCGTAGTCCTGATTTCTCAACACTTAGTCAATTCTTTACCTTGTGCGCACTCCTTGTAACACTCGGCCTAAGATTACCATTATCCCTTCTAAGTTTTCTTGAGTGAGATCTAGACTCTGTCGACGCACTCCTTGCAGACAATATGCACTCCTTGCATCTAAGCTCTCAGAAGAGAAACGATTGAATCTTATCTAGAATTTCACAAATTCATACATTCAACAATATAATCCATGCATTCATGAAAACACAAAATAACCAAGAAGAGTTTAGAAACAAAAACTCCACACACATTTGGATCAATTTTTCTATGTTATCTTCATTCAATGTAAGAATGGCTACAACTATGAAAAACAACAATTAAAATTCGACTATCTTCTAACAAATTTAAACTATCCTCCATGTTCAACAGCCTCATTTGGGCATACAATACTCCTACTTATCCCAGAGGGATCCTAGGGTTCCCTCCAACTAATTCTATCTTGAGAGAAGAAGAAAAAATACCTACTACTTAAGTTTTGTTACATTAAATTCAAGGAGTGAAACTCCCATATCACTCGCGATCATTCGCTCTCAAGCGTTTTGATCTTCTTCAATTTTCAATTAGTTCAAGAAAAAGATTTGCAGAAAATGCCAGTGTTTAAGATTTTGAAATGATTCAAAGGCGCACTAAGGCACTGAGTTGTCTCTCCACGTGTTCTTGCTGACGATGCTCCTACATCATACTCCCTTGGACAAAAATTCATGGACTCCTGTCCATGAGCTCCTACATTGAATTTCCATGCCTCTGGATATCGGATTCAATTTCCCAACTGGCATATTCTACTTGGTGTCCCTTCCACTTTACCAAATACTCCAGGTATGTCTTTCTCCTGGTCTTATTTTCAATCCTCTGATCAATGATCTTCTCCATCTGTGGATTTTATACTACATGCATCTGATTCTCCCACTGAATCTCTTTCTGATCTTCAGATTATTTTGCATCGTCTTCCCTGTAAGGATACAGGTCTGAAACATTGAATATGGGTGACATACCCACATCCTCTTGAAGCTCTATCTCATAAGCATTGGCACAAAATTTCTATAGGATCTTGCATGGTCCTATCTTTTTCAGCTTTAAGTTTTTATATGTCCCCGTTGGGAACCATTCTTTTCTTAGGTGTGCTAAGACTTGATCTCCCACTTCAAACTGAAATTCTCTCATATGATGATCAAATCTGTGTGTATATTCTTCATTTATGTTCTGCAGCTACTCCTTGATCTGATTATGAAGCTTCTTCATTTCTATAGTGAAGTCTTCTCCTCTAGTGATTTTGAATTCACTCTGATCCATATCTCTCAATTCTGATACTCCCCTTGGCTTCATTTCATACACTATCTGTAATGGACTATTTCCCGTAATTTTGTTCATCGAGTCATTGTATGCAAACTTTGCTTGTGACAGAATTTGATCCCACTGGCTATGATGTTCAGTGACCAAACTTCTCAGTAAATATCCTAAACTCCTATTTACCACCTCAGTCTGTCCATCTGTTTGAGGGTGATATTGATAACTAAAGGATATTTTTGTTCCCAACTTCTTCCACAATGTTCTCCATAAATGACCAACAAATTTGGTGTCTCTTTTTGAAACAATACTCCTGGGAAATCCATAGAGTCTTACAACTTCCTTGAAAAATAAGTTAGCAGCATGCGTTACATCACTAGTCTTCTGGCATGGGATAAAGTGTGCCATCTTTGAAAATATGTCCACTACCATAAATATGGAATCACTTCCTCCTTGTTTCCTCGACAATCCCAACACAAAATCCATGCTTATTGCATCCCAAGGACTCTATGGAATAGGAAATTGTTGGTATAATCCAGTGTTTTGTCTCTTTCCTTTTGCATACTGGAAAATCTTACATTTGTTTGCAAATTTATTCACCCCTGCTCTCATATCTGGCCAATAGTATGAACTATTCAATTGTGAAAATGTATTTTCATGGTTGAAATGTCCTGCCAGACCTCCACTGTGATTTTCGTTCAGCATATTTTCTCTCATCAAGCACCTTGGTATGCACAACTGGAAACCCTTAAACATCAATCCATGTTGAATCATATACTATGTCCATTGGATTCTGTCTCTGAGCATACGATTTGCACATGCTTCATATTCTTCCTTAAAATCTGGATCATCACAATACATATCCTTAAGGTGTTCAAACCCCAAGGTCTTCACTTTAAATTCTTGCAGAATCAAGAATTCTCGCTCAATGCATCAACAACCTTGTTAGCATTACCAGAAATATGTTTAATGACAAAATTTAAATTCTACATAAACTCTATCCACTTAGCGTGTTTCTGGTTTAATTTCTCCTATCTGGTTTTGAATTGTAAATCCTTATTATAGCTATACAAAACAAATTCTTTTGGAACAAGGTAGTGCCTCCATTTCTTCAAGGCTTGAATTATGGCGTAAAACTCTTTATCATAGGTGGAGTATTTTCTCTTAGTCTCACTCATATTCTCACTGAAACATGCAACATGCCTATTATCTTGTCTCAAGACCGCTCCAATTGCAACTCCACTCGCATCACATCTCACTTGAAACGTCTTTCCAAAATTTGGTAAAACCAGAATTGGTTTTTTTGTTATCGTCTCCTTTAATATATTGAAGCTTTTCTCAACCTCTTCTATCCACTTAAAATACTTGTGCCTCTTCTTCACTTTATCCATCATTTGTGCACCAATCCCACTGAAATTTTTGTTGAACTTCCGATAGAAACTTGTTAATCCATGGAAGTTTCTCATTTCAAATATACTCCTTGGTGATGGTCATTCCTTGATTTCTCTCACCTTCTCTAGATCCATCTTCAATTCATTTGAAGAGATCACAAAACCCAAATATATGAGTTATGTCTTCATAAAAGAGGACTTATTCAGATTAATCAACAACTTCTCCTACTGCAGTCTCCTCATCACTAAGGTCATATGTCTCAAATGCTCCTCTTTAGTTTTTCTAAAGACCAGTATATCATCCAGATATACAATCACAAAATTACCAATGAAATCTTTCAGTACTTCATTCATCAACCTCATAAAAGTACTTGGGGAATTTTTTCAGCCAAATGGAATAACTAGCCACTCATACTACCCCTCATTTGTCTTAAA
This sequence comes from Picea engelmannii, assembly GCA_009831015.1. Taxonomy (NCBI): domain Eukaryota; kingdom Viridiplantae; phylum Streptophyta; class Pinopsida; order Pinales; family Pinaceae; genus Picea; species Picea engelmannii. Next base: position 65,197 of record ML799557.1, read on the forward strand.
CATTGTTTTCCACTCATCACCTTCTCTCATCCTTATCTGGTGATATCCACTTTTCAAATCTATCTTAGAAAAGAAATTTTCTCCACTTAAAAAATCCATTAAGTCATCCATTATTGGCAAAGGAAATGTATACTTGATGGTGATCTTGTTTATGGCCCTTGAGTCTGTACACATTCTCTAGCCTCCATCCTTCTTCGGGCTCAACACAGTTGGTACTGCACATGGAATCAACATTTCTCTAACCAAACCCTTGTCTAACAAATCTTGGATTTGTTTCTTTACCTCCTCATTCTCTTGAGGTGTCAATTTGTATGTTGCTTTGTTTGACAAAATTTCTCCTAGTATGAAATCAATATGATGGTTGATACTTCTAATGGGTGGAAATGAATTAGGTAATTCATCCACTACTATGTCAACAAAATTCTCCAAGAGCTCATGAACTTCCTTAGTAAAATAATCCATAGAAGTACTTGTAAGGACAACTCTGGGTTTCCTCACCACAACAAACTGCATCTCCTGTTCTTTCTTGAATTCACTCAGGAGTTCCTTCCCACTCATGAGAAGTATTCTTTTGTTGGCTTCTTCTTTTACTTTCTTCTCCTCTATTGGCAACAACACGTGTGTCCTACCATTATTCTCCAAAGTGTAAGTATTTTTTCTCCCATCATGAATGACATTCCTGTCAAACTACCATGGTCTTCCCAAAAAAACATGACATACATCCATGGGAATCACATCGCACGGAATTTCATCCTATTTTAAATTCAACAAGGCATTGTTTAGTGACCATTACCTGATGTCCTTTCTGCAACCATGAGACTTTATATGGCTTTGGATGTGAATTTTTCTCCAGCTCCAATTTCTCCACCATCTATGTGGATACAAAATTAGCAGTGCTTCCACTGTCAATTATTACTTTGCATACTCTATATTTAGTCTTGCACGTAGTCCTGAACAAACTATTCCTCTGCACTGGATTTTCAACCTCTGGTTCTGGTTTTAAGAGAACCTTCTTCAACATCATGGATCTTCCATCTTCTTCTCCTTCTGCTTCAACACTCATCTTCTGCGCTTCTAAAATGTGAGCTTCACCTCCTTCTTTATTTTCTCAGGACATTCCCAAGACATGTGTCATGTATTTTCATAGGCATAACATCTTACCTCTCCTCTCTTTTTTCTTCCTCTTCCTCTAGAAGAATAATTTCTTCCACCATTTTGTCTCCCTCGAGAACTTCCTCCTCTTTCTCAGTGACTATGTGGTTTCTCAGTCTCATCCTTGGGTTTTTGTGCCTTGTCATAGGCAACTTCCTTACCTTTTCTTGGGCTTCTGCCTCCGTTTCGTTGACTTTGTTTCCTGGCCAAATTCTCCTCTGCCTTCAAAGCAATCTGATAAGCATCCTCTATTGTTCTTACTGACATCATGTTGATATGATCCTGGATTTCATACCTCAGGCCATTTATATACCTGGAAAAATTTTCCTCATCTCTCTCTCATTGTTGAGTTCTAATATTCATCTTGTAGAACTCCTTTGTGCACTCTTTCACTGTCATACCCTTCTGTCTCAAGTTCTGCAACTTCCTGAATAGATTTATCAGATAATACTTGGGTATGAATTTAGCCTCTATCTTGGCTACCATTCTATCCCAATTATTTATCTTTTTCTTTCCTTTGCTTCTCCTCTCAGCCTGCAGTTCATCCCACCACAGTGTTTCATGTCCTTTTAACCTGGTAACAACATGTCTCACCTTATTTCCTCATCAACATCCTCATAGTCGAAATATTTGTCCATGGATCTTATCCAATCCAACAAATCTTCAGCATCCAAATTTCCTTCATACATTGGGATGTTTATCTTTTTTCTAGCTCCCAATTTAACAATCGCTCTCAGCAAGCATTCCTCGACAATATTTTCCCCTGCATATTCTTCAACTTCTATTTCTTCACTTTTTTTTATCATTGATGTCTCCATCATCAGGTGATCTCCTCTGCATCACTTCCATCGCCTCGAATATTGCACGAAGCTCTCTCATTTCTCTTTATACAACGCGATTGGCTATAGGTGGCTCCACACATCTCCTCGGTGGCATTGTGTTGACGGTTTCTCACACACAGAGTACAAATTTGAGATCTTTTTAAGCTATCTGAAAACAAATTCAAGCTCTGATACCACTTGGTGCAAACCCCCCTTCTCTCCTAAAGGAGACACGACGTCCCAGTCAAGGATCTCAATATCTTGAGATGGATTATATCTTGCAGGCCTTCAATGGCCTTGGAACAATTTACACAGGTCCCCCTTTTTTCTTATTAAGCACAGGTTTTGTGGAACCTGCGGGCCCCTTCCTTAGTGCTTCTGTAGACTCAGAACTTGGGTGCTATCACCTTCCCGCTAGTCCATCTCCTTCACTCGTCCTCGGGCTATGACTCGAGAATAATCTCCTGGCACTTCGCAATTTCGGACCTCAACTGCCCTAGGTGCAGTTGGTCTCC
>ML799557.1:73771-96110 GCA_009831015.1 Picea engelmannii
TAGGGTAGGGTAACCTACAACTATCGGTTAGCTCAGTGATGACCAAATTCATCTGGTTAACAATTCGAGATAAAATTAGTGTTGGGTTGAAGAAATCTCCAAAACGTTAGAGTTATGGAGCCCCGAATAGCACCCCTTAAGACTAGCATCGGGTTTTGGCTCCTGGTCACATGCATAACTTGGTTTAGGAAAAATGCCTAACACTTGGATTGGAAGCAAGTAAAAATTTTCCCAAAAACCCAAGAATGGGCATCCCACAAATCCCAAAGTAAACGGATTAAGTAACAAAAATTTTACAAAACTCCACGCCTCTAGAGACTTTGGGTAAAATAAAATCTTATCTGAGAAAAACAATAACCCAGGGTTTAAAAATTTCACAAAAATCCACCATTTGACAGAATTGATTTGTCGTACACTTAACATGAAGTTATGGTAAAACTTCAGATCAAGTACGCCTCTCTATAGCAAACCCATCAACATAATTGATTTGGATTTTTAATGAAAATCAACAAGGACTTACGATACAAATCAAAACTAAACCTAAAAAGACCAGCGAGCAATACATTGGTAATTTCATAATAGAAGCCCCTTAAAAACTTTGATCAAACATATTCAGGTAAGGATGAAAATACAGACATAAACATAAGCTATATGAAATATAAATCTTTCACTTAAACAGGAAGGATCCAACCGATATACAGAGTTCTGAAAACGTCTGAAATTTACAGTGAAGATTTACAATATAACATTGTAGCTATTATTCGTTTGTCAACAAACATAGCACTTGACATTTAGAACTTAAAATTATTCTACAGTGACTCTATCCATCTATTGTACTGATACTCTCGTAATATAAACAAATTCATCTTATAAATACCAAAAATCGGTGAAACTTGTCCATTGAAGATGTCCTTCCAGACCTTGCGCTCCTTCCTTTCCTTCGCTTGCTAATCATAGAGACTTCACCAGTACCTCCCATCCAATGCTAGGGGTAATATTCTCCCCCCTTAGCCCCCTGGTCTGCAAAGGGGCCAAGCACACAAAAACCAGAGCACAATAGCGTCGAGGCTTTCCTTGCAAGGAAGAGCTTCCACTCTTTTCACAAGCCTGGAGTCGCAACCCTCACAAGTAAAAAAATATTCAATCTAAAACTTGGTAGCATAACAATGCCTTCCCCACGGTTCAATCCCCTTCTCTTCTATGCCCATTTATTTATAGAATTCTCCCTCACAAACATCTATCCCTCATGCATAATTCGTTAAGTTTTAGAAATTCAATTCAAGGATTATTCATCCATTACTGGTGTCACCTTCTCCCCGGGTCGCACAAGTAATTTCACTTTCATTTTTATTTAAAAGCCACTTTTCCTCACAATTCCCCATGTGTTCCTAAATTTCCTCTTAGTTTTCTCTTAGTTTCCCCAAATCCCCTTAATTAAAGGTTGTCTCCTAACTATATTTTATTTAGGGTTGGATTAGGTTTCTTCTTAGTTAGGGTAGGGTTGGTTAACTCAAATTCTATTCTATGCACAACCCATTCGTTCAAGTTGTAATTATTTCTAAAAGGATTTATTTTTAGTAATTTCATGCACCCTTGTGTATTTTATCAGTTCCTTAGGTAATTACTTACTATTTCCTAACATTTGATTTCCTTCAAATATTTACTCATGTCACAATTTAATTACTCCCTTTATTTTAAAATTTATGGTGGGATTTAAAAATTTATACTCTATTTTTTAATTAATTATTTTAATCCAACAAGGTCTAATCATTCTAGTGGTTTCTAGGCCACCTATGTTTTTTGACTCAGGTTTCAATTGTGTGATGTGTCCTTCAAGATGCATCTCATGCTCTAAGGGTGCCACTCATGTTGAATTTTTTATGGAAGTTTGTCCAATCCATTGGAGTCAAAAATCCACTCATTCGACCTTGTGAGAGACTAAGGGATTCTAAGGAATAAGGATTATTCCTTGTTGTGCACCCCGTAGAAATATATGTGAGTGAATGTCTCAGTCTTCCCTTACGGAATCATGGACCACCCAAATAGGTAATCGTTAACCTACAGTTTTGGACATGGAGGGAGTGCTAGTAGGTTGTGATAGGGATGTTGCCACCCCTCTCCCTAAATATTTTATTTTATTTGCAAGGCCCCTTTACTCATTATGTGATTCTGATTAGCAAGCATCTCCAAGCTTGCATCCACTAACAAAAACAATGTCAAAAATCCTTATATATATAAATCATACTAAAATACATCATACACCATATGTGCATAATAATGAAATACATCAAACAATACAATCCACTCTCTGACTCAATATGGAGTCCAAGGAAGCCCTTTGATGCTACCAGCATCCATAACCTATCATGTGTCCTGCACACTCAAGATGACTTGTCAAAAGAACATGTCAAAACATATATATATACATCAATAAAATCAAGAAACTATAACACCTCAACATCATCATATATAACCCATAATCAGAATGAAATCATAGCGTTCCATACTCAGATCACTTGCAAGAAAGTGTCCTCCAAGAATAATTCCATAATGGTATGCTCAATAGAACGGGATGTTACATACACCCCCTCTTGTTTTAAAATTTGTCCTCATACAATATATGTAAAATAAAGTAAATAAATGTATCTGACATATATCTATATGTCTAATATATCAAACAAGGAAATCGTTGACGCATCTCATATGCATCCTCCCAAGTAGCCGAGTGTCGACTATAATTGTCCCACTAGACCTTGACCTGATCGACTGTTCGACATCGTAGTTGTCTAATGTGATGGTTCAAAATGTGGATTGGCTCTGTCATGAGAGCACCCTCATCTGACACCTGCAAGGAACTCATGTCAATAAAATGTAAAGGGTGACTAATATAATGTCTCAAAACAGATACTTGAAAAACATCGTGCATATGCCTTAAAGAATCAGGAAAGGCTAGTTGATATGCCACAGGTCCTTTATTTTCCACTACTTAGAAGGGTCCCACTAAACTAGGAGAGATTTTAGCACACTTTCCAAACTTGATCGAACTCTTCTACAGTTTTACCTGCAGGAAGACTCTATATCCAACTTCATAACTACGGTCAACGCGATGTGCATCAGCATAATGCTTTTGTCGATCTTGCACTTATTTAATCCTTTGTTTGATTGATTTCATATATTCTTCCATTTCTTGAATCACTTTTGGTCCCACCAGAACTATGTCCTCAATTCAATTTGAACTTAACGATGTCTGACACGGTCACCCATAAAGAAACTCAAACAGTGCCATCTTAATCATACTTTGATAGTTGTTATTGTATGAAAATTATACTAGTGGTAATAATTATTCCTAGCGTTTATGTTGGTCCATAACATACATACACAACATATCTTCCAAAATATGGTTTTTCATTTATATTTGACCATCTCTCTCTAGGTGATAATTTGTACTAAAGTTTGGTTTTGTTCCCAAATCCTCTTGGAAACTGGTCCAAAACCATACATAAACACCAATCCTCGATCGAATATGATCTTTCTTGGTACTCCATGCAATCGTACAATCTCACTGAAAAATACTCTAGCTATGTCTAGAGCCCGATACGTTGTACACAGAAGAATAAAGTGTGCACTCTTCATCAGAGTGTCAACTACCACAAAAATTGAATTGTGTCTTTTTGTTGTTAGTGGCAATCCAACAATAAATTCCATTGAAATGAATTCCCATTTCGATTTAGAAGTAACGTGTGGTTGTAACAATCACGATGGACGTCTATGTTCAATCTTCACTTGCTGACATTCTAGACATCTTGTCACATAACTAACTATGTCTTCTTTCATTCCCTTCCAGAAGAACAAAGGATTAATATTTGCCTTCATCTTCGTGACTCCTGGATGAGCCATGTATACTACTTAATGAACTTCACTTAAGATAAAAAATTCTTAGTTCATCGTTAGGTGGTATGTAAATTATTTCGTTAAATATTAATAATCCATCGTCGTCTAGTGAATAGCCTTCATACCTTGGTACCATCATGGTCTCTTGTACAATATTATTCTTAACTTCTTTGTACCAGACATTATTTGTTTGTAGGGTCAAAATATTTTCTTGAAGATTCGTCTGAAGAGGTAATACTAAAAATATGCGTCATCTCCTACTCAATGCATCTGCCACTTGGTTCACAGTTCCTTTAATGTAATAAATTTCAAAATCGTATTCGCTAAGCAATTCTGACCAACACCTTTGTCACGCATTCAGGTCACTCTATGTAAAAATATGTTGCAATCCACAGTGATTTGTCTTTAATTTGAATTTTTGTCCAATCAAATAATTTCTCCATACTCTCAAGGCATAAACAATAGCTAATGACTACAAATCATGTGTTGAGTAGTTCTCTTCATGCTTTCTCAATTTTCGTGAAATGTAAGCAATCACTCGATCGTCTGGCATCAAAACTCTGCTTAACCTTTCCTTGGATGCATCTATGCACACCAATAAATCCTTGTCCATGTCGGGTACTTTTTATATCATTGTTGTCGTCAACAACTCTTTGAGCCTTTGAAATGATTTTGTGCATTTCTCAGTCCAAAAGAACTTCATGTTCTTCTTCTGCAATTTCGTGATCGATTTTTCTATCTTCGAAAATCCTTCAACAAATCGTCGGTAATATCCTGCTAAACCCATAAAAATATGTACTTCGTGTACATTTTTTGGTGTTGGCCATTCCATAATAGCCTCCACTTTCACTGAAACCACAATGATACCTTCGCCAGATATGACATGTCCCAAGTAGTGAATCTTAGATTGGTAAAAAGAGAATTTTGATAACTTCCCGAACAATTTGTTTTCTCTAAGGCATTGTAGTATCAATCTCAAGTGTTCATCATGATATTCCTTCATCCAAGAATAAATCAATATGTCATCAATAAAAACTTGAACAAACTTGTCCAAGTATTCACGGAGCACCCCATCCATCAAACTCATGAATACCCTCGGGACGTTTGTTAATCCGAATGGTAAAACTTTAAACTCATAGTGTCCAAATATCATCTTAAAAGAGGTCTTAGGGATATCTTCTTTATTAATCCACAACTGGTGATATACTGATCTCAAATCAATCTTCAATAATATCATCACCCCTTTCATCTAATCAAAAAAATCATCTATTATGCACAACTAATACTGGTTCTTGATCATTGCTTTTTTTAATTGATGATAGTCAATACAAAGTCTCCACGATCCATCCTTCTTCCTTACAAAAATAATTAGTGCACCCCAAGGTGACACACTTGAATGAATAAGTCCCAAATCCAACAATTCCTTCAATTTCATTTTCAACTCCTACAATTCAGGCATTGACATTCGATAGGGAGCTCTTGCAATAGGTTCAGTTCCCGGTTTCAAGTCTATTGTAAACTCCAACTCTCTTTCGGGCGATAAACCGGGTAACTCTTCAAGAAACATTTATGCAAACTCTTGCACTATAGGAAGGTTTTCTATTCCTTCCGCCTCACCCTTTTCATTTAGCTCTAAGATTGCATATATTTTTCATCCCTTCCGCATACTCTTCTGCAATTGTAGGGAATAAATGAACCTCAAGGACACTCCCTGGTTTCTTCCTACAGTCACTCTACTTTGTCCCAAATCATCCGTCAAACTTAATTGTTTCTTCTTATAGTTAAGTATCGCATCATGTAATTCCAACCAATCACTATGTCATAAGATCCTAGTATCATGACATAAAGATCTACCTTTCTTACAAACTCTCCCAATTTAATGCTACAACTTGTAACCTTTCCTCCAACCTTTTGTTTGGCACCCAATGCCATTTCTACATACTTGAAATCATCCTTCTCAACTACCTTTACCTTAATTCTCTTCAGCATTGTACTAGAGATGAATCTCTTTGTAGCACCTGGATCTATCAATACACTGTATTTTTGGTCTACGATCATACCTCACATCCCTAGCATAGTGGACCGATGCTCAGCCTGGCGGTTGTTCACCGCTGCATGTATCATGTGGGCCTTTCCAAATATCCAATTGTAGTGGGTCCTGATGATCCGACTACTCCGACCTTCTCAATCGGACAATCTCATTGGTAATTTGGCTCACCACATGTCCAACATCTAGTCTTCAGTCCAATGCTCTTGGTCCCCAAAGTAGCAGTTGTTGGTCTAACAGACTGTGATTCCAGTTTTTTCTGCTGAATATGCCTAAACTGTTGTTGTGGCCCTATATAAGAGGTCCTTTGTTGAGGAGTATTATGTCGTGGTGTCGTAAAAACCAGTCCTCTAGGCATAACTCGATGCTCTACAGTATGTCTAGAAGGCCTGATTCAACTCGGATCACTTCACAAGATCTATCTATATACCATTTCAACAAATTAATCAATGTTCTAAACAACCTATGTTCTATCAATTCCTATTGTACAAACTTAAATCTAAATTTGTTTTCTCTGTGTAATAATTTCCAGATTGTGCAAGATATGAACTTTGTAATCATCTTACAACGAAATTTCAACTACCTGCAAATAATTCTAGGGGTGTTTTCCATCCATCCTCAGCTTTCATTATATCTTCATGAAGCGAAGATTCCAGGAGGGGATGCAATAGCCATCGAGAAGCAAGAACTCAATGCTCTAGGAAATGTGAGGCACAATACTATACTCAGGCTACCCCCTCGACATACGTTTTCTCTTCACCATAATAAGTCGGTTTGTCATTGTATGTTCACATTCTGCCAGCCGCAACAAACATCCTTTGTAAAAAGTGTGTTTGGGAAGGCTTGTGAGATCAACCAGACAAACTCCAAACAACTTACTTTTTTCCTTTCAGAGGATATAGCTATTGCGTCTCTTGGAGAAGTCGCAAGTCCCAGGATTAGTTACTAAGGAGAGGTCAAACTAGATGATTGGTAACACATTGGTCTATCCCCACTCGAACGACAGTCTCTTCTCGGTTGCCTTGTGCAGATCTGGTCTATAATCAAACAAAGCAACTGTCGACTTTTGTTACAACAATGAGAATTCTCTCATTTTCCTTTACGAGTTCATGCCCAACGGTAGCATGGCTGAAACATATCATAAAAATTATTCATTTATTTCCATTAATATTCTTCAAGGGACTAGAAATCCGCAGAACCGAGTAAGTAGCTTCGGAAAGTACTTGGAGATTTCGTTTCCCAGCTGGTTCACCTACTCCTATATCCATTTCATGAGTTAAGGTCGATTTCCACTCTACAGAAAGAGAATATCTAACTCATTTGATTTCTTAGGCCATTGAAGGAAGTTATTCTTGAGCATCTGGATAAAATCATGTCTACTCCACTCATTGATCAGTCGGAAAAATCTTTAACGAACTCGAAATCATCTTCCACTATCAATCACATAGGGCGACTTAGAACTCTAGAAAAAAATGGTCAAATACAGGGACGGAAGGGACCAGTCAAGCATCCAAGTTAGGATACATAAAAGGATGGAGTAAAATCTAGTGCCAAAGCTTGAACTTTCATAACCACTGTCATTGTTCGACTCATAACAAAGATTTTTTACTCAGCCATGACCAGTATCCTTCTCTATGCTCTAGGTTTCCATTGGTTTTGGTCATAAACTTTGATCGCTAGGTAGAATGAAGGATACAAGGTAATTTATTGCTTGCAGGGAGCACCATAAGGTTTGACAGTCACATGCAAGGGTGTTATGTGGCTCTCACTGAACCTTTCGCTATCTGTGAGGTGGGAACTAAATGCCTGGACTCGAGGAAGGCACATGCCACCTTATCTTTTCTGATTAAGAGCTTGAAGGTTTACTAATCTACTCTATGTTACTCCTTATTATAACTTTAGGAATCTCATACTAGACTTATACTCAACTTAGGCTAGATTAGACTATTAATTAAACTAACTACCATAATATCAATTCTCTAAAGTTGAACACCTTCTCTATGCACCCATATTTGGTGACCCTTTCTTTTTCGACACTTTTCTATTTTCCTTCTACAGGAACTCCAAAATACGTAATATTTTAAGAAATCACCTTCCTGTGAGAGCGAAGATATGTGGTTGCAGTATCGGATTTAGGAGTGCACCATTAAATTTTGAAGAGAGTCATGGAATCTGGCATATAGAAAATAATTATTTTTTTCATTGTTCTATTGACTTTAAACTCTTGACATGGATTCACATGAAGTTAAGCAGGGTTGGTGACTGATTTGTTTAACTAATAATGTGAAATTAAGGGCATTCATGATGGTTATTTGAAAATTGACAATATATAAAGCTAGCCATTGGGAAAACTGTACTAGGTGAATTGGAAAAGGCAGGTAATGAAGTGCGTAGTTATTAATGTTGGAAAACAAACTAATGAGGAGAGAAAGTGGTCAGTAGGTATTGCATTGATTGCTCCCTCAACATTGTTGTGTTGTTTCCCCATATAGCTTAGCTTTATGGCCAAAGTTGAATAGAAAATATATCAAATGGAGTGCATGTTTGGTTTGGTTGTGGGTGGGGAGTAAATGTGAAATTTTAATTCTAATCTCCCATACTATAAGAAAGGGGGATGAGAGAAATTATTGAAAGACTATAACCATAGTTGCGATCCTAATCCAACTAATGCACAAATTGGTCATCATTCCCATCCAATTAATGATGATATGATCTGTGTAGTTGCCACATGCCTGCAACTCTCACACCCCCTGATTGTCTTAGATGAAATTTTACAAATAAATATGGTCACATCTTTTCAATACGTGTGGATCATCACCAATCTTTGTTAAAATGTTGAATACGTCTGGTTTTAAGTTTTAACCATCAATTTTCCCATCACTAGGTAATTTAGTCGTTAAATATGGTCACATATTTTCAATACCTATGGGTCGTCACCAATATTTGTTGAAATGTTGAATAGTCTGGTTTTAAGTTTTAACTGTCAAATTTGACAGGTAGGTTGGATTTCAAATTCCAACAGAGTCACACGTATGGAATGGAAACAAGGGCTTTCGTTCCTAAAAATTAGATGGAATAGTACCGTCAGAAAAATGTATGATTATTATGCATATATATGGTCACACCAAAATATCCGCACGAAAAATTCCAGGTTCAGCAGGTCATAATCCACCTACAAGGATGATATTCTCGCAACTGGTTTGTTGAAATGGTGATAGGTGATGTGAAATTTTATTATAATAAAAAATTTAATTGATTTTTTTACACATCTCTATCCAACACATTATATTGTCTAAGAATTTTTCCATTGTATCTAATAGGATGAAATACTTGAGGTCTATCTGCAAACAAAAAATCAATAAGTTCGTATACAAAGGGTGGCAAGAAGCTCGAAAATACTTAGAAAATAAAGTCAAGGGTCACGGTCCGTGATGGAGGTTTTGGAAATTGTAGGTAGTCAGTCATCGATCTTGTGATTAGAAAAATCGGCACTGTAAACTGCTAGCGCTACTTTTCGACATTGTAATTGCTTTGTCGTTTTTGTTTTTATTCTTCTGTGCAATACATTATAATTTATTTATCTTTTTTGTTTTTATTATTCTGTGCGAGCTTTGTTTTGGAGTATGAAATAAACTATTCGATCTAAACGAGAATTCTGTTGTTGCACAAGAAATCTTTGAAAAAAAGAAAAGAATAGAGGGAACCAAAATGTCTAAACATTGTTGGCTTGCGTTTGGTTCAACTCTATTGACGATGATTACCATATTTGTTTTATTTCCAATATGATTTCTTCATTACCACATATCAAGCCGTCATAAGAAGTCGATGTTGGGTTTTATTTCCATTGCATTCATACTCATTGCAATTATGACAACAATGGGACTATATAACTATGCTTGTTAAATCATTGTTGTCATCGCCTTTCATGTCAAAAGATTGAAGACCAATCTATAATATTCAGCCAAAGTTCTCTTTCTCAATATTATTTATCAGATAATTACTTCAACAGAGAGGTCGCTAATCCGGATTGCCTAGACCTCTATTTTCATTGTTCTTTAAATATCAGTCGGGGCAAGACGAGAAGTGATAGTTATTAGAAGACATCTAGATGGAGTTCATCGAACGACCAGGCGGAAGGCCATGGGAATCTAATACGTTCTCTGAAGGAACGACAAAGAATATTATATTGACATGATTTTTGAATTGTTATGAATTTTATGACATCTCATTTATACAAATACTTAAAATATATACGAGGCAAGGACTAGCTGCTTTGTAGCTATTTCCCTTGTTTATCTATCTAACAAGTTTACAGTGCAATCAATTTGTTTCCATGACCGAGGATAATCCTTCATAGCCTCATTCACACCTTCAATTAATGTATTCCCCTAAAAAGGTTTGCACATCTTCATAATGATGAATATTCTTCAAAGAAGATATTTTATAAAAAAAATATAACTAAAATAGGTTAGAAATATAGAAAAATGTTTTGATTGAGTTTGTTGTTTTAGTTCCATTTACTTAAAAATGATGAAAAAATAGTTATATTATAAATATTTTGGTGTGTTGTCGTATGTTATTATGCTTTTAAATTTATAAAATGTTAATAAATTCCTAATTTTTTCATTACTATTTTTAAAATTTTAAATTTGATTTATTATTTAAGATATATTAAAATTCATTAGAATGAATCTAGATCTATCTTAAATTCAGATTTATCAAGTATCGAGATTCATCTTAAATTCGGATTTATCAAGTATCCATATGTATCAAATTTTTTAAGGTGTAAATTTTATGATTATTATTTCATTCCATGTCAAGTTTTGCATGGCTTGTGTAATTGTTTCTTAAATTAAGACGACTTTATTTTTATTATTTTGTTCATTTTTAACTTGAGTTATGTTTAATATTTTTTAAATGTAGTTTTATCTAACATAACATATCTAACACCTCAACATCTCCCTCATATATAAGTAAGATTGTATAAAAGTCTGTCAAAATCAAAGAGTATACAAAATTTTCATGATTTTAAGCTGTAAACATTGAGCTGCCCTGAGGGGAAACCAACTCAGTCAGCCGAACCGCTTCATAAGTGAAGTCTTAGACTACTACTGACGCAAAAGAGAGTTCAAAATTCTAGCCCCTAACGGCGGCCATTACAACTGTGCAAAGTGTAGACAACATAACCATAAAAATCATAGAAAAAAACATGAGAGGTGGCCATGCACACGAAAAAACAAGGGACAAATCACCGGTATGGGTTGTAGTGCGACCACGCAGCCATGCAAAAGGCATCGAATGTTGGATCCCCGGGAGGAGGTGGCTCCTCCTCGATTGGTGTCCAGTCCAGTTGCATGGTGTCTTCCAGCTGTGGTGGCATGTGCTCTTCCTTCTGGGCATCTTCCGGTCGGGATGGAAGCCTTTGCTTCTCGTGGTCAAGTTCTTCTTGGACCAAGGTTTCCATTGCCAACACCGGTGCCAAATTTTTTGTTTCCTGGGTTGTTGTTGCTTGGGCTGCCTCTGCTGGGAGGTGATGAGCACCCTGTAATGCGGAGAGAAAAAGCAGGAGTTGAGAGGCTTTGTTGTTCAGGGTCTCCAGACGGAAACGGAGGTCATCCATGTCCCAACGTAAGTCGAATACTAGGCTCTGCAATAGTGTGAGGCATGTTTTCCATTCACATTTCGGATCAACATTGGAGTCGGCTCAAGATTGGGGTTGTTGATGCAAATTTTGACTGGCTTCCGGCCCATCCATCTGATGTCGAGCATCGTGAGGCTGGTTCTGAAGCGACTGGGTGGCCGGAGAGTTGGGAGGAGCTAAAGGGCCTGGGTGTGAAGCAGAGGCCAAATTGCCTAAAGGTCCTGGGTTGTAATCCAGTGAGGCAACTAAGCAGTCTAGCCCCTCCATTATGTTGGCAAGGGACGTGGAGAGGGGCGGGATAGAAGAAGGAGTTTGTGTCTACTGCGCCAGGGAGGAGGATGAGGTGGACGATGAGGAGGAGGATAAAAGGGAGGGAGAAGGTGAGGGACGGAGGACTAAGAGGGGTCGGTTTGGTTGCCAGGCCGACCCTCGTTTAGACTTCCCTCGCAGCCTGGGCATCTTTGGGACACTGGGAGAGAGAAAGTGAGCCAGGAACAGACTAGGAGAGGACAATTGCAAAGATGGGAAAGGTTGTGCAGGAGGTCAAGCTCTGAGAAGAACAACCAGGAAGAAATGAGCCATCCAGATCGTTGAACGAAGGTGTCGGTTCGTCAAAAGGATGCGAAAGCATAGCAGGGTGCACTGAGAGTAATGGTGTATTGCCTCAAGCGAGATGAACTTAAAGGCATGAAGTAGGTGGGAGGGAGTAGCACACGGTCGTCACTGGCCAGTGCCACGGAGGATCTCTCCTAGCTTCTCCTCTCGACGTGTGTGTTCCACTAGCACCCCATACGGGGGACATCTCCCCCATATGTTATTTTACATGCAATAATTTTTTTTAAATGTAGGGTTATGATAAGATAAATAGATACAAAACCTTAATTAAAAGGGAGAAAAAAAATATAAATGGAAAGTAAGAGAATATTTTTCACCTATTTAAGACATATCCTAATAAACTCTAGAGGGAAATTCTAACTAGTAACACAAAATAAAATAATAGGATTCACTTGAAGGATTTGAATTTCTACCTTAAAAATATTTTCAAATCCCCTAATGTCATGGATAATATTCCAAAAAATTCTACAAAGGATGAAGTGTTTTCTATAGAATACATTAATTTTGGGGTTAAGCGGCTCTCAAAATGAAAATCTAAGGACATTGAAGGTTACCAAGATGAAATATTAAAAATTGGAGGACCTATCCTCATCCCTCACATACATAAGGTCTTCACTTTAGCTATCCAACAAGGTTTCCCAAAACCTTGGACTCAAAGCCTCATTGTACCTATTTTTAAAAGTGAAGATAAAAGAAATCCCTTTAATTATAGGACCATTATGATTAGACCCATTTTGATTAAGATATATAGATTTGTTTTGGAAAACAGCATCACTACATGGCTAGAAAGCAATGGAAAAAGAGATAAATGCTAGGTTGGAACACCTTGTTGCGTTTAGGATCATTGCAGAGGAGTGTCATAATGATAAAACTAATATCCTTTGTTGTTTCATTGATTTTAGAAAATATGTTGACACTATATTGATTTTAGAAAATATGTTGTCATTATGCCTAGGACTAATATTTGGAATAGGTTAGAAGAGATTAAAGTCCCTTTTGAGTTAAGAGTTGTTGGAGTAAGGCTATATGAGAATTTTATTTGCAAGTTTAGGAACACTAAGGGTCAATCGGAAGAAATTATCTGTAATGTAGAAGTCAATCAAGGTTTTCACCTGTCCCCTACCCTTTTCAGAATCTATATTGATAAGTCATAATATTGTTTGGAGGACGCAGGTTGTATTGGCCCAACTCTCACTGGTATATAGTCATCATCCTTCTTCTTTATGTTGATGATGATATTTTTCTTATGGTGAAGATTCCCTATGACCTAGGTAATCAACTTGTAATCCTCAAGTACTTCTACTCTAGTATGGGAATGACTATGAACACTGACAAAAAAAAAAGGTTATGATAATTAAATCCAAAAATATCACCTACGATACTTTTGTATATGACAACAATAGCTTGGAGGAACTTCCTTCATACAAATATCTTGGAATAAATATTCACCACAAGCTCAATTGGAACTATGGCATAGAGAAAAGGATAAATGGAGGGTGGAAATATTATTATGGGCTTGAAAACAATTGTAAATATGTGGACCTTTTTCTTTGGAATAATAAAAAATGTCTCTTTCATATTCTCGTCACTCCGGTTATCTTATATGGATATGAATTTTGGGGTTGCAGTGTCTCTAGAGAATCATGGAGAAAGAGAGAACATATCCAAAAGAATTTTATAACTTATAATCTCAAAATTAAGGGAAATACACCCTATCCTATCCTCCCCATAGAAGCAATACTTTCCCCCAATGAGAGCATTGATATGATTAGATATCTAACTTACAAGAACAAGATAAGCAACATGGACGACAAGAGACTCCCCGAAATTGCTTCAAACTCTAGCCAAAACCACCCGTGGCTCAGGTGGGGATGGCATGAAGATGTCAAATATTGGATAAATCATTGGGTAATACAGAAAGAGGCCATCATGAAGAATATTGATAATATTTCAAATATTATCACTTCTAAATTTAAGGAGAATATGCAGTGTGATAAAGAATTAGAGGGTAAAAGGAAACTAAGATAATACAAGGAGGTGGTCAACCTGAATTTAGAAGATCGAAAGTACCTCTCAATTTTGAAAAGTGCAAAGAAGAAAATCAACATTTATAAAATAAGAACAAAATCTCACAAGCTACATAGTGAAACTAGGCATTGGACAATTCCCAAAACACCGTGGGATGAAAGAATGTGTCATCTTTGTGACACTAAGAGGGTTGAAGATGAAAAACACTTCTTCTTAGATTTCCCTACCTATTCCCAAATAGATCCCAATTTAAAAATATTTTTCACAATACAGAGCTTCATAACCTCCTAAGTCATCAAAACTATGGTGATCTTGGAATGCTTCTCTCAATGTTTCTTGAGCACATAAATAGTATTTTAAAGAAATCAAATATAATAATAAACTATATTTATAAAATAGTTACATAACATTATAATTAATAATATTTAAGAAGTTTTATAAAAGATGATGTTATTTTTTAGGACTTTAACACATCATTATAATATTATTATATTAATTATCATATTTGTTTTATGTGTGACCTGAAAGGAAGATGAGGTGTGGAATACACTTTCTACAATAATCTAAGAAAGAAGAATGTGTATAAACTTAGAATAAAAAAGTATGTGGAATACACTTCCTACACTAATTTATGAAAGAAGAATGTGCATAAACTTAGAATTTAAAAAGTTGTAAACAAATGAAATAAACAACAAACCATTAAAAACGTGATTTACTAGGGAAAATCCTTCCAAGAAAAAGCCTCACACTCTAAAGCACTCTCAATGTATTATTCAACAACTAAATGGTTACAATATTGTGCTCTCAAAAAGAGTTTTCAACAGTAGCATAAGGATTCTAGAGAAATTGCAATAGAATAATAGTAAGTTAAAACTTACACTATATTTTCCTCCAAAACTAGAACTCAATAAATAGTCATAACAAAACCATAAACCATTTATGGTTTTCCAATTCTACACAATTGAAACCACTAGCAATTAATTGGCCAGTTGTTGTTTCTTAGTATTCATTGCCTACTAGTGCTCTGCATTTATTTCCTACTACTGCTCAGTAATCATTACTAGCTCCACTATAGGATTGCAAGGTGTATGACACACTTGTCCCGACATTCTCCCACTTGGAATATACCTTGAAAGAGTATAAGGGATAATGCATTAAAATATGAGCTAATTGTTAGGGGCCATAAGGCCCATAGACTTACAACACCACTTGAATTTACTGATGCTCGCCAAATTTTTCAATGCAACTATAACATTACAAAAATTGTTAACTTTATCTAGTATAATCTTTCCATCCTCTACCATGTCCCTAATGAAATGGTACTAGATATATATATTATTTTCCTTTTCATGAACTGCAATAGCTCTCTAACTTATCCCTACTTATGAAAAAAGTTTCATAATACAAATGACCTCCTTATAGGCATGAGTAACTATCATATACTATGCCTTTATAGTGGATAAAGCAACCATATCTTGTCACTTGCTCATCCAACTTATTTCTCCACAAAAAAATTGAAACACATATCCACTCATAGATCTCCTTCTATTTACATCCCCTATCTAATCAATCCAAATACCCTATATATCCATTGAGTGCGGGTCCCCTAAAACATCAGTATGATAACAAATGTAATAGTCAAAAGTACCTCACAAATACCTGAAGACCCTCTTCACTACAACCCAATGTTCATGTCCAAGATTAACCATGAATTGACTGAAGACTGTCATTCTTGGGAAATGCTTGGTCTAGTACAGACCATAGCATACATCAAACTACCAACTACACTAGTTGTTGGGGAATAAGGTGGAACATGACATGAAACAGATAACACAATATTGCAAATAATTGAAGAGGGGAAAAAATTTGAAAAACAAAAGGTGGTGTCTAAAGACATTGTTACAACACTCAATCAGAGCGCACTATGATCAAAACATCACAATGAATATTTCGCATCTTGATCTCCATTATTTGTTGCACAATCTCAATTCACATGATTGATAATGAATCAAGAGGTCTTATTTTGTAGTCTCAATATCTAACCAACTTCAATAGAATCTGGAAGATCTTGTCTACATGTAACCATTGACAATTAGAGCTGACTTTGTAGAATCTTCCATGTTGATTCATCCTGATGGGAATCGACCTGACCAACTATCCGTCCAACTCATAGTCGATTTCCAAGCTGGTCAATACACTGACTGATTATCTTTGACTGTTTTTCAGTTGTCTAACCAACAAGCACGTCGACTTCTTGACCGACTAGTGTGGTGTGTTGGTCGATCGCTCGACTGCCTATATTCAGACGAATGTCGACCTCTCAATCGACTGAACCCAAGAGATGTGTGATGAAAAATCAATGCTTGATGTTCCAACATAGAAGAAGAATTCAACAATGGTATGCAGCTTCTTGTATCCCAAGCAACGAGTGAAGCTTGATCAATATGGCTTCGGCTAAAGGTTTGGTGAAGATATCAACTACTTAACCTCATGTTATACAATATTCAAGAGAGACAATGTACTCATGAACCAATTATCTCAAGTAGTGAGCATGGAGCTCAACATGCTTCACTTTACTATGAGAAATAGGATTTTCAACAACCTATATGGCACTTTTATTATCACAATAGATTGTATCGAGGTTTGAGAAATAAGGCCAAGCTTTCCCAAAATTTGGTGAATCCAAACTTCCTCAGTACTTGCTTGAATGACACCATGATATTATTCTTATGTAGTCAAAAAGGAGACAACCTTATGTTTCTTGCATGACCACACCAAAGGTCCAGTCCAATATTGAAACACATAGCCAGAAGTGGACTTATGATCATCACCTTCGCCAGCCCAGTCGGAGTCGGTGTAGCCGACTAGTGAATATAAACTTCGACAATACTTGATAACAGTTTGAGTGATAGCTTTCAAATAGAGAATAATTCATTTGACTACTTTCGAGTGGATTTCTTTGGGGTCCTACATGAACCGAGAAACCACGCTAACAACAAAGGAAATGTCAGGTCAACTATGAGTAAGATAAATAAGGTTGTCGACCAAATGTTGATAAAGTGTAGCATCGATAGTGGGTGTTTGATAGGTTTTAGTAAGCTTCACTCCAGACTAAAAAGGAGTAGAACAAGGCTTGCAATCATCCATCTTAAAACATGTCAACAGATCCATCACACATTTATACTCAGAAATGAAAAATCCATCACAAAGTGGTAATACTTGAAGACCCAAAAAATAATACAAAGTATTAAGATTTGTCATGTCAAAGGAGTCAACAAGATCTTTCTTCAATCTAAGGATGAGATCATTATTAATTTCAGTAATGAGTAAATCATCGACATATAAAAAACAATCAAAATGTCTCAATTGGTATGGAGTACATAAAAGTTGTGATCAAATTCACACCATTTGAAACCAAGTCGAAGAAAGAAATTTTCAATATTAGCATAACATGCTCAGTGGAGTTGCTTCAAACCATAAAGAAACTTCTTGAGTCAACAAACTAGATTTGAATCTGTCACAAAACTAGGTGGTTGTTCCATGTAAATTTCGTTAGATAGTTATCCATGAAGAAAAGTACTCTTCATATCCATCTAATGGATTTTCCATCCAAAACAAGCAGCAAGGGAAAGAATCAGTCAAACAAAATTCATCTTTGCAAAGGAGGAAAAGGTTTCCATGCAATCGATGTCGTCCTATTGAGAAAATACCTTCACAACAAGATGTACTTTATGTGGCTCAACAACACCTCGAGAGGTAAATTTGGTCCCATTGACCCATTGACAATTCACAATTTTCTTTCCTTTTGGTCGAGGAACCAAGCCCCTAGTTTGATTCGATGGTTTAAACCTCGACTTGTTATCTGCAAACCTTGTTGAGTTGGATATGTTATCTGGTCAACTATGGACCAACACTTTGTCGATTGGAGATTATTGAAACAAACCAGTCTATCCAAATATCAAAATATGGTTTTGAAGATTCATCCTATTGTTTTGAATGGATCAAATTATGCAGTATGGGGTCCAGATATGGAAACCCTATTGAAGAGTAAGGGACTATGAAAATATACGAAGGTTGTGATTCCATATCCAATAGACGCTTGGGTGAAGTTTGTTGTTGATGGAAAGAAGGATGAGGTGGTAGGGGTCATCGCGACCTACATCTCGCAGGAGATCTGATTTCACCTCGGTGGAATCGACTGCCCTCATCAGGTCTGGAAGAAGTTGAAAACCTTATTCGATTGAGTCAATGAGAGCCACATCATGCAATTAGAGAAAGAGTTAATCTCTCTCTATCCTCATTCATTTGAGAGAATGGAGGACTATTTGGTGTGTGTCAAGGAAATCTAGTTGAAATTGGGAGAATGCGGAAATAATTATCATAAGAATGATGGACAACTCATCGAGATGGTCCTGATGAATTCGAGAACACCATTCGACATGTTTGTGTCGACTTTATGCACCACCTTGCAATAACACAAAGAATATGGTAATGATTATTCCTTTGAATATTTTAGTAACTCTCTATTATCAATCAACATAGATTACTTGAAGAAAGAAATCTTGATGGTAAAAATCAGTCCCACTTGCTCAGGGATAGGGGCAAGATGGATTCCAGGAATAGAGTGCATTTTGATGCTTCTACACATAAACTTGCATACCATGGCCAAGGACCCTAGAAACAACCACAATGGAATCAAAATAATAATACATGTCAGTATTGTAGACTACACATGTGGACAAAAATTCTTTAAGAAGCGAGACAATTTAGAGGATAATGTTAAATGACTTGAAGGAGACGTGTCTGTTGTTCATTGACCCGATGATAATTTCACCTTCCAAGTAAGTACTTCTCAGGCCTTGTTGTCTCATACTATGTAGAATGAATGGGTTGTCGACTATGGGTGCACTCATCATATGCCCAATGATGCCACTTTATTCACGAGACTGAATAAAGATGAGGAGAGTAAAATCTATGTTTTTGATCATTTTTCTCGGGATGTTGTTGGTCAGTGTGATTTAGCTTGTTGACATGGGAATATTTTTGACATCTATCAAAAATATCAATGTCAATCAGTTGTTTGTTGCTTAGTTGACACAAACATGTAATATTGTGGAATTTTGGTCGAATTAGTTCTATGTTTGTGATTTGAAGAAAGGGAAGTTGATTGTCAATGGAGGGCCTCTTGACTTGACAAACAATTTGTACAAGTTCCTTGATTTGAATCAAACTAATTATAAACCAAATGCACTTATTTCTCACATTGATGAGAGAATTTGAATTTGGCATGAATGACTCAAACATCTAAATTTCCGAAGTCTGTGGGAAACTAGCAAATCAGAACATGGTTGTTGGTTTTTCAAAGGTGTTTCCCCTTGAAGGAGTCTGTAAGAGTTGTGTACTTGGGAAGCATCATCAAGCACCATTTGAATCTGGTAAAGCATTTTGAGCACAGAATCTAATAGAATTGGTTCACAGTGATATATATTGTATCAATTTACCTTCACTGGTAGGTGCAAGGTACATTTTGACTTTCATTAATGTTTTCTCTTTCTTAGCATGGGTCATTTTCCTGAAGAATAAGAACCTTGTCTTTGAGAAGTTCAAAGAATTTTGGGCCTTTTATCGAAATCAATGTGGTCAACCCATCAAATGCTTGAAATCCAAAAATGGTGGTGAGTATGTCAATTGACCCTTTGAACAATACCTACTTTGATACAATATTGACTGCCAGCGATCAATTCCTCACACACCTCAGCAAGATCGAATTGTAGAACATAAGAATGAGACATTAATCGAAATGGCTAAATGTATTTTCTAGGCCAAAGACCTACCTCTTTGCTTCTGGGATGAAGCGACACACTGTACAAATTAGTTGCTCAATCACATATTGACTCGAGTTGTTCCTTCCATGACTCCAGTCGAATGATGGTATGGGAAGAAACCTTAAGTCGTCCACCTCCATGTGTTTAGATGTGTTTCTTCTGCCCACGTGTCTGATTATTGAAGAAAGAAGTCAGATGAAAAGAGTCATTATTGCATCATCATGGGATACTCTAAAGATTCAAAATCCCATCAAATGCTTTATCCTATCAAACGAAAAATCATTTTCAGACATAATGTTCAATTTGATGAGAAGTCTTCTAGTGTTAAATTGTTGAATGCCTCTTTTGGATTGCTACAGGATGATCCATTTGATGTTCTCTCTAACACTAATACTCATTTTCCATTCTTCATTCCATCAACTGGACAATAGAACTTTCTTCCCATTTCGACTCGACTATTGACCTCCAAGTCAACTAGTCTTTTGTCTTCCATTTCGACTGGTCCATGGACTGAAGACCCTCTGAATTATTATTGACTTCGTGAAGTGAATCATATTTCAAATATTTCTTTTCCACCCCGATGGGCTACCAATACCATTGAATCTTTCGAAGCTGATGTTGGAGATGCATCCTGTGGATGACAAACTCAAAGTCAAAAGCAACATGCTAGTGTTTCCTTGATGACTTGTGTCCTCAAAAATTTAGACCTCATTACCTACTCAGATGTTGAAGGAAGACCTGAATAGGAGTAGGAAATGAAGACTGAAATTGATTCTCTATCGAAGAATCAAAATTAGGACTTGGTTCCACAACCGCAAGGAAAGAACAGTGTGAAGTGTCGATGCATCTACAAGACTAAATTTACATTTGAATGTGTTGTTAAGCGACATAAAGCATGACTCTTTGTGAAGGGATTTTCTCAACAAGAAGGCATAATCTACATTGAAACCTTTTCCTCTGTTGAAAATATGAACTATGTTCGACTGATTCTTTCCCTTGTTTCTCATATTGGATGGAAAATCCATCATATGGATGTGAAGACTTATTTTTTCCATGGATACCTATTTGAAGAAATTTACATCGAAAATCCACTTGATTTTGTGATAGATTCGAATATAGTTTTTCGACTCAAGAAGTCACTATATGGTTTGAAGTAGGCCCCCTAGGCTTGGTATGCTAAGATCGATAGTTTATTTCTTTGACTTGGTTTCAAATGGTGTGAATCTGATCACATATTGTATGTACTCCATATCAATCAAGACACTTTGATTGTTGATGTGTATGTTAATGATTTACTCATTACTTGAAATAATAATGATTTCATCCTTAGATTGAAAAAACAACTTGCTAACTCCTTTGACATGATAGATATTAGTACTCTGCATTTTTGGGGGGGTCTTCAAGTATTACCACTTTGTAATGGGTTTTTCATTTCTAAATATAAATATGTGATGGATATATTGACATGTTTTAATATGGTTGATTGCAAGCCTTTTGCTACTCCTTTTTAGACTAGAGTGAAGCTTACTAAAACCTATCAAGCACACGATGTTGATGCTACACTTTATCAACAATTGGTCAAAATCCTTATTTATCTTACTCATAGTCGACCTGACATTTACTTTGTTGTCAATGTGGTTTCTCGGTTCATGTAGGACCCCGAATAAATCCATTAGAAAGCATTCAAACAAAGTTTTTTCTATCTGAAGGGTACTACTCAACTTGGTATTAAGTATTGTCAAAGTTCAAATTCACTAGTCAGCTACACCGACTCTGACTGGACTAGCGACAATGATGATAAGAAGTCCACTTTGGGATATGTGTTTCACTATATCAATGGACCTTTGGTGTGGCCATGAAAGAAACATAAGGTCGTCTCCTTGTCAACTACAGAAGAAGAATATTGTGGCTTTGTTCAAGCAAGTACTGAAGCAGTTTGGATTCACAACTTTTGGGAGAGCTTGGCCTTCTTTCTCATACCTTGAATACAATATACTATGATAATAAAAGTACCATATAGGTTGCTGACAATATTGTTTCTCATATTAAAATGAATTATGTTGATATACATGCTCACTTCTTGAGACAATTGGTTCATGAGAACATTTCTCTCTTGGGTATTGCAAAACAGAAGATTAATTTGTTGATATCTTCACCAAAACTTTAATTGAAGCCAGATTTATCAAGCTTTGTTCAATGCTTGGGCTTTAGGAAGTTGCATACCATTTTTGAATTCCTCTTTTGTGTTGGAACATCAAGCATTGATGGCTCATCACACATCTCTTGGGTTCA
>ML799557.1:110075-120937 GCA_009831015.1 Picea engelmannii
GATAGGAGGAATGTGACTTGTTCTTATGTTATTGAAATTTATCTAGAACCTTTATGTTGTTGAATACTCCTATTGAGAGTTTGATGTATTGTAACCATATCTTAATTGTTGAATAATATATTGAGTGTGTTTTAGTGGGGGTTTTCTCCATGAAATAAGTATGTAATGGTTTGTTATTTATTTCATTTGTTTTTTTTTTTCTTATCATCTGTGACTATTTGTTTAAAGTTTTGTGCACATTTTTTTCTCATTGGTTAGTGTAAGAAGCATATTCCACACCTCTACTTCATTTCATTTGGTATCAAAGCCTAATCACCTTAGATCCAAGGTGTTGGGGATAAGGATTTTTAATCTAATCTCGAATTGAGTGGGAGCTTGCACAGAAGGAAATCTTGTTGCAAGGAAATGACAATCACGTCTAGAATAGAAATGAAGAAGTTTAATGGCACTAAATTTGAGTTATGGAACTCAAGATGGAGGATCTTCTCATAGATCAAGATCTATGTGTTGCAGTATCTAGAACCAAACCCACTGGTATAAAATATGAAGAGTGGTTGGTGTTGGAGAGAAAGGTGATAAGCCTTATCAGACTCTATTGGGTTGATTTAATATTATGCACATTTAAAAAAAAAAATGGATCAACTATCTGGAAGAAGTTGGAAAATTTGTACCAAGCTAAATCCTTAGTTAATAAAAAAATTATGGAGAAAAAATTATTTTCCATCAGAATGGGTGATGGTGATTCTATAGTCAAGCACCTAAATGCATTTAATATTATTTTGACCCAATCGATCTCAGTTGGAGTGAATATGGATGAGGAGCATTTTTGTATGACCATTTTGTGTTCTTTTCCAGATTCATGGGACAATCTAGTAAGGCCATTGGAAGCACTATAAAGATATTAGTGCTTGATGAGGATGTGGTTTCCTTACTCTCGGAGAAGGTGAGGTAGAAGTATTCTAAATTCACAAATGAGGCCTTGGTTATTAATATAATATCGAAGGACATATTCAATAAGAGATAAAAGGAAAGATCCAAATCCAATGAGAGACATAAGTCTCCTAAAAAGTCTAAGCAAAAATGTTGGAATTGTGGCCAAGCCGAGAATTTCAAAAGAGATTGCAAGGAAGAGAAAAAGAAGAATAAGAAGGAAAATATTTTTTATGGTGATGAGTTTGAAAAATATTATCAAGAGGATGGTGAAGATGCCTTTGTTGTAGTTGGTTTAAGGACTTTAAATCCTTCTTGGAAAATCAAATTGGTAGGAATCTTAGGTGTTGAGCATTGATAATGGCGGTGAGTTTTTTCTATATAGTTTGATTAGATCTATAAGAAAAATGGCATTGAAAGACATAAGAAAACTACATATACCCCTCATCAAAATGGAGTTTTGGAATGGATGAATAGAACATTGATGGAGAGAGCTAGGAGTATGCTTAGCGGAGTCAGTTTAAAGAATATATGGGAGATTCAATGGTTGACACTACATGTTACTTCATTAACAAGTCTCCCACATTAGCTCTTTTGGTAAGACCCCTGTGGAGGTAGGGACGAGCAAGAATCCCTCACTTCAAAATCCTTGTTTTTTTGGTTGTGAGGCATATTTTCATGTGCCTAATGAGAAGTGATCAAAGTTGGATAACAAGGATGTGAAATGTATCTTTATCAGCTATGGAATTGGTGTGAAAGGGTACAAGCTTTGGGATCAAGTGGCTAGAAAATTTTTCTATAGAAAGAATGGTATTTTTAGAGAAGTTAACCCTTCTCCCATAATGGTGCAACCAAAAGAGGATGAGAAGAAGTCAGTTGTTCAACTACCACCCAAGACTAAGAAAGTTGAACCAGAAAATGAATAAGAAGTCCATGATGGACCTAATGAGGAAGAGGGTTCAGAGAGTTTGGAAGAGAGGGAAGAAAATCCACCTAAAAATTAAGGAAGTCCACTTGGAAAAGAAGGAAACCCTTTAGGTATAATTATAGTCCATTTGATTTCAAATGTATATTTGTTTTATATGCTAAAACCAATGAACCTAGAACCATGAAAGAGACAATGAAGATGAAAGATAAGGAGTCTTGGAGATTGGCCATGGATGAGGAGATGTTTTCACTCAGAAAGAATGATTTATGGGACTTGGTACCATTATCTAATGGAAGAAAAATCATTGGACATAAATGGGTGTTCAAAAAGAAGATCACTTTAGATGGTAGTGTGGAAAAATAAAACGAGATCTATTAGTTGTGAAAGGGTATTCCCAGTTTGAAGGGATAGACTTTGGTGAGATATTTTATGTAGTTTCTAAGTTAATGTCTATTAGGTTCATGTTATCCATAATAGTAGATTTTGATTTGAATATAGAATAGAATGGATGTGAAAACAAAATTCCTACATGTTGACTTGAAGGAGGAGATCTATATGACATAGCCATAACACTGCGTCAAAAAAGGTAAAGAGACATTAGTTTTCAAATTAAAAAAGTATTTTTATGGTCCCAAACGTTCTCCCAGAACATGGTACCAAAAGTTTGATTCTTTTGTGTTGGATTGGGATTTATGATATCCAGATTAGATCGCTATATGTATTACAAACAGGTTGGTGGTCATTTCCTTTTTGTCACTTTATATGTAGATGTTATGTTATTCTTTGGTTACAGTAAATATGTGATTCATGATTTGAATTATTAGTTTTTAGAACAATTTGATATGAAGGACTTGGGGGTTGAAAAATATATCTTAAGAATTGAGATTAAGAGAGACAGAGAAAATAGAAATATTTGGTTGAGCTAGAGTAAGTATGTAAACTTTGTGCTATAGTTTTTTTGCATGGAATATTATAGACCATTGAGTGTTCATATTTATGTGGGAACAAAGCTTTCAGTTGAGTAGTGTCCTATAACACCCATAGAGATGCAGGATATGGTTTTTACCCCTTGTGTTAGTGTAGTTGGAGTTTGATGTGTGCTATGGTCTATACTAGTTCAAACATTTCCCAAACAATGGGAGTCTTGAGTCAATTCATAGCTAACCTTGGTCATGAACATTGGGATGAAATGAAGAGGGTCTTCAGTTATTTTCTAGGTACTTATGAATATCTCATTTTCTATCATAATGATGTTTCAAGGGACCCATATAAACTGGATATACAAGGTTATGTGGGTTTTTATTGGGATGGGAATGTCGATAAAAGGAGATCTACAAATGGATACATTTTTTGATTGTTTGGTGGAGGAGTAAGTTAGGTGTGAAAGAAACAAGATGTGGTATCTTTTTCCGTTTCCGAGGAGAGTATATGGTAGCTAGTCATTCCTATAAAGAGACCATTTGGATTATGAAACTATGTTTAGATGTAGAACTATGTCAAAGATCCATTGCAGTTCAATGTGATAGTAACAATTCCATTTGTCTAGCTAAGAACCTAACCTTTCATGCAAAGACAAATCATATTGATATTTAGTGCCATTTCATTTGGGACATGGTAGAGGATGGAAAGATGATATTAGAGAGTGAATCCATGAAGCTTGGTAACACTTTTTGGCAATGGAGAGCATGAAAAAAGTGTTTTTATAGCTTAGATCTGGGTAATTTTAAGTTCTCAATCGAGCTATTAAGACCTCCATCAAGAACTTAAATAAACACTTGATCGAGGTCTCTGATTGGGTTAAAAAAGGAATTGGAAAATTTCTTGGATCTCCTAGGTGGGTAGGGGTTTCCTCATCTAGTTTTTGTTTCACTATATCATTAGGCTATGTGTTCAACTAAGACTTTCACTCTAGAGGCATAATACAATACTTAAACAAACTTCTTGTAAATTGGGAACTCGTTTAATGGTTTTTGGGTTGTGACAAATAGCTCATTAAATGTATAGTTGATACCAAAGAAATCCATTATTTGATTGGCCATTGAGTGAGTTGAGAATGTGGTTTAACATAATCTAGGCACTACTTAACTTTCAACCCATGCATATTGGTCCTTATTTAAGCTTGGCTTAAGCCACTCTTTAGAACATTACAAGGAGGCCAACAAATATTCCATCGCCACTACTATAGTCAAATACCTTTTGCATGGTATCAAAGCTTCTAGCTCTATGAGATATGGGGTCACAATGCTCATTATTATACTTCCATATTTTAGGTCTTAAATTATGCATGTTATGTGGATCTAAAGTTTATGATTCTAATGATTGAAATTCATCAAAAGAGTGAATATTTCAAATTTATATCCTTGTTTTCGTAATAGAGATAGGAAATATCATTGTAGTTGTAATATGAAAATGAAAATGAAATCAATATTGCAAGAAATGCCTCCCTTGGCTCATGAATTTATGACTTTGTATGTCCATTTGAGGTTTCCTTGGCTTTTATTTTTAAGGCAACCCTTTCATTTGGGCACTAGATTCTAAACCTTAGTGAAACCCTAATTTTGTCAACTAAAATGAAAGGATTGCACTAAAAACAAATACAAATTTACTTTTAATAGTCATCACTCACATTTGTTATTATCAATGAAAAATAAATAGTAAAATATAAACAAAAGTTTAAATAAGTGCTTGAATTTTTAAAATAAACAATTTTCATTGATTCTTAACTACATATACTAAAATGTAAAATGTAATGTAATAATGTGACATCATCGGTTTTAATCCCTGCAAATTACAATGTAATTGCATAATTGTTAATTAGGTCAACGAGCCATATGGAATTAAATTCCCAAGGGTCAAGCATGTAAGCCTTGTAAAGAATAATAATAATAAATAAAGATAATGCCACTGCAGGTGAACACATACAGAGTAATGGGGGGTTGAATATCCACAATAGGAGGAAGGTTCTGAGGGTCCAAGGGGACTAGAAAGGGGTTTTAGCCATGAATTTATTTTCCCATTCATTTTTCTTAATTTTGATGCCTAGAGTGAACCTTCTGATTTTCCTTTGAGTTTGGAAAATCCCAATCATTGAATACTTGTAAGAGGGTGGGTGTGAGAGGTCACCTCCCATAGTTATTGAGAACTAAACAAAAGTACATTCAACTTGGGGAAAAGTGTGGTTCAAGCAAACAACAAAGAGAGGAAATTTGCATGGGGAGGGAAACAGGTTTTGAATAGTCACATTTTTTGGAATGAAGGGAAAGAAGACAAAAAGAAGAGAAGTGGTTGAGCAGAAAACGTGAGTTCTAGAGGAGGAGAGTTTTTACACATTTTGAGAATGCAGCGAGCAGATGTTGTAACTTGGATCACGTAGGATTGTGGAGCATGAAACTGGAGAGGCAGGTTGTCAGGCATTCGTAGTGACCTCTCAGTGAGAGAGGAAGTTCCCTGAGGGTGATAGGTTAGGTGCATGTGTATTTCCTAGCAGTTGACATCCCTAGTCTTCCCGGTAGTGAGATTCCCAATCACCTATGTAAGAGACCATATGAAAATGTTGTAGCCCGACAAAATGAGGGTAGTGAAGGGAGCACAATGAGAATGGTATAGCCCAATGGACTAAGAGTAGTAAAGGGGTACTTTCCTTAAGTTGGATAGGTGTGTGGAAGAGAGTTGGGTTGAGCAAGATAGTTGTAGGAAGAGTAAGTCCCTTGGGAAGTGTTGTGACTATGAGGGACACCCTTTCTTCATGTGGATACAAATCCCCATCTTGGGGGTGATTTGTTGTTGAGATATGGAGTAGCAGATCTATGGCTAGGAGGAACGCATGTCCCCTACATTCGGTTGACTTATTGTATTTATAAATAATTTTCTATTGTTTTTATTATGTTTATTTTGTTGTGCAAATGGTTTATATGAATGTTGGGTATTTTGTTGTTTGCTTGAATAGTTGCATTCATGGTTTTCATTATGTTGTAGATGCATTTAAAATTATGGTATCATAAATGGTTAAATCAGTGTGTGATATGTAGCTAGTAAGCTACAGGAAATTATTCAACGTAAAATCTTATTTTTAATGTGTATTCCACTCGTAATGGGCCTCAGTTAAGATAGGGTACATCACATTATGGTATCATAGCTCAAGGTTCAACACCAAGCTTGTATGGGTTGAGGCCATTGCAATTATTTTTACAGAAATTCTCTCTGCAAAGGTTTGCGTATGATGGATTTGGGAGAATGGTGAAATATGAGTGAAAATCCCCAACATTATGAACAAATCTAAGTCCAATCGTCCTTAGAACAATCAAGAGAGGATTAATGACATTGATATGTAGGTTGCAGATTTAATGGTGGCTTGGGGAGGTCAATGTTTTTCGTGTTAATGGTGATGGAAGAAGTTGGAAGATGGACATCTCAAATATTTTTGACATTAAATATCGATGGCCCAGATCTGACATAAGATTGTGTGAGAAGGTTGCAGGGAAATAAGTCTGTGGGAGAAAGTTCCACGGAATTTTTTTTGTGAAGGCTTGCACGATGTAGGGTATACATAGAATATTCCATCGAGACAAATCTCGATTAGTATGTGGGTCAGGGCTTCGAAGAATTGATAAATCGGTAGTGTGAATCATGATGGAAATAGCCATGAGTGCAAGCCTAAGAGAAACAAGAATCATTGATGCACAAGAGATTAAATCAGGACTGACAAAAAAATTTGAGCCCAATGCCCAGCTAAATATTGTGCAGTTTGAAGAGTCGCGATGATCCAAGCTATTAGTTGGCATGTTTGGCGACTGTTTTATCTATTTGAAAAGCATGTTGTCTCGAGAGGATAGGGGCATAAGAGAATGCCATGTCAACATGCAAAATAAGATGACACATCATCTTACAGTGTCGTAAGTGTTGCGTGAGCTTACTAAGTCTGTATGCCATGTTAGCATGTCACGTCATAAGACACATCACCAAGGGTCAATGAATCAAGGAATACCACGTGGCAGTTGGGTACAGGTGGAATCCGTAGTTACTTTTGGAAAAGGTAAAGGTCAAAAGATATCAAGGATGAATATTGATCGTCCATCAGAAGAGGATAATGAATCATGGTTGTTCATTGGACATCGATGATCATGGAGGCTTTCTCAATAGTCTAACAGAAAGTAGTATGTTTAGAAGCATTCTGAGTTGAGGACCAAGAAGGAATTTTTAGGTATATGTAATTTTTTTACTCCATGGGGAAATTTTGTGAAGCTGAGTTTGCAAGTCTTACAGAAGGTTGCTCGCAGGGAGTTGTTTGCAGAAATAAAATGGGCGTAAGAAAAGTGTCATTCCTAGGGGTTGAAATCGACTACAATGTTGTGGATTGTGGAATTTCAGGAGGATTTTGGTAGTAGGATATTATGTCATTCTAAAGAAGTGATTTTGATGGAGGGAATCTGCAATTATTGCAGAAATCTACTCGCAAGAAGTTGTTCGTGAGGAGAAGGTTCATGGGGTCAATATCATGGGAATATAATCTGCAAGAAAAGGGCTCATGAAGCTCATCCTAATGAGTATTGTAGGTTGTAGGATTTGGGGAATTCATGAGCATCATAAGTTTACATCCCAAAGGAAATACCCGGTGAAGGATTGTTTATGATAATGTTGTGGGCTAGGAAGCCCAAAGGCATGTGTTCGATGGTGTAGAACATGTCCACATCAGTCAAAGGTACTGGATGATTCCACATGGATGTCAGTCGGAAGGTGATATCATTTGGTGTGTACAAAGTAGGTACACGTGTAGGTCACATATATTTGATGACATCATCACAAGGAAATTCCTAAGAACTTTAAAGGGGGGGGGGGCATAACTTTTTGCTCCGAGCTCAGATTTGAAAAAAAAAATAGTCTATGGAAATATATTGGAGAGAGGAATCCACTCATGTACCCAGAAAATCATTCTGAGCAACAAAAATTATAGTTCACTCAAAAGAATATGAATGGTGGCCTTAAAGAGAAGGCTTGTTGCATTCAATTTTTCTTGCTAATTGTAGGTTCAAAGGGGAAGCTTAATTCCTGTGGGATTTTGATAGTCCTAGGGGATTCCTAGAGATCATACATCCATGGAGAAATAATTCATAGGATTGCATGTCAATGTGAGAAAAATGCATAGGCGGAGTCCAATAGAAGAAGAAGCAAGGTGGAGCCAGTGGACCTGGTTGAGCTATGAGAAGCATTTTGGAAGAAGTGTAGAGTTATAGAACAAATGAGAAGAGAATATTTTTGGATTTTTTGAGGTATGTGGACCTCATTCAGGTTGGAAATATCAAGGTTTAGAGTTTCTTCAATGGATTTTCATTTCTCTACCAGGACAAAACTCAGTTTGATGAGTCGGGGATTCTTAGAAGAAGTCATAGGGAAGGCTAAATAATTGTATGAGTAGAGACAAATTAGTATTCAAATGCTACAGATTTTGAACGACTTGCAAAGATAAATAATCAGGGATTCTTTCATGAATCATGAAGTCGGCAAGTGACAAATGTCAATTGCATGCACCAAGGAGTTAAGGAGGGATTGATAGCCTTGGGGGTAAAAATAAAGTGAAGGTGACGAGGTTTGTTACAAAATAAAAGAAAGGATCCCATGAGGTGATGTGTCACTCATGGAGTGGGTGATTCATATCTACGTGTAAGCATTAGAAGAATTGGTAATTATGAATCAACTACTTATGTAGAAAAATCACTCAGAGAAAGAAATCCAATTTTAAATCAAAGCTTCACAGGAATTGTTAAATGCAATAAAGAGAAGTATTTTAATTTAGCAAGGTCAATAGAAAGCTAGAAATGATGGAAATGGATGCCATAATGTTGATGGTTGTAACAGTTGAAAATTATCTAGTTTCAAGGTGATGGAATGATATAAAGTACATCATCCTAGGATATTGGAAAGTCCTAACAAGGTAAGTTGGGGCATGTTTTCTTGAGTGGAAGCATTTTCCCATAAGATAGATTGGTTGGAAATACAATCCAACCAAGTTGAACTTGGCTAGAGGGTGCTTAGCAAGAAGAACAGTTCAGCAAGGATCTATAGGAATTCCAAAGAAGATCCATGGAATTGACGATTATTGATAAGTCAAGAAGTGGACTGCAAAGGCCCCTATATCTATGCCAAAGAATCCTGGATTACATTTGAATACATGCATGTGTGGAAGGATGCATATGATGAAAAAAATAATAATGAGTATGACTCTCATACGATTCATGTGTAGAATGCACATGTTTTGATTAAATTCATAAGATAGCCAGGATGTCTTAACATGAAGTTTTCATCCAAGGAAGGAGGGCTCTCTGAATAAGAAGAAGTTGAAAGGAACTCAACTGGACTACTCAGGGAAAAGAAGCATCCAAGAGGAACATAATGCAGAAGACTGTCCTGGAAATAACTCGGCCATGCTAAGAATTCCATATTGTGCAAAGGAAATGAAGGAAGGATTGGAGTTTTTATGGAGATAGTTGTTAATGATAACTATTAACAACCTTGTGCATAGGGAAGAGGAAAGAAAGTTTCCTCTATTATCAGAGTGTGAAGTTGTAGTTTCCAATAGGGAATATTGGTTAACAATGCATAATGGCCAAGAGGGACTTGGATAGAAAAGATTCATATAAAGAATCAGTGGTGCATAGATGAGAAAAATTGCAGTGCACGGGGTAGCAATGTTCTACTGGAATTCAAGGGCAGTCATCTACAACAAAAACAAAATAAATAAATAAGTTGAAATAAATATGCACAAAAACAAAATAAATAAATAAGTTGAGATGGCTCCTCCTGCAATGAAATTATGTCCATTTCTTTTACCATCTCCTTCTACACTTTTTTCGACATTTCTACAGGCATATTTTGGATATCATCTCGTTGATCCTTTGGGATTTTCATAATCTTCATGAAAAAAGTAACATGACAATAAATTATTTTATATTGATAAATGAAAACTAAATATAACAAAATTGAAATTAATAAAGGAATGGTTTGTAGTAATATATACATATTCTAGAAAATCATTTTTAGGAATATTATTTTTTGAATGATTCTTTTTTTCTTATGTATGTTTTTGCTATTGCAAGTCTGGTAGATCTCATTGACCATTTCTTTGGAAACGCTTCCTATAGTTTATATATAACCTATTTCTTGGAATCATTGGATTGAAATCTGTATTGTAAGTGGAAATTACATCTATATGTTCATTCCACTATATCCCTCATACTTTTGTAAGAGTTTTTTCCCCTTTCATTAACCTCCAACACTACTCCAGATGAGCTAATGACCAATTCATCATCATTTACATCTTCTATAATTTTTATTTTCTTAGAATGAAATTGTGTTCCTTCGTTGTTGGTCCTATAGAACGTTAAACATATGCAAATTAATAGATTTTTAAGTATATTATTAATGAAAATTCAAAAAAGAACTCATATTGAATAGATTTTTTTCATTCACCTGATTCTTCCTTTTGCAATTTTTCCATCAAAATTTTATGCTCTTCAACACTTAGATCACAAAGAATCTTATCGAGATTCCTCATTTTATGGATTTACAAGACACACACTAACAATACATATTATTTAAACTTACATATAGCTCAAACATATTAATTTTGCATAGAATTTACAAAGAACTTGTCTTTTTAACATATTAATTTTGTATAGAATTTACAAAGAGCTTGCCTTTTTGGATGTGTTATCATTATGTCGATCAGAATTTTTGTTACTTGAATTGTTCTCACACATTGTTTTATCAATATATATCATGTACCATTCAATACACAAGCTATTAAATATATTTTATAAATAAATCAAATAATTTTCTGCAAAAAAAAAAATTCCGTGTGCTTTCACAATATAAAAGCATCGGTGTGTTCCATATATGAAACACACCAATATCAAAAATAGATTTTTTAAAAAATAAAAATTACAGCGGTGTGATATGTATCATTATCAACACCGCTCCAATAGAAAAAAACAAAAAAAAAAAAAAAAAA
>ML799557.1:120954-133854 GCA_009831015.1 Picea engelmannii
CCAAAAAAAAAAAAAAAAAAAAAAAAAAAAAAATACCATGAACAAATGAAATTACACATCGATGAACGAATTTTTTTAATTGTGTTGCAGCATTACTGGTAAGTTTTATCCGAAAGTGCATCAGTGCATTAGATTCAATTAGGCGCACCAATTACTCGAAACAATGTTTTTTTAAATGTGACAAGGTCGAGATGGTTTTGATCCGATACATTGCATGTCAAACGCCTTTTATATGGAAACATAAACCCATTAAATCTACAATGCCTAAAATGAAAAGTTGTAATTATAAAGTGATAGAGGGAGTTAAACCCTAAGGTGAAATTTTGCAGTTACATAAGCAAGAAGAAGCAAGGGTTTAAGGTAAGTATGAATTTTTTTTTTTATCTAAATTTTAATTAAATCTAAATAGAGATACAAATTGTAAAAAAAATATTATTAAAATCAACAGTAAAATTTAAATTTTTCACTATGCAGGGTTTTGATTGAATCACAAAACCCTTCACATTCTAATTTTCTGAATATTTTTTTTTTTTCATAAGTGTTTTAAATGAATCACCATACCCTTCAAATTCTGATCTTTTGAATAAGTCTCATGTTCCAAAGTATTTATCTGTTGCTTCATGGTGCTCCCTTGTATGCCTCTCTTACAAATCTCTCCCCTATAAATTTTGGAAAAATAATAAAACATTGAATAGCTTAGTACCCATTTATGAAAAAGGTTTTAAATGAATCACCATAACCTTCAAATTATGATCTTCTGAAAAATCTTGTTGTTCCAAAGTATTATGTTGCTCCATGGTGCTCTCTAATATGGCTCTCTTGCAAATATCTCAACTGTAAATTTTGGTAAAATAATGAAATAGTGAATAGATTTTTACTATTTAAATGACTTTATGAAATTAGATTTTAAA
Source organism: Picea engelmannii (assembly GCA_009831015.1). Classification (NCBI taxonomy): domain Eukaryota; kingdom Viridiplantae; phylum Streptophyta; class Pinopsida; order Pinales; family Pinaceae; genus Picea; species Picea engelmannii. Next base: position 121,866 of record ML799557.1, read on the forward strand.
TTCTCGCTCGTTTTTCAATTATAAAAAAACAAATTCACGTTTTTTTTTTTGAAACCCCAGTGGGTCTATTAATATAACGCATCAGTGTGTTTTTGTATACAACGCACCAATGCGCTTAAAATTTTTGGAGCACCGATATCAGATAATTCTTTTTTATTTATTTACAAACCGGTGTGACTCGTAAAAAAATGCCCCAATGCTTTATATTGTTATATACGCATTGGTGCATGTTGTTTAAATAAGCGCACTATTATTCTTTCAAAGTTATCTAAATTTTTATTTGCACACAAAATAGTATATTCATCTTAAATTATCTTTTAGGATGCATCCACATGACTTGCAATACTCCATAGTATACATTTTCCACTTAAAGTCATATTATTCTTAAAAATTTATTGTTGATTTTGCTCAAATATAGGGAGAAAAACTTATAATATCAAATGTCCAATTCTTCAAATTCTATCCCATTCCATATCTCTCAAAGTCCATCACGGAGTTCTCCCTTTCAATATCTAGTAAGTTCAGATTTTATTTATATTTTGATTATCTAATTGAATTTATATTAGTTATCCTTGTCAATCTGAATAAAAATGTATTCAAATTTGTAGGATCCTGATTCAAAATTGAGTTTAGATGCAGATAATATTCCACCAATTCAAAAACATCGGAAACTCTTTTTAAGAGAAACATACCACAAGCAATTAGTAGATGAAAATGGAAAACTACATTATGCTATCAATAGTAACATACCATCTTCCAGCCGAAATCCTAGGTCAACGATGGTAATAATTAATGTTGGGTATAATGTGATTTGAACAAACCAATTGCATTATGCTTACTAATATCATCGATGTACTGATGTTCAATATTTTTGAAATTAGTATTTTGATAATGAGCGACCTACCTATCATCTTTCGTTGCACCCCACTACAATGTCAAATCGAGAGAAGGATGCAATAAGAGCACAACTCGGAGAGAAATCATACCAAGAATGGTTGAATCAACCACCTATTCAATTCTCACTACATCTAGATTCACCAATTAGGAATGACTACAACAATAGAAGTTCTTCAGAAGTTGGAAATGGAGTCAATGAAATAGAGGTTGGTATGGATGATTATTTACGAGATACAATTGCCATGGAGAAAATGTTGTTAGATGCATTCCAAATGATGAGCGAGGGGATGATGCTCATACCACTGATACCTTATTCGAAAGTCTGAAATCTGAAATCTTCTTCCACCACCCCTCTCTTTGGACCTACCCGGTCAAAGTCTACCCAGTTGGGGACAACAATGTTACTGTAGAACTTGAAAGCAAAGTTTGGCATGTCAAACGCATGTTTCTCGGAAATATTGAGGTAACTAGCCATCATTAAGTCCCTTATAATTTGAGAAATCTTATCAGACAATCAACATTAAAAATGATCGATTTTATGAAATTTAAATGACATTGTACATTTATGTTTCCCACTAACTACAAGTTATTCAAAGATAAGTTTCTTCTGAGTGATAATTTATTTCTTGGTAGATGCGAAGAGGAAAAGAAGATGTTGAAATAATTGGGTGTTGAGTACATATCATATCATGCATGTCTGAATGGTTGTATTCTATATAGAGGAGAATATGAAGACAAAGATATATGTCTGAAATGCGGGCATGATAGATATTATAAATCAAATAAAAAGGGTAAATCACATGGTCCTTCTCATAAGATATTGAGGCACATGCCCATAATCCCAAGGATTCAAAGGCTCTTTTGTTGCAAATAATTAGCTATGTTGTAGGGATGGCATTCCTCACACAGAAGTGAGTTGGGAGTTATGTGAATCCCAATATATTTAATAGCCATGAATCATATAGAGGATACATGGCCCAAAAAAATCAAGGATGAAGTATGAAGTCTACGACTCAACCTAGCCATGGATGGCGTCAACCCATATTCCCTCCAAAACACCAACTATTTTGTTTGGCATGTAGTAGTGATCAATAAAAATATCCCCCCATGGTTTTTCGTGAAGAATGAACATCTTATGTTGGCTCTTATAGTCCCTGGTAAAAGAAAAGTGAAGAATATGGATGTCTACCTACAACCATTGGTAGATGAATTGAGGGAATTATGGTAAGGGATACATGTATACGATGTATCAAGACCCATCGCAACAGAGAGGAGTTTTACTTTGTATGGCATATGTGCTTACACAATGCATAATTATCTAGGATTAGGAGTTTTCTCTAGTAAATTACATGTGTATTGATTTGTTTATATACGTAACAATATTTTTTGGCATATTTAATTTTTTGCGATTGTTCTGATCTTCGATGCTAACATGATCTGTATAAATTAATAATTATGTAGGTCTTGTAACAAAAGGATATCATGGATGTAAATTTTGTGGACCTTCTCTGAAGGCTAGGTGGTCCAACTACCTACAAAATCCAGTGTACGACTGCTCCAGGGTATTCCTCCCAAATCAACACCCTTACAGAAGAGAAACAACTGCTTTCAATGGTAAACCAGAGAGAACCCAAAGGCCTGCAATAATGACACCAATAGAATGGATTAGATAATATGAGAGAGAGAAGGAGAAGGAGATTAAAGAAATATCTAATTCAAATGGGGAGCCTATGTTTGATGATTCAGAATTCTTCGACACCTATGTTGAGAAATTTCCCATTGGGATGAAAAGGAAATCCATCTTTTATGAGCTCCCATATTGGGAGAATATTAAGATTGTCCACTTACTAGATCCCATGCATATATTTGAAAAAAAATCATCTTCTTTATGGAGGCACATATCATCAAAATAAAGTAACACAATGGTTGTTAGGAGAGATATTATTTCTTCAAAAAGTAAAAAGAAACATTGGCCAATAAAAGAAAGTAGAGGAGAGGTTGGTCCCTCTTGGTCTTTCAATCAAGGTGATGTCTCATGCATATTGAAGAAAGTTGATCTTTCTTTGGAAAAGGAATTTATATTGGGTGTGAAGGTGCCTTCTTTATATGGGTCTTCACTATGGCGCAACTTCACTATGGAAGACCATTTTGGGGGGTTAAAATCACATGACCATTTGAACCTTCTAAGAGTACGTATGTCAAAAACATGATTTTAATATTTGTTTTATAAATTCATGACATCGGATAAAACATAATTAATTTTGTGTGTGTTTACTTTGTAGTTTCATTATCCTCTGCTCGTGCATGGGTGTGTGAACCATGACTTCCCCCAGGACCTACAATGTTCCATATTTAAATTATCTTCATTTGTATGTTGGATCACATCAAAGGAGATTCATATGGCTATCACTCCATGGTGGCATCAAGAGATAGCCGAGATTGTTTGTATGTTTGAGAAGGAATTGTCGACGAGTTTCATGGACTTGCAGGTTCATCTTCTAATTCACCTAGTAGATGAGGTTGAATTAATCGGAGTGATCTCTTGTCATTGGATTTTCTTCTTAGAGATGTACATGAATAAATTTAAATGTTTTGTTAGACAAAGGGAAAAAACTGAGGGGTCTATGGCAGAGGGGTACATATCATATGAGTCTTTCTATTATGCCAGTGAGTACATCACGTAGATCGAAAACACATCAGGTGCGGTGATTTGGGAGGAAGAAAGGGATGAAGAAAAAATATAGGGGGAGCTTCTCCAAGTGAACAGAAAAGGCACTTGATAAAGAGTAAGTGACTTATCATTTGTCAAATTTCTACACAGTAATTATTCACACTAAACTTCATAATGTATATTTTGATATGATATGTGTACTATATGTCAGTTTGATTTCATGAATATATATATATATATATATATATATATATATATATATATATATATATATATATATATCATAAAATTCATAAATGTATGCCATCAATAAATTCATTCTTTACAATTCGGAGGCAACACAGTCGTGAGTCACATTGTACGAATAGAAGAGGAGGAAATGGGACAGTTACAGGAAAGAATTTAGACGGTTGAATGGTAGAAGAATGCCTTATCCTAATCATTTAAAAGAAAATATGCCAATTATATGAACCAATAGTTGGGTTGTTGACCAAGTTAGAGAGAAATATGTTGCATTTGTGCATTACCCGCATGCTGAAAAGGATGCACTAAACATAGGGATTGGGTGCAACAACTCGATAATAATCTCTTTGTGTACAGTTTTAACTTCATAATTCACCTTTGAATGGTAACATCTATATTTTATATTTTATTGGTCAGCTTATTAGACACATGACACTGTGATTTTTTCACTTTTTTATAGGTGCATTTTCTCCCATCTATGTGGGCATATGGACATCATTTTCGCATAGAGGATGTCGATGATGGATACATGATACAAGACTGCAGACTGGAAGTTGAGTTCAACCAATCTAGTTGTTCTAGCCACTGCGATCAAAACCTAATATGGGGGACGTTAGGTTATGTTGGAAATATACAAGAGATCATTCGAGTGGACTTCTCTTCTTTCCAATGTGTTATTTTTAGGTGCAAGTGGTGGGACATGTTGGAGATACTTCACACACACCTAGGATTTATTTTTCCTGATGTTTTCCCTATTTTTGTTAGTCATTATTCAACCTCCTACAATTTAGGGAGAATAATCCTCTAGGATAATATCATCTTCAATTTACACTTCAATTTGATCAGTTGAGTGGAGTCTAAATGCCACATTGGGATTATCACCATGCAACATTGGGATAATCACCAGTAAATGCACATTGTCCTTGGGATCATCACTAGACTAGTGCATTACTCATGATTCCTTGATATCCTCCTCACTTCACTTTGTTTCAGTCAGTTAACCGAAGACTAAGAGACTAGTTAACTCAAACTAGGTGGCAGTTCACTCCCGTAATTGCCTGAGAGACTAGACTAGGTCGCAGTTTATTCCCATAATTGTTGGTGTGTGTCCAGATCACTCTAGACCACCACTATGGCGCATTGGTTTCTCCTCTTGTGCGCATTAGTTGAGTTATACAAAGTATATCATGTGTAAATTATCATTCATTCATTTGGTTAATGAGAATTCTTCCATTCTTTCTCTCCTGCTTCTCTTTTCTCATATTTTCTAGGTAAATTGTGTATGCCATTTGCTAGCTAGATCTATTCTGTGTAGTTTCAACACATTTACATGGTATCAGAGCTGACGTACTACTAGGGAAAAGACACACCAAATTATTTTTGCAGGTATTGAAGATTGAAGATAGCGGAAAAATGGAATTTCCAAAATAATTCATTATTACACCGTATAATTTATTTGCATGGAAGGAGAAGATGATAATGCATCTTTGAGGTAGAGGATTATACAGTTTAAGTATGAAAACAGAAACTGAACCAACATCATCCATAGAAAAATCTAAGTATCTAAATCGAATGGATGAAGCATTTGGAACTATTTGTAGTCTCATTTCTCCAAAACTCCTCTTTCACATATCCTCCTATAAAACTCCTAATGAATCCTGGACCACCATGGAAGGGATTTTCAGAAAACAGGACGATATGAGGGGTTGATAAATCTAAGAAGGAGAAACAAATAGTTCTTACCATTTTCTCCAAACTTGGTCTGGAATACTCATTGTTTGTATCTACATTTTGTTCAGTTAGCCTTGCCTCTAGAGCCACCTAGATGATTCCCTCTCTTGAGGCCTTTATCGAGTCTTTGACACGAGAGAAAAACAATCTCATCAATATCAGAAAAATCAAAGGCCCAAAGGCACATGCACTTACTGTGAAATATGGTAGCGGACATGACTATCATAAATCTAAAGACAAAGACAAAAGGAAAGTACATGAAAATCCAAAGAAAGAAGGGTACTCAAAACCCTTCAACAATGCCTCCAGACCTAAAGGTGGAAAGGGAAGAAAAGGGGAGAAATGCACTTACTTCCATAAAGGATTCCATCCAGAATCCGCAAGTATGCAAAAAAAGATAGATCAAATGGCCCAAATACTTCAGAAAAAAAACCTTGGAGATCGCATCCCCGAGGGTGCCAAGAAGAAGAAGCCAGAAGATCAGAATCTCAAGAAAGACAATTCTAGCCATGATTTGATTGCCATCAACTCTTCTCCCAATGATTGGATCATAGATTCAAGTGCATCACACCACATGGCTGCCACAAAAGAAGTCTATTCTTCATTGGATGCATGCAAAGGTCCTCCTATTTTGATGGGGAATAACTCTCTACTTGAGGTCACTCGCAAAGGAAGAATTCAACTCACAAATGGAAGCTTCGAGAATGTGCTACACGTTCCCAAAATTTCTATCAATCTTCTCTCCATGTATCAGATGAAAAACTCTAGCACTAGAAAGAGATTCATATTCACACCTGATGTAGTGGATATCTATGACATGCAAACCATTCTAGGGTTGCTACCCATGAGGTAAATCATCAATATAGACTCTACACATTTTATGAATTTATTGAACCAAATTTTGCATTATTGCTTACCCATGTTGATGAAAGAAGTAGGATATGGCACGAAAGGTTCAGGCATTTAAATTTCAGATATATGAAACAGCTTAGCAATAAGGGAATGGTTGATTTTCTACCTGACATCCACTTCTCCAAAGGAATTTGTGAGGGATGTGTTCTTGAAAAACACCCTAAAGAGAAATTCAACAAAGGAAAGACTTAGAAGGCTTCCTTTCCTTTAGATATGATCCATAGTGACCTCATGGGTCCTTTTCTGCATCCATCGATCAAAAAATCAAAGTACATGCTCATTTTTGTTGATGATTTCTCATGCTTCACATGGATTTTCTTTCTCAGGAAAAAATCAGAGGTCTTTCAACACCTCAAATATTTCAAAGCCCTTGTAGAGACACAGTCAAGTAAGAAAATCAAAGTCCTTCGAAAAGATAACGGGGGAGAGTATTTCAACCATGAGATATATAATCTTTGTCATGAGGCAAGGATTCAGTTGCAGCACACGGTTCCCTATACTCTGCAGAAAAACAGAGTTGTTGAGCGGAAAAATGGATCTCTAAAAGAGATGGCATATTGCATGTTACATGAAAATTCACTTCCACGGAGATTATGGTTTGAAGAACTTAATTGTGAAACCAACATCCAAAACATATCTCCCCATATATATTTCAAGGATAAGACCCCCTACAAGGCTTGGACTGGCCTCAAATCGGAAGTGGTCCACTTCTGTATTTTCGGTTCATGTGCATGGGCCAGGATTCCCTCTGAGAAGAGGAAGGCACTTGATCCACAGAGCACAGAGTGTATCTTTGTTGGATACCTCAACGGTGTGAAGGGATACAAACTCATTGATCTTTCCTTGGACCGTCTCATCATTGAGCGTAGTGTCTAATTCGAGGAAAGTATCTTGCATGTACCTTAGCAGCCACATGCAGGCACTTTTGTTATTCCACATGTCAGAGATGATGAGCATGCACATGCTGACTCTTCTTTGGATGAGAGTTATGATTCATAGGTTTTAGATGATCCAAATACAGAGTCAGTATAGTCATATGTATATTCATTGTATGCAAATGCAGAGTCAGTGCATGCAGATGTAGATGCAGAGCCATATAAGAGGCCCAAGTGGGCCAAGACTACTATTCAAGATGCAGGATATATTATTGGGGATCTAGTTGATACTAGGAGGAATAGATCTAATTTCGAGGAGCCTCCTCTTGCACTCATTGCCACTGAATCGATGCCACCCAAGAATATTTTATGGGTTCAGTCTTCAGATCGACGGTCCTATGGCGAGGCTGCTGGAAATCCCTTTTGGGAATCCACCATGCAGGAGGAGTACAACTCCCACCTCAAGAACCATACTTGGGACGTGGTTCCCCTTCCTTAGGAAGAAAAATTTTCAGGTGCAGATGGGTCTACAGGACCAAGAGTGCAATGGATGGACAGGTTAGAAGATACAAAGTCAGGCTAGTTTCCAAAGGATTTTAGTAGGTGCATGGCATTGACTATAATGAGACCTTCACTCCAGTAGCGAATATGGATTCCATATGTTTGGAAATTTCCATTGTGGAATCCAAGGGATGGGAAGTCCATCAGATAGACGTGAATAATGCATTTCTTCACAATGATATCTCTTAGGAGATCTATATGGAGAAGCTCCAGGGATTTATGCAGGATTCATCTTTTGTCTATCAACTAAAGAAGTATCTTTATGGCCTCAAGAAGGCTCCGAGGGCATGGTATGCCAAGGGACTCCTACCTTTTTTCATATAACTTTGTACATTGTAAGTCAAACTGAAATGTTTACATGCTCAGGACGATTGATTCACTTCTACTCCTAGTTATGTATGTTGATGATTTGATGATCATCGGTTGCTCGACTTCAGCGATTATTGCAGTCAAGAGGATTATACATCATAGGTTCTTGATGATGGACATGGGTCCACTACATTTCTTCCTTGGACTCGAGATTGTTCAGGATGCATCAGGCATAAAATTGTCTCAGGCCAAGTATGCATGAGATCTCCTTGAGAGATTTCACATGACAACCTACAATTCTTCCATGACTCCTTTCCTATCAAGAGTCAGACTTGAGGATGGTAGGGACACTCCATTTATTGAAATCACACTGTACAGACAACTAGTGGGGATCTTGTTGTATCTCATACAGTCCAGACCAGACCTCTCCTATGAAATTGGAATAGTCTCCAGGTTCATGCAGGAGCCACATGAGCTACATTGGAAGGCTGCAAAGTGTATCCTTTGATACGTACATGGTGCCATCACCTTTTGTATTCACTATGAAATAGACTCTACATTGGACCTCATCAATGTCATTGATTCTGATTGGTCTGGCGATATAATTGATCGCAAATCCACATATGGTTACTCACTCAGTCTTGGTTCTGAGCCTATATGTTGGTTGAGCAAGAAGCAGGATTCTATTGTTCTATATTCAGTAGAGGAATATTACAGAGGGGTATTTAACATAACCATTCAGGCTATGTGGCTACAACATTTTCTCACTGAGTTGGGCATTCATTTTCATCATCTGATTGTCATCTGGTGTGACAACCAGAGCACTCTGAAGTTCTGCAGATATCTAGTTCAAAGGCAGCAAATGAAGCACATCGAGATCCACATGCACTAAATTAGGGACTTAGTATGCGAGGGGATCATCGACCTGCAGTTTTGTCCTTCAGTAGAATAGACTGCAGACATCTTCACCAAGACCTTCACTGAGTAGAAGTTTCATTCTCTAGGCAATCATCTTGGAGTGAAGGACATAATCGCCTAGCAATTTTCAGTTCTTTTTTTTATATAAATTTTACATTTGGGGGGTTCCATAAGGTTTTCCCTCTTTCTTGTTTATTTTAGTGTATCTTTTTTATTTGGGTACCTAATATGGCCTCGTTGACGAGACACATTCTTTATTTTCACCATAGTGATGTTCAGGGGGTGTTGGAGATAATTCACACACACCTAGGATTTATTTTTCCTAAGGTTTTCCTTATGTTTGTTAGTCATTATTCATTCTCCTATAGTTTAGGGAGAATATTCTCTTCAGTTCACACTTCAGTTTGATCAATTGAGTGGAGTCTAGATGCCACATTGGGATTATCACCATGCAGCATTGGGATCATCACCATCTAATGCACATTATCCTTGGGATCATCACCAGACTAGCGCATTACTCATGATTCCCTAATCTCCTCCTCACTTCACTCTATTTCATTCAATTAACTAGAGACTAAGAGACTAGTTAACTCAGACTAGGTGGCAGTTCACTCCAGTAACTGCCTGAGAGACTAGACTAGGTGGCAGTTTACTCCCGTAATTGTTGGTGTGTGTCCAAATCACTCTAGACCACCACTATGGTGTATTGGCTTCTCCTCCAGTGCGCATTAATTGAGTTATACAAAGTATATCATGTGTAAATTATCATTCATTCATTTGGTTAAAGAGAATTCTTCCATTCTTTCTCTCATGCTTCTCTTTTCGCATATTTTCTCTATAAATTGTGTATGTCATTTGTTGCTAGATCTATTATGTGCAGGTTCAACACATTTACAGGACACCTTTGATCAGAATAATGTAAAGGAAGATCATGATAGTGGGATGATATGTATAAACTCTAGAAAGATGTGGGATGAAGCTAAGGAGCCTTATGTTTTCCCAAAACACTGCAACCAAGTGTTTTTTTACCTAGATGTGTTGGATAAGGATTGGTGATTCGTATTAAGACACGACCCTAGATCAAAACATATTTTTGATAACAACAGTGTTATCATGCCAAGTGAGGAAAATAGTGAGGGTGATGACAAGAGAGAATGATATGTGTACATGTTTTATTTCATCATTAATATTGTTGTTGTGTCTTTTTTTTATCTTTATTCTTCTAATTATATTGTTTTTTATTCATTTTCTTATAGAGAAAATGTTAAGTTAATTATAGAAAACCTTTGAACAATTTTAGTTGGTTAACAGTTAGTTTGATGTGCAATGTGTTTGTCTTTCAAATTATTTGTGATTGCATGGAACGATTGATTGAAATAGAATTTTATATTGTTATTTGAATATATTTATATGTCGTTTCATATTTAATTATATAAAATTTTAAGAATTATTATCATGATAAAGTCATAAGAATTATTATCGTGTTCAAAAAGGCCTCAAGATGTTAGATGTTTGACCGTTTACCAACATGTTATAGAAGCATTGAGACCTAAAAAAGAGCATAGTAACAATGGTATACTTACAATTCTCATGTGTATAGAAGGTGACATGTATCCATTTATTAACAATCCTCTTACCCTTGGACACACTAAAACACGTGTATAAATCGCTTTTGCTAGTGATATGATTTTGATCCTTATATCTCTTAGGGAAATAATTTTAAGATTTGCATTATAATTCCTTGCTTGAGCATTTGAGTTGTGAATATTTTTTTTGTGTGACTGGCAAAATCGGCAATTCGTGGTTTCTCGTACTCGCGTGACACGGGGTCGATTCTCGTCTTCTACCTCTATAACCTCCAAGTGTGTCCACACAACCTGCAAGCATGGGGCAAGGGTAAATTGGGGTGAGAATCCAACTTGAGACCTCATTTTTACATTTTCTTCCATTTACACAACACTTTCCAATCGGTCTACACCCCTACGGGCGGTTGTGAATATTTTAAACTATGCATGAGTTATTTAATTAATTTTTTTAATTTTATATATATGCAATGACATATAATATTTTTGTAGTTGGCAACATGTTTAGATATTGAATGGTAATATTTTAATTTACATAGTTTATTATTTATCCTATTAATCTATGTTGGTATTAGAAGTAATAATATGGTTGATATGCATGTTTAATAGTACAACCTTTTTGATGATATGTTAACATGATGATTCAAAAATTGAGTTTATGTTCATGTATTTTGTAGATTTAAAAGTAAGATATTTAACAAATAATTTGGTTTTTAATTTAAAAATTAAATTTCTAACATAATTTTGTGATAATTTGGTTTTTAACTAAAGTGTTTGTTAGTTTACATACTTTTATCATTACTATTGGAAATATTTATAAAATTATGCCCCCAATGTTGAGTAAAACCACAATTAATGAATTAATTTAAAATTTGATAGCAATCAACTTACTAAATAATGACAAAAATAACAATAGGAAGATTAATTTGCATACAGAAAATTTTAGGGCCGATAGAATGTTTATCATTGGAGATCATAACTTTTTATAATAACAATTTTTAGTGTAGAAGAGTCTATTAAAAAAGAGTAATTAGTACAATGGAAATAACATTTATTCATATGTAATTTGTTTTTTGAAAAAGAATTTATTTAGAATGAATATATATGAACTATCTATGCAATAGAAAAAGGTTTATGGTAATTTTACAATTATAGTTTCAAACATATTGAACTTTGTAATTTATAAAAATATCTTTGCATTTTTTATTTAAATTAAGTCTTTATGTTTCATATATAAAATTTTGATATAAGTTCACCAATACATAATCTATAATAAAGATCATTTAATA
>ML799557.1:134060-144138 GCA_009831015.1 Picea engelmannii
ATTATGAACAAGTCAAATAATTGCTATAACATATGTGGTCCAGTCGATGGGATAATTTGTATATCTACAATAGTAGTGGAGGCCTGGTTTGTAGTAGAAGATAATGGATGGTTAGGAGGAAGTGGTTGGTTGACTCTTTGACCAGAAATAAGTGGTGGAGGAATAGGTCCTCCCTTTTCATCTAGGTGAGGTGAAAGAGGAGGATGAGGAATAGGTCCTACCTGCTCATCTAGATGAGGTGAAAGAGGAGGAGGAGGAATATGTGTTGTTTTCTCATGATCTAGGTGAGGTGAAGGATGAGGAGGAGGAGGATGTGGAGAGGGATCACGTCCACCCTCATCAATTGATGGGGTACTAGACGAACGAGTTGTACTGGAAGGGGAGATGTGTCTATCATCGGGAGCCCTCCTCACTCCTATTAGCATGGTAGCTCCAACGATATGACACATAAGAGGCATAAAATCAAGTGTCATCTCCCACCAAAGCTCTAAGAGCATAGGATCTGCCATGATGTCTCGCATCAACACAAGGCAAACTCCCACCTCAGTCGAAAGTGCAAATATTTGGTCCCCCAACTCCAATGTGAATCGTGTATCTTGCCTATGGCACATGTCATCGGGTATATGCACCCGAGGACCCTGACCCATCGCAGCCTCAGGCATCATCTCCTCATCGTCATCTATTGGGGGAGGAGGCACGTCCCCAATGAAAGTGCCAATATCTGGTAAAATATATAGTACACAACAATAATTACACATTTCATTAAACAATTTAATAAAAAAAGTTAAAGAACGTGTTAGAATTAATGTTATTCTAATTAAGACAATACAATGAAACTAGATTAATTTAAATAAAACACTAATATTACCTCTGTCATCTGATGTCTCATCTGGTGTGAAGAGGATGCCCATACATCATTGTCAATCCAAACCCACGTAAGGACATAGCACCATGACAGACATGTGATCTACCTCACTGGATAGTAGCCCCAGTGTGTCTAGGGAAACCCTAGCTGGAAACTATGGTTGACCCCTCTTGGGCATCATCTCCCCCCACATGTGCATCTATACATGAGTCCTTAGCCTAGAAGGATGACGACAAAAATTTGGCCTCGTCTTCAGACACCTCTCAAAAAATAAGCAAAACATCTCTGATAAAAAAAGGAAGTTCGACCTCCCACGTATCATAGCACGACATATGTTTAGCGCTATACAAAACTACGAAAAAGAAATGGCAAACAATCAGATACACTGTGGCCTCTGTACCAATGAATTAACATAATACAAAAGAGGGAAACTAATGTTCTTCCCATCACTGGTAAAGTGTGTTATGGTTGTCACTAACAGTGAGAGGCACCTAACCTCCTTTGCACTGAAATAAGTGATCTATAGTTGTACACCAGACACCTGAAAATTAGTTGGGGAAAGTACATCAACCCCAATATATCATTGAGATTACATGAGTTGACTCTCTATTGCAACACCTACTAGGACATCTGGGAACTAGGGAAAATCCTCCCCTCTTCTGGATATCCCAGTGATAAATTAAATATCTTCCTCAGTGGAATGGTACCGCTAATCCAGACCCACGTGGAAATCCTGTCAATAGACATTCCATCGACGGATCATATGCACCAACAACCCGGAGTGCCCCTTCAGGTATGTAGCTTCCTCATAGTACTTAAAGAGGCCTACATTCCTCGAGAGAACATGAGTCACTACAGTAATAGGGTGAGGGTACAAATCAATCTCCCTCTCCCTCTCCTCCCATTCCTGTACAACATTGTACAGGTCCATCCTCTACTCTTGTTGTTGTTGATTCTCTCTCTGTTCACCTATCAGCATGATGAACATATGAAATACATCATCCTCACTCATACATAAAACATAAAAAAAATCTTTTAAATGAGAAATTTATTTATAAATAGGGAAAAATAACTTCTTTCAAAAAATAAGTAAATTTCATAACCGATGCACATGAAAAATAGTCAAGCACTGCATGTGGTGCATACATAAATTTTGAGAACCGCCCATAGTGCGCCAGTGTAAACTAATGCACCATATAAAATTTGTTATATTATGTTATGTGGTGTGTTGTATAACCCTACCGCACCGGTGTGGTCAGGTAAACCCATGCTCCGGTGCATTACGGTTATCCTACACACCACTTAAAATAAAAACAACATAAAATCCTAACGTATCGTAAAACGTTTTTTTTTTAATTAGTTAAGGAAATGTGTATATGTTCCTTATATGCCTCGATATGTTTAAGTAACGTAGATGCACTGAGGATTTGGTGAACTCCCAACTATATTATAAATAGGAAATGATTATAGTTTAGGATTTTGAGAGATGGTTATGATCATTGACGGCGAGATCACGCAGGTTATGATCATTGATGGCGAGATCATGCAGTTTATGATCATTGACGACGAGATCATGTAAGTTATGATCATTGACATCAAAATCACGTAGGTTATGATCATTGACAATCATGCAAGTTGGTTATGATCATTGACAGCGAGATCACACAAGATTATAATCATTGACGATCATGATGGTGATATGGAAAGGGTGATCTAGATGGTAGTAGGTACCCATGGAGCAACATTCCCATCGTGGACATCATGGTCATAAGAACTCAAATTGTCATCATAATCACACACAATTGTGAATTAGCAACTAATATATATTAGAATTTTGCTAGACAATCTGTTAGTTGGGAGTTCACCAAATACTTAAGTCTACAACATGCTTCAGATGATTAAAGATTAGAATTTTGAGAGACTACCCATACTTTAGACTCAAGTCTTTACAGTTGAAATTACTATACTTTAGACTCAAGTCTTTACAGCTGAAATGCAGACAAAAAAATTCACAGAAACGCCCAGGAAACAAATCCCTCTCCCTCTCCCTCACTCCCCATCCTGTACAACATTGTACAGGTCAACCCTCTGCTCCTGTTGTTGTTCTTTCTCTCTCTGTTGACATCTCTACATGATTAAGAATATGGATGGTAATTTTTTTTAATTTAACCCTTTTATGATGCGCTAAATAATTAGCCGCACTGGTGCATTGTTATATTTGTAGCGCGCCAGAGTTTTTTTCGAAAACCGTACCATTGTGTGCCATTTTTTGGGAGCAACCGTCCACATTGGTGAAATTGTTTAAGTAGTGCAACATCGTATATAAAAAAAAAAAATAATAACGCTGCCACGATGCACAATTTTTAAAGCAACTGTGTGTCTCAATGTGTCATTATTTTTGTAGCACACCAGAGTATTTTTTTTGTTTGAAATAACCCTACTACGGTGCGTTAATTTTGTGGGAATCGGTGAGTCAGTTGTATAAAATATATCGGTGCTTCATATATTTATAAATGCATCATACAAAAACATCCGCTAAAACTTTTTCCCACTCGCCTCCGCTAGTATCTTTTACTATAAACGGATTTGTGGGCTATTTTAATAGGGGCATCCGCAAAAACCTCCGCTAGATGGTCTTTTCCTTATAATGACATATAATCATAAAAGCACATTGTTATTAAAAAATGTGTAGATAAAAATTGTGTCAACTTTCACATTTACAATATTAATTAGATCAAATGAATAATCCTACATCAATGTATTATAAATATATAATTAACCAACATAATAAAAAACTATGTACCAACAATATTAACAATATTGTTTTCTCCTCATGAAACTCAATCCAAGTCTATGTCAACTCCTTATTAGTTCCTGTTGTAGGCATAGAGGGACTATAGCGATCAATAATTCGTTGACTACATATTAGTTTGTCCTTTGACCAAAAATATTTGCATAATACCCATTGTTGGAGCTAGGGAATTAAAAGCATATATTTTTATATAATAAAAAGTAGCATATATGTATAGATCTAATTGGATAAGAGATTGGAGGTCATATTGTCAGCTTCGCTATTCCCAATGTTTTATAAGGAAAAATATCCAAACTTTTTCTCCTATACAGTCTTTTTGAATAATATATTTTTGCTATGTATTGCTTGAAGGTGGATTATTTCTAGCATTAGTTCGAATGCTTGTGTTATCATTTTCTTCTAGCTTAATATATCCGTAAGTTTTTATTTGTACTAATCATATTGAAATGTTTTGATATCCAAGCTTTATAATGATTGAGAATTCGAAAGTTTATAACATCCTTGCCTCATGTATTTGTATTGAAATGTATTGACACTTATTTCGAGATGCCTAAATAGGCCCGATAGCTTAAATGTTTACATGATGCGAGGTCCTCCAACATGCTTGACAACTTAAATGTTTTCATACCACGAGGTCCTTAGATAGCCCAATAGCCTTAAATGTTTATCTAAATACGCTTCTCGGAGTACATTTTTCCTCAAAAATTTCCATACAATGTTACAGTGAATTTGCACAATGTTGTTGCCCACCGCTAGTTGAATAGCCATTGTATGTTTCATCCTTCTTATACCTTTGCAATGCAATTTTGTCATCGTTGAAGCTACATACATTGTTTACTGGTTCGATGAGTGTTTTTTCTTCGTTGGTTTGTCATTTGTTGGTTGTTGTTTCGTTCTCGATTCGACTTGCGCTTCTGCATTTCACTATTTCGGAGTAAGTTTCCATGCCATAGTTTTATTTTCTATTCCTTGTTTGTTGTTCAGTGTTTGCAGTTTGCAAGTAAGAATGTTTCCTTATTTGTAGTGGCATTTTCGTTGTATGTTTATGGTTCCTTCTGTGCTTCGGCTGTAGTTTCGTAATCATTGGAGATACATATGTTGTTTACTGGCTCAGTGGTTCTTGTTGGTTCGTTGGTTCGTGGGTTGTTGGTTCTGTGTGTTTGGATCGGGTTCATGCTTTGGGGCCCTGAGGGTGCAATTCGGATTGTTCGTTCTTTCTCACTGGTTTGGTGCTTGATGTTGTTTTCTTTTGTTTGATTCGACCTTGCAGGGTTGGGATCCAGCGTCGGTGGTTGGATCTTTCTTTTTTTTTGGATTATTATTTTTTGGGGGGGCGCTTTATAGTGTTCATCCCCTGCACCCATGAGTCGACATGCAGTTGTGTTATTTTCTCTGTCTACCGAGGTCAATATCTGTTCTTCTGTGATATTTTGTTGGTGCTTTAGTGCTGGCATGAAAGAAAATAGTTGCATGCAAAATTGTTGGAGGATTACATGTGAAATTTCAATATCCGTTGTTTTTTTGTTAGAATAAAGCATATGCAGGGTACATTTATAAACCATGCATGGTCAGATGTGCCCATATGAAATTACATATTCTTTCTCCTCTACACAAACTAGTGTGCCCACGATACAATTTGTGTTGTACTTGAGCTATGATATGTACAACAAAGATTCTGCAAGATTATATTTCGATGTCTGGAAGCATGTCTGGGTAGTTTGCCACGGAAAACCAAAAAATTGTATTGTAGGCACAACAATCTGTGTAGAGGATAAAGAACATGTATTTCAATCGGTGGAAGCATATATGGATAATTTTCCACAGAAAACCAGAAATCGTTTAGCTACGACCATGCAATTTCATAATATTTTGTGGCTTGTAATATATTTTGGGCAGGGCAAAAAAATTACACGTTTACAGCTATAGATGGAGAAGCGCAAAGGTTCATGTTTCTTTTATCTTATAGACTGTTCGTTGAGTATCTTTTAGTATATGTACATATTGCTTGTTCTTCAGTGCATACCAACTTCCATTCATGTTCATTGTATTTTGTGCATTCCCACATTCAAACAAACAGAATAGTTGGAGAAAATGACGGAGTCTTGACTGCATCGATTGAAGAGGATATAGAAAGGTGCATGCTTGTACTGTTATTTCATATTGTGTTGTTTTTTATTTCTTTTATTATATGTATATGTGTTCACTTAGTTTATTATATGTACATGTTGTGTGCCTTCCTACATGGTAACTTATGTTCATTACATGCCTTCCTGCATACTAACCTGATTCATGTCCATTGTGTTTTCATTGCATTGCTACATTTAAACAAACAGAGTGGTTGGAGATGACGATGGGCTTTTTCGCAAGTAAATAACCCTGTTTCTCTTTATTTTACATGCATGTCTTCATTATAAGTTATCTTCAATACATGCCTTCCTGCATACTAACCTACTTCATGTCCATTATTTTTTCACTGCATTGCTACATTTAAACAAACAGAATGGCTGGAGAGGGAAATGGAATCTTTGGCGGGTAAATAGACATGTTTCTCTTTCTTTTAGATGTTTTCCTTCATACTAACTTGCCTTCATGTCCATTGTATATTCGGCATTGTTGCCTTGGAAAAAACAGGTTGCTTGGACAGGAAGATGAAGTGTTATGTGCAACAGCAGAGGGTTATGTGGTACAATCTTCTAAAAGGTATACCAACCGTGTTGGTAAATTAAATATACAAACCGTGTGGTGGCATATAATATTAGACTTGAAAATGATGGCTTCATAGCAATGGGCCTTTCTTCCCTCTCTATTTCTACTTTTTCCATTTTCTATTATCCCTTTTGTTTTCTAATTCATCTGGTTAGTGTTCTTTCCGAAAATGCCTTAGTGCATCGGTTGGCGGACTAATGGTTTCACACCTATGGTCGTGCTTCTACATTATTCCATAGTTACCCACTTTGTCGACTACAGATTGGATGTGGTGCCCCACCCTCGCGCCCTGTTTACTGTTAAACATTTTTCCAGTTAAAAAAATCAGATGCATGCAATTTTACAGTTATTTAGTCCTTTTGATGGACAGTATACAATGCATATGTGTGTTTAGTCTTGATGTTCATCTGCACTTGCTTGCATCAGAAAAAGTTGGACTAGTGACATGGGCATGAGAAATCAGTCATCCCAGACATCAGCAGGCCGACAAGGCCAAAGGTAACGATGCATACGCTCTGCTCTTACTATGTTTACCAAACAAATATCCTCGGCTATATATTCAGCTATGGCATGGTGAATATGTTGATGTCATCTGCAATACATGTTTTGCAGTTCACAAGAAGTGTCAACAAGTACAAGAAAGTTGTTGAATGTGCTGAATGTTTCACAGACTAAGAGATGTGGTTGCAAAAATCGGGCTCCATAGTTCATCGAAGCTATGCGTGTACTTGTAGATTTATGCCAGTGAAAGAAGAATACAAAAAAAAAATGCACAGTACCATTCACTTTAGTTTTCATGTTCAAAAAATGTCACCGGGTATAAAGTTGTAACATCCAAAGTACTATCAATATAGGGCTTGAACAACCATCGAACTGGACAAGTGTTCGTCGGGGACATAATGGTCGTCTATAGAACTTACTTTGATAAGGCAAACAAAAGTAGATCCATTATGCGTGCTGACATGACAAACAAGGAGGCCATGATGACAGTGACACCGACTATTCCTCCACAACTTGTCCAGAAACATGCAAAAAAGATATTTCCAGGTAATGGGATATCCATTACAAATTTTAATATATTTCCCAAAACAGTATATGACCATGGTAATTGTGATCAAATTATTTCTCTCAACGAAACAATTATTGTGGAAAAAAAATTTGTTGTTTGTTTAGAATATCGTTTCGTCCCGGAATTGACTATCAGCTAGATTGCACAGAGCACTGACATTTACCCAATCAGAATGATTGGCACAACTATCACACTAGCGAGAAAACTTGGCTCACAACACATTCTCCATATAAAGGATGGAGAGTCGAACAACGACAAGGCGATGGTACCGGTTTTCATATTCAGTTTTGTCCTTTATTTTTTCATGCGCATGTATCTCAGGTAAGTTACTCAAATATTGCATTGTTCCATGTTGCAGCTATAATTGTTCGATACGTATTCAAATTTGTTTTCGTCAATGGAGCAGCGATTGCATAAAGGGCAGATTCCACTTATGCTCTTCAAAAATATAACAAAGAAAAGAGATGTTGGAGAAAGGATCTTTCAGACAACCCAGGCAACATTTGTAACAAAGTTGTGAGAAGATATAGTAGAGGATCTGAAGAAAATAGTTAGCTATACAATTGTTGTGCGTATACATCCACAAAATCATCCTCACTTTTCTGATAGAAATAGCCTTGAACAAATGTGTGCACCCTGTTTTATTTATTTTTATTTTTTTTAAGGGGAGGAGGGGGTACAGTTGTGTATTATATTGTTCAATGTATTAATTCCTATGCTGGCGTTGTGAGGTTGAAGGTGTTTTAGTTGCAGCAAATGTGTACTCGATCCTCTTTGAACCTATATGTGTAAAATGCAACTCTCCTGCTTCTGCCTCCGCTTTGATAAGTGATGATATGATTGATTGTCTACGATGCAGTGAAAAATGTCCATTTATATATGGACATTGCATCAATGTTGTCGTCTGAACCATGGACAACACAATCGTGCATTGTACGGTTAGGCAGCCTCTATTAGAAAATGTGCTTCTTAAGTTGGTAGAGTTGTCGTATGAAACGTATCTACAGAAAAAGGCAAGCAGTGTCTACATGTTGCGGGACCTTCGGATACACAGAAAATTCACCTTAAATGAGGACAATGCAATTTTGCATATTTGTTGAAGAAGGGAAAAAAAAAAGTATATGAAACTTTGTCAGGAAACGAAAATACCTCATGTGTCTCTGTAATATTTCTTCAACATCCAGATGAATGTTCATCGGACTCGGTGGCTAGTTGGGATTGCATGCGCATAACATTGTTCGGTCCAAAAAATGGGAAGCATGGCAGTAAACCCCATATATCCCATGGCCCCGGTTATTTTCTACTGGGAACATATACCAAATGCAAGAGAAAATGAATGCGGCGACGTCTTTTCTTTGTATATCAAATTGTTTGGTGCAAAGGTGGATGTGTCCTACTCTATGGAACCTTGTGGGAACTTACTCGTGGCTTGTTTGAAGTTTAGTTGGTTCTTGGTTGTGTGCTTCGTCTATCAATTTGTATATCGCGGAATTTTGACTGTTGTTTGGAGGACACGGAACAATAGAATTGAATTTTTTAGCCAGCTAGCCTGCAAATCCGCCTGATAATTTCTATGGCACTGTGATGCAAATGTAGTATGTGGCTTGTTTTGGCAGTTTTCCTTGATCGATGAACTTGGTAAAATTAATCTCCTTGAATAATTTGAAATCCACGAATATATATTGTGCGAAGTGCAATTGTGCTATCATATCAACAAGAGGCCCTTAAAATTCAAATTGGTCGTTGTTTTAGCATTTTTGCTTAATTTATGAACTTGGTAAAATTAATCTCCTGGAATAATTTGAAATCAACAAATATATACTGTGTGAAGTGAAATTGTTCTATCATATCAACAAGAGGCCCTTAAAATTCAAATTGGTCCTTGTTATGCTTACAGTGATAGAATTTTAAAAAACTTTCTTTTGTTTCCTACCTGTTTTTTAAAATAAGTGATTTAACATCCTTTGATAATTTTATGTAATTCAATTGTACAATATCAATATTTAATATTAATAATTTAGTATTTGAAAATAATGTTTTTAGATAATGTTAGATAGGATGACCATCCGTAAATAATCACAATGTTTAGCCCACCAATCCTGGAGTCCTTCTGTGAATTTGTTTGTCGCGAAACTCTGAGTGTTGTTTGGAGGACACGGGACAATAGAAGTGCAATGTTGAGCCAGAGAGCCCACAATTTCGCATGTCAATTTGTATATCGCGGAAGTCTGGGTGCTATTTGTAGGACACGGAACAATAGAGGCTCAATTTTGAGCCCATTAGGCCGAGAACCTGCGATCCAAAAAATGCCTAAGTATGGAATGAAGGATTCGTGCATGCTCTATAAAATCCCATGTCCATAATTTATAAAATTACATGTTTACTATGTTTTGTTTGCTTGTCGAAAAATTTCTAGGTGTAGAAGTTGGCGGATGCACGTGTTCAGATTTCCACTTACTTTTATATCACTAGCTCGACCAAATTTTACAAACTTTCTTATCTAATTAAATTCTGCAATATCAATATTTAATATTAATAATTTAGTGTTGAAAATAATGTTTTTAGATCATGTTAGATAGTTGATAGGGATTACCATCCGTGAACAATGGAAATCTTGAACCCGCCA
>ML799557.1:144188-160428 GCA_009831015.1 Picea engelmannii
AGATGAATGTTCATCGGACTCGGTGGCTAGTTGGGATTGCATGCGCATAACATTGTTCGGTCCAAAAAATGGGAAGCATGGCAGTAAACCCCATATATCCCATGGCCCCGGTTATTTTCTACTGGGAACATATACCAAATGCAAGAGAAAATGAATGCGGCGACGTCTTTTCTTTGTATATCAAATTGTTTGGTGCAAAGGTGGATGTGTCCTACTCTATGGAACCTTGTGGGAACTTACTCGTGGCTTGTTTGAAGTTTAGTTGGTTCTTGGTTGTGTGCTTCGTCTATCAATTTGTATATCGCGGAATTTTGACTGTTGTTTGGAGGACACGGAACAATAGAATTGAATTTTTTAGCCAGCTAGCCTGCAAATCCGCCTGATAATTTCTATGGCACTGTGATGCAAATGTAGTATGTGGCTTGTTTTGGCAGTTTTCCTTGATCGATGAACTTGGTAAAATTAATCTCCTTGAATAATTTGAAATCCACGAATATATATTGTGCGAAGTGCAATTGTGCTATCATATCAACAAGAGGCCCTTAAAATTCAAATTGGTCGTTGTTTTAGCATTTTTGCTTAATTTATGAACTTGGTAAAATTAATCTCCTGGAATAATTTGAAATCAACAAATATATACTGTGTGAAGTGAAATTGTTCTATCATATCAACAAGAGGCCCTTAAAATTCAAATTGGTCCTTGTTATGCTTACAGTGATAGAATTTTAAAAAACTTTCTTTTGTTTCCTACCTGTTTTTTAAAATAAGTGATTTAACATCCTTTGATAATTTTATGTAATTCAATTGTACAATATCAATATTTAATATTAATAATTTAGTATTTGAAAATAATGTTTTTAGATAATGTTAGATAGGATGACCATCCGTAAATAATCACAATGTTTAGCCCACCAATCCTGGAGTCCTTCTGTGAATTTGTTTGTCGCGAAACTCTGAGTGTTGTTTGGAGGACACGGGACAATAGAAGTGCAATGTTGAGCCAGAGAGCCCACAATTTCGCATGTCAATTTGTATATCGCGGAAGTCTGGGTGCTATTTGTAGGACACGGAACAATAGAGGCTCAATTTTGAGCCCATTAGGCCGAGAACCTGCGATCCAAAAAATGCCTAAGTATGGAATGAAGGATTCGTGCATGCTCTATAAAATCCCATGTCCATAATTTATAAAATTACATGTTTACTATGTTTTGTTTGCTTGTCGAAAAATTTCTAGGTGTAGAAGTTGGCGGATGCACGTGTTCAGATTTCCACTTACTTTTATATCACTAGCTCGACCAAATTTTACAAACTTTCTTATCTAATTAAATTCTGCAATATCAATATTTAATATTAATAATTTAGTGTTGAAAATAATGTTTTTAGATCATGTTAGATAGTTGATAGGGATTACCATCCGTGAACAATGGAAATCTTGAACCCGCCAACCCTGGAGTCCATCTGTAAATTTGTATATCGCATAACTATGAGTGTTGTTTGGAGGACACGGAGCAATAGAAGTGTAATGTTGAGCCAGCCAGCCCGCAGGTCCGCTTGTCAATTTGTATATCATGGAATTGTGGGTGCTATTTGTAGGGCGTGGAACAATAGAGGCCCAATTTTCAGCCCCCCAGCCTGAGAACCCGCGATCCAAAAAGTGGCCAAGTATGGAATGCAGGATCCATACATGATCTATAAAAATTTCATGTCCATACTTTATAAGAGTACATACTTAGTATGTATTACTCATTTTTCGGAAAACTTTTAGGTGCGGAAGTTGGTCGATTCATGACTTCAGATTTCACTTACTTTTATATCACCAGCCCGACCAACCGCTTCCCCGTTTGATATTGTAATAAACGAATATAAACTGACCCAAGTCCAAATGTGCTATGACATCAACATGAGGGCCTTAAAATTCAAATAGCTCGCAAGTCCGTTTGTCAATTTGTATATCACAGAAATGTGGATGCTATTTGTAGGGCACGGAACAACAAAGCCCCAATTTTGAACCCGCCAAGTCAAGAACCTGCAATCCAAATAGTGGCTAAGTATGGAATGAGGGATCTGTACATGCTCTATAAAATCTCATGTCCATAGTTTTTAGAAGTACATCTTTAGTATCTATTACTTGTTTCCTCTTAATGTTGTTTAGAAGACACAGAATAATAGAACTGCAATGTTGAGCGAGCCAATCCGCAATTTTGCCTGTCAATTTGTATATCGTGGGACTCTGGGTGCTATTTGTAGGATATGGACCAATAGAGGCCCAGTTTTGAGCCCGCCATACCGAGAACCCGCTATCAAAAAAGTGGCCAAGTATGGAATGCAAGATCTGTGCAAGCTCTATAGAAACCTCATGTCCATACCTTATAAGAGTACATACTTAGCATGTATTACTCATTTTTCAGAAAACTTCTAGTTGTGGAAGTTAGGGGATTCACGACTTCATATTTCAATTACTTTAATTTCATCAGCCCGACCGACCGCTTCTCTGTTTGATATTGTAAGAAACATATATAAATTGGCCCAAGTCCAATTGTGCTAATATATCGACAAGAGGCCCTTAAAATTCAAATAGTCCACAAGTCCGCTTCTCAATTTGTATATCGCAGAACTCTGGGTGCTATTTGTAGGGCATGGAACAACAAAGGCCCAATTTTGAGCCCGCCGGCCTAAGAACCCGCGATCCAAAAAGTGGCTAAGTATGGAATGAGGGTTGCATACATGCTCTATAAAATCTTATGCCCATACTTTATAAAAGTATATATTTGGTATGTATAACTCGTTTCTTGCAAAATTTTCTAGGTGCAGAACTTGACGGATACACGTGTTCAGATTTCCACCCATTTTTATATCAATAGCCTGACCAACCTCTTGCTCATTTCATATTATACAAAAATTTTGGAACCCAAATTTTCGAATATGCGGGTTTTTCTTTGAAATAAGATATTTCACATCCTTTTATAATTTTATGTAATTAAATTGTACAGTATGAATATTTAATATTAATACTTTAGTATTGAAAATAACATTTTTAGGTGGTGTTAGATAGTTGATATGGATCATCATTCATAAACAATCACAAGGTTGAACCCACCATCCCTGGAGTCCATTTGTGAATTTGTATATGGTGGAACTCCGAGTGTTGTTTGAACAACATGGAACAATAGAAATGCAATGTTGAGCGATCCAGGCGGCAAGTCCGCCTGTCAATTTGTATATCGTGGAACTCTTGGGTGCTATTTGTAGGTCACGGAACAATAGAGGCCCATTTTTGAACCTGCCATCCTGAGAACCCGTGATCCAAAGATTGTCTTAAGTATGGAATGCGGGAACAGTACATGCTCTATAAAATCTCATGTCCATACTTTCTAAAAGTAGATTTTATGTATTACTCGTTTTTTTGGAAAATTTCTTGGTAAGGAAGTTGGTGGATTCACGTATTCAAATTTCACTTACTTTTATATCACCAGCCTGACCGACCAACGGCTTCCCTGTTTCATATTGTACAAACCTCCTTATCTAATTAAATTGTACAATATCAATATTTAATATTAATAAGTTAGTATTCAAAATAACATTTTTAGATAATGTTAAATACTTAATAGGGATTAGAATCCGTAAACAATGGCCCTCTCGAGGCCGTCATCCCTGGAGTCCGTCTATCAATTTGTATATCGTGAAACTCTGAGTACTATTTGTATGACACGAAACAAAAGGAGTGCAATGTTGACCGAGCTAGCCCGCAAGTCCATTGGCCAATTTTTATATCGCGGAATTCTGGATGCTATTTGTAGACCACGGAACAATGGATGCCCAATTTAGAGCCCTCCAGTCTGAGAACCCACGATCCAAAAAGTGGCCAAGTATGGAATGTGGGATCTGTACACACTCTATAACATCTCATGTTTGAATACTTTATAGTACATATTTAGTGTGTATTACTCGTTTTTTGGAAAATTTCTAGTTTCTCTTTTCTCTCTGCTTTCCCTTTTTGAATTGTGGGTTCCTACATAGGTGGGTTTAACATTGCATTTCCATTGTTCCGCCGCCTGCAACTAGCACCCAGACTTCTGCAATTTACAAATTAGCAAACAAACCCCCCTTCATCTCGTATGCTTTCGCTTTCTTTTTACTTGGTCCTTTTTCCCAATGTCTCATGCTTTTATATATAGAACCTAAAGTTTAGCAATATACAAATTTCCCTCTCGCCATTGCGCTTTCGTTGTTCCCCTATGCACAAACAACAGCCAAAATTTCGTGACATATAAATTGACGGCCAATATCTATCACTGAGATGCAATATGACCATTGGCCCTTCACGTCTCATGGGTATATATTCTGCCCTTTTTCTTTTGTAACTCGCTCGACCGCTTTATATACTTAGGTATTTCTTGGAATCGGTTTCACGCGTTGGCGGGTGCACGAAATGTACAATGCTTCATCGCAATTCGCCATCACCACTGCCTTCATACTTGTTTCCAAATATGCAGTAATTAATCTTTAATGCTAGTAGTTCATCCTCCAGGGATCGTTAAGATTGTCATTAATGTCCGAAAATCTGAAGAAGATTTGTCATTACTACAAATTAAACTAAGATTTGCGCATAAGTATGTTATCCTTTCCAAGTATTCATTTCAAACATGATGCAATCTGTTTTTGTGCGCTGGCGAGTTGGCGCCTTTAAGAAATTTCTAATTCTTAATCTCTCTTCGTCGTCACCGCGACCTTCACACTTTTTTCTAATTATGCAATTAGTGAGCTATAATGGTGACATATCATTCCACACGAACCATGGAGATTGTCATTGATCAGCAAAAGGCTCAAGGAGATATTCCATTGATACGCATTAAACCATAATTTGCGAAGGGTTATATTATCCCTCCCCAATTTTCATTTCAAACATCATCTCAAGAAAATGGAAATTGTCGTTAACTTGTGGCAGCAGTTCTGTCCAGATACAGTAAACACATTCGGGCATAATGGACAGAGGTTCCACTATTCCAAGGCATATTCTTACTGCTCATCTCCCTCCGCCCAGGAACAAAAAAGGAGATGGTCCCTTGGTACACTGAGAGATATATTTCAAGCCAAAGAATTCTAAGGAAACCCTGTCTACTCAGAGAACCTTCCCAATTGCATTCATGGATGTCGCAGAGGTTGATGTCATGGATTCTGATCTGAAAGGAGAGGATCTGATGGTTGATGATACAGGAATGGATGATGGCAATGCAGAGACTCTTCCCACTCATGTGCCCAAATTGAAATCAACCATAATGGGCAGAACTTCTCAGCTTAGTGATGGCAGTCCTGAAAACACCAAAAGGAGTTTCAGAAAAGAAACCGACGTTGAACGCAATAGCCGC
Organism: Picea engelmannii; assembly: GCA_009831015.1. Taxonomy (NCBI): domain Eukaryota; kingdom Viridiplantae; phylum Streptophyta; class Pinopsida; order Pinales; family Pinaceae; genus Picea; species Picea engelmannii. The sequence goes on from ML799557.1 coordinate 149,555, forward strand.
TTTGCAGCGCGAAAGTAGGAATTCCAGAGTTTGAAATTAGTCTGTTCTGGGTGGAAGAGTTTCACTGTAAAGAAATGATATGTTGATGCTCCCGGAGATATATTTCAAGCCAAAAAATTATTCACTTGTGGGACTATTGTCTTGTTCTCTGGATATACAATTAACATCTTCGGGAATCAGGCCCAGAACTCTCATTGTTGCAAGGCATTTTTCTACTATTCATCTCCTTCCTTCCAGAATGGACTAATTTGGGCCTCTGAAATTGCACGTGCAACCTGTGTCCCTGGATTTTTTTCGACTATGCAAAGGCAGTTTCAGTTAAGGGCTATTCCATTTTCCTTGCAATTTTTTTCGTCTTCTTCCTCACAGGAAGCTTCTGAAAACTATCAATTTCAACACAAGATGATTCATCAAGGAGAAAACTACAAGGATGTTGCATTTTGCGGATCTCGTGCCTGTGTTTGTGGCAGATACATTCAATGTTTTGGCCCAAAGAACTGGGTCCAATTTACAAGGATAGATTTACAATACTCGGTTTTTTCTTATTTTTTTAAATGGATTTTCTATTAAAAAAAATTTCCTTGGAGTCTTCGTTGTTGCTTCTTTTCTGGATTTAACGCATGTTCTCATTGGCATGGTTCGGTGTTGTTGTAGTTCTTGGATATTGTATTTACTTAGGTTATTTTTTCTTAGATGGAACATGTAACAATTATATGACAATGTACTATGTCAATCCACCAGCCTTTTATGCAAAAAAAAAAAATGGATTACACACAGTTTCAAACCAACGTTCAATTCTATTTGTAATGCAGATAGAACATAGCAATACCAATGTACAATCTTGCAGCAAAATCATCATTCTTGTTTCTAGACATGCAGTTATTAAGTTTTAATGCTAACAACCCATAATGAAAGAAGTTTAATACTTAAGTTAATATGTTACATTGATAGAAGAATGTATCAAGAACACAGTTACACCCACACGTTCCAATAAAATCTAATCTTCAACAAATCATTTGTTGGCAATTAGTATAAAATGAAGTTTAATAGTTAAGTTAATATGTTACAGTCATGGAAGAATGTATCAAAAACATACTTACATGCACATGTTGCAATAAAATCTAATCTTCAACAATGCATTTGTTGACAATTAGTATAAAATGATGGTTTTGCAACAATGTGGCTTCTTTGAAACCAATTCGCGCTTACGAAAACTGCCCTCCGGCTTTCTATTTTCCCACTCTTTTATTCCCTGTAGTTTCTCTTCCTGGTTACTTAATAAAAAAAAAATCTGAAAATGCCTTGTTGCACGGCTTGGTGGATTCACGTGTTTCCAACAAGCGCTTACCCTTTCTTTAAATTGGCCCTCTATTGTTCTGTGTCCTACAAGTAGCACCTAGAGTTCCACCATATACAAATTGACAGGCGAAATTGCTCGTTGACTGGCTCAACATTGCACTTGTACTTTTCCATGACCTCCAAACAACATTCAGACCTCTGCGATATACAAATTGACACACGGGCTCCAGGGTTGGTGAGCTCAAGATTGCCTTTGTTTACAGATGGAAAAGTGCTAAAACGAGCCATACCACATTTGCGCCACAAATTCTATATTAAAGGGAAAAGAATTTCCTCTATAGTTTTGTTCCCTACAAATAGCACCCATAGTTCCACACTATACAAATTGACAACCGGACTTGTGGGATGGTTGGCTAATAAAATACCTCGGAGTTCCACAATAGACAAATTGACAAATGAAGATACTTCTCCGACCGCGAATTCCCAGTAGGCGGGTTCTAGATTGTACTTTTATCGTTCCATGGCCTACGAACAATACCTTCACTTCCGCGATATACAAATTTACAACTGGACTTAGATCATTCCCTCTTCCGTATTACGTTCCACCTATCATGCCCTCTTCCGTGGTATACATTTTTCACTGAAAACTTATGAGAAATACAATTTAACCGTCAGTTCCTCACGTCTTATGTGGAACTATTGTCACCCCATTTTGAAGCTCGTCTGTCTACTTTCCATTCTTCACCATTTCTTTGAATTTCTTTGGTGGATCATCGGTTTGGCGAGTTGAAGAAATATTCATTTCCTAGTCGTTGTTTCCTGTGCCCGTGCCCCTTTGCAATTAGCAATTACCAATTATATATAATATCTTATTTGTAGGCATGCAATTAGCGAGCGCTAATTTCAAACATCATGGAATGTCATTTCCGCGTCGTCGGGTTGGTCCCTTCACGAAAACTTCAATCCTCGCTTCCAGGAATGATTTTTCTCGACTATTTCCCTATTCCATACTTAGCCACTTTTCCGGAATTCCGCAAATATACAAACCGGCCGTTGAACTGCCCCATCATGATCTCTTTTGTTTTACATATTTTACAGTAAAAAATTTTGATACATAAAATTTGACCATGGAACACTCGTCTCTCCTAAATATCCCCGTAACCCTTTTTTGAATCTCGTCCAACCACTTTTCATACCTTGCCATTCTTTCCTTGCTCTCTGCAATTACTGGCATTTAATTGTAACAGCTCATCATGTAGGAATCGTATAGATTGTCATTGATGGACGAAAGGCTCGAGGAGATCTCCTACTAATGCGCATTAAACCAAGATTTGTGGAGGGTTATATTATCCCTTTCAAGTGTTGATTTCAAAATCATGAAATGTCATCCCCACGTCATGGCCTTGGCACGTTCACGAAACCTCCAATCCTTAATTGCTCTTCGTCGTACCCGCCACCTTCGCGTTTCTAAATATGCAATAAGTAAGCTTTACTGCTAACAGTTCATCATGCACCACCCATACACATTGTCATTAATCAGCGAAAAGCTCAAGGAGCTTTCCCATTTATAAGCATTTAACCAAGATTTAGCGGAGAGTTACATTATCGACTCTAACTGTTCATTTCAACCATCATCTGGAGCAAACAAACGTTCTCATAAACCTATGGCATCAGCTCGACAACAATTCTGTGGAGATACAGTGAACATCTTCAGGCACAAGGACCAGAACTTCCAGTGGTCCATGGCATATTCTTATTACTCAACCTCTACTGCAGAGAACCAAGTAATTTGGACCTCTGGGACTGCTCGTGCAGGCTATGTCCCTGAGGTTTTTTACTGTAAGGACCTGGTCTCTTGGTGCGCCAATAAATTTATTTCAGACAAAAGAATTATTCCACTGCAAAATCCCTCTTATGTTTCTTTGTCACCTCAGGTCTTCCACCAGATGCTAAGATTGTTGGAGCCAACATTGACATTCAAAGGAGAAGATTCGAAACACTGCCTAGCAAAGCATAATAACAGGTTGGACCTCTTGCCCCATTTATTGGAAAACCTGCTTCTAGTTCCTGAAGATATTACAAGCTTACAGGTTTGTTCATTTAGAAATTCATTTCATGAAATTGCTTGGTTGTTTACAAGAATAATGGGACAACAGTCCACAACAACTGTTTCCTAGATGGCTCTTTATATTTTTTACTTCACAGTGAACGAACAAGCCATTTTTTATTGGGGCAAGTTAATTTCCCATGAAATATGTTCCCAATTGTCAAGCTTCAAAAATGGAAAAGAAATTTTATATGTCGTCCTATTTAGTTTTTGCGATAGCACATTCCTATCGGTTTCCACAACTGTCTCTCTCCAAGAATGTCAACTGTGAATTCCACCCAGTAACGTTCTGGTACCAGGCCTTGTGGAAGCACAAGGCTTCCCATTGTTTCTATGAAGTTTTTAATGGCTTCGTGTCTGTTTTCAAAGTTTTGTTGTTAGGAGAAGATGCTCCCCACATATATGAACAAGAAACTAGTTTTTTGGACAGGAAGGGGACACTCGAACATTTGGATAATTACATTGTCATAAGAATTTTTGGCTCCACGGAAATACTTTCTCTCCTTCCATGTCACATTACGGACATAATGTTTGTTGCAGAAGTAGCACAGCAATACAATTACTGGTTGCATATGTTGAAAAGAAGAAAAAAAAAAGTGTATTCCTCTGCCTTGGAAAGTAGCAGAGTTTGTGTTGAAAAATGTCAAGAAAATTGACGAATTCACAGCGCATTCTAGCATCTCCAACCTGAGATATGTTGAAATCATAAGAGGGTTCGACCCCTATAATATTTTTCGACAACATTTACAAACACTTGGCATCAACGATTTTTTTTTTTAAAAACACCTGCCCGAAAACAAAGACAGTGGCGGCAACGCTCTTTCCTCTGATGCTGATGACATGGACACAGTGCAAAGTTGCACTAAATTGTACACACAACTGGGGAAAGGCCCCGGTGACAAGAGTGTTCAATCGGAAAATAGCACTCCAAAAAGTACGACATCCCGGAGCATCACTCCAATGGCCCACCACAACGACAAAGAAACTCAAAGTTCTTCAAACAGAGAAGGAGATAACGACCCTCCTCACTGTAAAATTGATAGTTCTCACAAGCTTCCAGTAGAGAAGAAGAGAAAAAAAAAGTGTGGGACAGGTGGAAGAGATAGAAATTCAGAGTGAGAACATGGAACTTGACACTGATCTGGATAGCATACTCTGCTTCCTTTATCAGCCCAGAAACACCATCCAGCATAACCATCCAATAGACATATCCGTTATCGAAAATTTTGATGAAGATGAATCATTTGTGTTCCAAAGCGTTGTTTTTTATAGCCAATCCAAAATATTGATAATTGAGAAAAAAGATGTTAAAAATAAGAAAGGGAAATCTCGTTCAGAGGTTGCCCTTGCCAACATGCGGTCGTCCCAAATCTGTCAACTTCACACCGCGAGCGGAGAAGCACTTCATGATTCCATTGGAGGCATTGAGACCGAGAATGTTAGACGAAAGGATCGGGTCAAGGAATTGGAAGAGGCTTTGATTCCTATGCCATTGCTTGTCAATCTTTTGGAAATAGTCATGCTTGCCACCCCTGCAGCCAACGTAAAAGCATCCTCCACCCTATTGGCATCCTGTAGAGGATATGTGGAGAATAATATCAAGAAAAGAATGGAACTGGTTACCGAGGCATAGAAAACATCACAAACCATCACTTCCCTTGGAACCAGGGCACATAGGTTGCTTGAACATTTGCAGGCAGAGTTAAAAGATGAAGAAATTATTTTTTTTTTAAATGGTCCTTCCTTTTGGCACCATTGTCAACAATATGACAGAAACAAAAAGAAGAGAACAAGATCTTCCATCCAAAAACCGGATTGGTCAATTAAATGCGTGTTAGAAATAAAAAGTGAAGAACCTGCATCTCTTTGTTCAGTCATGTGAACAAGCTATATCGAAGAAAGATAAATTTTTCACATGGTTGTCAAGAATAGATTTAGCCGGAAAAACCAACGACTTCCAAGATCCCGACTTAATCGCAATCTCCTTGCCCTTAACCAGGCAAGAGTTCGATAAATAGGTTGTTATGTTTAAGGCCTTGTCTCTGGAAAATTTTTAGAGCATCCTTCACTTTCATCAAGCTCACATCGACGACTAGCTAGTCAAATATTTAGTACATAATGAGGAAATTCACCAGGCTCTGTGTAATCTTTCTATTGACTTCCGGGAATTATAAAACAATCTTTTCAACATAAAAATCGGGGATGAGATCAACATCGCCCCAATGAGAAGCTACATTCAAGAATAGCTCGAAAGACAATTGAAGCAGGCTGTCGACGAAAGGCAACAAGCAATTGCCAAGATTCCAGCAGTCGTCGACGACATCATTGAAACCGCAGCCATTGGCGACATCAATGAAACAACAGCTGCAAGAAAATAGCCAAATGGCTCATATGTACCCTCATTGTAAGTCTGCTGATCACATCCTGCTTTGTTTATCAACCCAATTATTCCACTTTCTTAAATAGATATGTGTAGGCAAACACTTATACCTTTCAATTTATTTTTTTTGCAAGTATTGCACTCTATCTTCTTTCTACAGTCTTGTTTCTTGTACATATTTCTCTAATGGTCTACGGGAGCTCCAATCCCAGTCTACATGAAAAACACATTGAAATTCTCATTAATATGTAACAAACTTTAATTTTTTTGTATATTTCAAAACTTCCAGTAGTATGTAACAAAGTTTTATTTTTGACATACTTCAAATAAAACTGTTTTTTTATCTCATTTTAAATTTATGTCTTCATACTTTTTTATCTTTCACCAGTATGTATGACAAATGCATTTAAATTTTTATATGTAACAGACTTTTATTTTTATATATATTTCAAAATAAATGGTGCTCTACATGCCAACCGTCATTTACTTATGCCCCATGTTGACAAATGCATTTCAATTTTTATATGTCAAGCGTCATTTACTTATGCCCCATGTTCCGTGATATACATGTTGCATACAACATTTTCGTCATATACATTTCAAAATTTCCAGTAGTATGTAACAAACTTTTATTTTTTTACATATTTCAAATAAAATTGTTATCGTATCACCTTTTAAATTTATGTCTTCATACATTTTTATCTTTCACCAGTCCATATGGAAAATACATTTAAATTTCCAATTTATTTCTTCCACTGTGAACAAATTTGTAGTTTGTTATATACTTTCAAAAAATAAATGGTGCTCTACATGCCAAGTGTCATTTACTTTTGCCCCATGTTCTATGATATACATGTTACACACAACATTTCCGTCATTTACAATTCGACCCAATTTTCCACAATTTGCTTTCTAACCTTGTTGGTAGAGACTACGATGCCACGCAGCCTTGTTTATGTGTGGTATTTGTTGATAACTCAACACAAAGTTAGTAATTTTAGAATTTTGTATATTTATTAACCTCAAAATCCGTGGAACTACTAGCACCTCTAACCCTTGTAACCCCTACTACATATTAAATTAATAAATTCTAACTATATATCACCTAAACCTTATAACTAAAATATTATATAATATCTAATTCTTATAACCCTGAATATAGATATAACTCGTAATACTAATAATTATGGAAAATAAGTTTTATCTTTTAAATAAAATTTCATTTATCACTAAAAGATTTGAAGCTGCAATATTTTCAAATGTTTTTAGAATATTTTATTAATTTGAATTAAAAAAAATAAAAACTTATACCTAACAAAACTTTCATAGTTGCGTGTTGGTATCACATAGAGGCTGAAAGGATTTGGCAAATTTAAGTGACTTTGACGAGAGACAGAGGAGATAGTCTAATATATTAAGGCACGAAGAAGGGGTATCATAATAGATGATGTTCGTTGCTCCTCCTGCCCGGATAAGTGGGTGTAAGGAATGTTTTCATTATAAATCATAGAGAAGTGGTAAGGCACACTTGCGAGATTATGTTTTCCTTGAATTTGATCATGCCCGTCATTCTGTAAAAATCCAGGTACTTTCATGCCCTGCAATCGACCTTAAGATAGTGTGGTTAATCCGCATCCCATGAATTTGATCACAATCCAAAAATTCAAGTCTATTAATAGGTGGTCTAATTCTTCAATTGTTTAATCTCATTTTTTTAACAAAAATGTTGTATTAACAAGACTCTGAACCTTTTTATTTTTCGCTACAGTGATAATATATTATGAAAAATAGTTTAGTAATGATAGATGAACTTATTCACATCACATCCTATATACAAATAATTTTAGATTTTTATTTTTTTTATGTTTTAAAGGAATGATTGTTATTTTTCTCACCAGAATTCAATTTTTATAATCATATTAATTATATTATTATAATAGTAGTTTAATATGATAGATAATCATCTCAAAAATTACATATCCAATATAAATAATTTCATGTTTTCAATAAAGAATTGTTATCTTTTCCACCAATTTCAATTCCCACAAATAATATGTTTACTTCGTATCAGTTATATTACTATAATAACTTAAAGTTTAGAATCATAGAGTACAAAAACTTAGAATAACCATTATCATCACATTTTTGAAAAATGAAATATCAATATGAAAACCCAGCCTATGGATAACACAAAAAAAAATCAAATTAATATATTACAATCCATGTTAATACAACCCTTCGAAAAGAAAAATATATTTATTGATGAAAATTTTTCTGGATGTAACTGTGTGAGAAGTTTCAAAACAAAATTTAGAAATCACAATTTTCTATACAAACACTTTGTAATTCCCTCTCCAGCTTTCATTACCATGCCAAACATATTTTACAAGTGTAAATATAAAATATGGCTGCACAACTTCCTACAATTATCTGCAACCAAATACCCAAACTTGCACCGATGTCATGCCCAACAATTCCTTTATATATATATATATATATATATATATATATATATGTCAATCCAGAAGAAAGAAGTAATCCGTCATCGTATTTATGGGCGAAGAAGAAACAAACAAGCATTTATCGCCCGCAGTAGCACTATTATCCTCTTCTGTCGGTAACCCCAACTTTTGAGCTCCGGCCTCTGATGTCAAAGTCCCCGCGTGTTTGAATAAAGAGTCGGTCCGAGAGGACTGAACCTCTCTCGGAACCTTATCGTTTCGTGGGGTGAGATCACACAGCCTCTTTAGATCCTCATACCACAGCTTTGCCAGAAAAGTATACATTCTATTGATCGCTACTCAAAAACAGAGTATGCATATATTACATCACTGAAATCCAGGGATGGTACTGCAACGCTGTTTGTGTATACCCACTGACGAATTTATTCCACTTATATGCGACTGGACAGATAGAGAGCGCCTCTGTCTGTTTTTCTTTTTCCAGTGTGCGGCGAATGGTAACGTATCCTGGTTTTAAGTTTTAACCATACACGGTAGGTCGGTTTATTGATACCACCGACTCATTAAAGAATTAAGAGGTTTGACAACGATGTCTATTGCAAGTTGTCGCCCATAGCAAATGTTTTGCCCAAATCCACTCCTTCCTACCTACCTGTAACATCTCGCCATCACTCAGATTTCAACACGGACACCCTACACATTATCCATATCTTAGGAAAATCACCTTTCTTAATCATTTTAATTTCAATTTCTCTCAACATCTCTCTAACTCCTATATTCCACCAGACTAGCATATTCTATTTGATTATTTTTAGAGTTTTTTTTTGTTCATGACAATGTCTACTCAAAAGGTATCCACTAGAAATGTTGGATGCTTCAAAAAATTCACACAAATCTTCAGAAGAAACACACACAATATCAATATTCTATATTCTCAAACAAACATCCATTGATAATATTTTCTACACATTGGTGTCCCACGACCATCTCCATTTCATAGATTTTGTCTAAACTAAGGTCATAACGGTGGCCAATTCCGTCGAAATTTTTGGGAGTAACCTTGCCAAACTCCATTTGGCACCATACTTTAGACATGAACTTTTTCTTCAGTGTGTCCATGTATGACTCGATTGACATGGAATTGGACGTTCCAAATGACGAAATAGGTGTCATCGCACTTGGTCTTGACACCCATTTACCTTGCCCAAAATATGATAGACCGGTGGTGCCAAATCCCAACAATGGTGGTGGGGATTATCCCATCCATATGAAATTTTATAAATTCATAGCTGAAGCATATGTATTAATAACACAAAATAAAGTATGCCATCCACCTTATATGTATTTGTATGAATATTTTTCTATTTCACATGGTAGTGATGGGCACGCTCATTGTTTTATTTGGCAAACTCTCTTTGAACCTAGCAAACATATAGCATGAATCTCTTATATAATATTCATTTAAGTTTCCTCTTCCTTGCAATAACTTTTCCTTCGAAACTTAAGCATTCCATATTTTAACATACTCATCCACCTCTATACACCCACTCACTGAGATGACAGGGCATTCAAAAAACACTACAATTACAACATACATGGATGTTAATGCAATCATAAGCAAATAAGTAAATTTATGAACCTTTAGCTATGACCTTAAGATGCCTAATGTAATTTAAAATAAATCAAATTCTCTTAAGCAAAAGCAACCCACAAATTAGCCAATAAATCATACACAAGTAAAGACAATGATATTTTCATATTCATAAACAACCAAAGAATCCAACCATATGCTCTCTATCACACATAAACTCTTTGTAATGAAGACCACCCCAGAGCTAGGGATATGAGTCCACAAGGGAAAAATTATATGGCTTGGCTCTATAGCTCATTCTCAAAGCACATTCCTAGAAATTATTCATAGGTAAACAAAACTAATGCAACAATCATTCCAATCAACTAGCCCCTCTTCCCCCTTAGCCTATATAAAACCAGGAATTGGGATCCCTTTTTCTGCTAAATAGTCCCCCAAGCTATCCCACGCCCCTTCAATGCTCCAGCACAGATTGGTCAAGGAATCTTTATTATTGGGATTCAAGTATTTTTAGATGTAAATTAAATTCATGTTTATTTCAGCCATCACCCATATCACATTCATGTTTTTCAAAAAAAATCATGAAAACAATTCCTCATGGTTGCATGGCACTTATACCATGGCAGTCCAAGCTTAGGGAAGAAAACAAAAGGAATGATGAACAAGAATAATGAACTTCCATGCCCAAATTCTTAAATTATATTTCCATGCAAAGGAGATATTGTTGAACCGGTAACAAAAAATTCCAACAGTGTTGGAGATTTTTATGGGAGTTCAAACCAAATCATAACAAATTAACCCAAAATTATGTTGTAGCAATCAGTGAATCAATGTCATGTAAATTATTATAAATATGTGGCCCATAGAAGCAAATAGGTGCCATGGAAGTAAGTTATTGTTGGGTATTGTAATCTCCTTAATTGATCAATAAGAATATTGATTTCCATTTCCCCGCGGATGTTTTCCTACTAAGGGTTTTACCACGCAAAAATTGTTGTCTCTCGTGTGATTGTTGTTTGCCATTTTTTTTGTTGT
>ML799557.1:160528-173055 GCA_009831015.1 Picea engelmannii
GGTGCTCTACATGCCAAGTGTCATTTACTTTTGCCCCATGTTCTATGATATACATGTTACACACAACATTTCCGTCATTTACAATTCGACCCAATTTTCCACAATTTGCTTTCTAACCTTGTTGGTAGAGACTACGATGCCACGCAGCCTTGTTTATGTGTGGTATTTGTTGATAACTCAACACAAAGTTAGTAATTTTAGAATTTTGTATATTTATTAACCTCAAAATCCGTGGAACTACTAGCACCTCTAACCCTTGTAACCCCTACTACATATTAAATTAATAAATTCTAACTATATATCACCTAAACCTTATAACTAAAATATTATATAATATCTAATTCTTATAACCCTGAATATAGATATAACTCGTAATACTAATAATTATGGAAAATAAGTTTTATCTTTTAAATAAAATTTCATTTATCACTAAAAGATTTGAAGCTGCAATATTTTCAAATGTTTTTAGAATATTTTATTAATTTGAATTAAAAAAAATAAAAACTTATACCTAACAAAACTTTCATAGTTGCGTGTTGGTATCACATAGAGGCTGAAAGGATTTGGCAAATTTAAGTGACTTTGACGAGAGACAGAGGAGATAGTCTAATATATTAAGGCACGAAGAAGGGGTATCATAATAGATGATGTTCGTTGCTCCTCCTGCCCGGATAAGTGGGTGTAAGGAATGTTTTCATTATAAATCATAGAGAAGTGGTAAGGCACACTTGCGAGATTATGTTTTCCTTGAATTTGATCATGCCCGTCATTCTGTAAAAATCCAGGTACTTTCATGCCCTGCAATCGACCTTAAGATAGTGTGGTTAATCCGCATCCCATGAATTTGATCACAATCCAAAAATTCAAGTCTATTAATAGGTGGTCTAATTCTTCAATTGTTTAATCTCATTTTTTTAACAAAAATGTTGTATTAACAAGACTCTGAACCTTTTTATTTTTCGCTACAGTGATAATATATTATGAAAAATAGTTTAGTAATGATAGATGAACTTATTCACATCACATCCTATATACAAATAATTTTAGATTTTTATTTTTTTTATGTTTTAAAGGAATGATTGTTATTTTTCTCACCAGAATTCAATTTTTATAATCATATTAATTATATTATTATAATAGTAGTTTAATATGATAGATAATCATCTCAAAAATTACATATCCAATATAAATAATTTCATGTTTTCAATAAAGAATTGTTATCTTTTCCACCAATTTCAATTCCCACAAATAATATGTTTACTTCGTATCAGTTATATTACTATAATAACTTAAAGTTTAGAATCATAGAGTACAAAAACTTAGAATAACCATTATCATCACATTTTTGAAAAATGAAATATCAATATGAAAACCCAGCCTATGGATAACACAAAAAAAAATCAAATTAATATATTACAATCCATGTTAATACAACCCTTCGAAAAGAAAAATATATTTATTGATGAAAATTTTTCTGGATGTAACTGTGTGAGAAGTTTCAAAACAAAATTTAGAAATCACAATTTTCTATACAAACACTTTGTAATTCCCTCTCCAGCTTTCATTACCATGCCAAACATATTTTACAAGTGTAAATATAAAATATGGCTGCACAACTTCCTACAATTATCTGCAACCAAATACCCAAACTTGCACCGATGTCATGCCCAACAATTCCTTTATATATATATATATATATATATATATATATATATGTCAATCCAGAAGAAAGAAGTAATCCGTCATCGTATTTATGGGCGAAGAAGAAACAAACAAGCATTTATCGCCCGCAGTAGCACTATTATCCTCTTCTGTCGGTAACCCCAACTTTTGAGCTCCGGCCTCTGATGTCAAAGTCCCCGCGTGTTTGAATAAAGAGTCGGTCCGAGAGGACTGAACCTCTCTCGGAACCTTATCGTTTCGTGGGGTGAGATCACACAGCCTCTTTAGATCCTCATACCACAGCTTTGCCAGAAAAGTATACATTCTATTGATCGCTACTCAAAAACAGAGTATGCATATATTACATCACTGAAATCCAGGGATGGTACTGCAACGCTGTTTGTGTATACCCACTGACGAATTTATTCCACTTATATGCGACTGGACAGATAGAGAGCGCCTCTGTCTGTTTTTCTTTTTCCAGTGTGCGGCGAATGGTAACGTATCCTGGTTTTAAGTTTTAACCATACACGGTAGGTCGGTTTATTGATACCACCGACTCATTAAAGAATTAAGAGGTTTGACAACGATGTCTATTGCAAGTTGTCGCCCATAGCAAATGTTTTGCCCAAATCCACTCCTTCCTACCTACCTGTAACATCTCGCCATCACTCAGATTTCAACACGGACACCCTACACATTATCCATATCTTAGGAAAATCACCTTTCTTAATCATTTTAATTTCAATTTCTCTCAACATCTCTCTAACTCCTATATTCCACCAGACTAGCATATTCTATTTGATTATTTTTAGAGTTTTTTTTTGTTCATGACAATGTCTACTCAAAAGGTATCCACTAGAAATGTTGGATGCTTCAAAAAATTCACACAAATCTTCAGAAGAAACACACACAATATCAATATTCTATATTCTCAAACAAACATCCATTGATAATATTTTCTACACATTGGTGTCCCACGACCATCTCCATTTCATAGATTTTGTCTAAACTAAGGTCATAACGGTGGCCAATTCCGTCGAAATTTTTGGGAGTAACCTTGCCAAACTCCATTTGGCACCATACTTTAGACATGAACTTTTTCTTCAGTGTGTCCATGTATGACTCGATTGACATGGAATTGGACGTTCCAAATGACGAAATAGGTGTCATCGCACTTGGTCTTGACACCCATTTACCTTGCCCAAAATATGATAGACCGGTGGTGCCAAATCCCAACAATGGTGGTGGGGATTATCCCATCCATATGAAATTTTATAAATTCATAGCTGAAGCATATGTATTAATAACACAAAATAAAGTATGCCATCCACCTTATATGTATTTGTATGAATATTTTTCTATTTCACATGGTAGTGATGGGCACGCTCATTGTTTTATTTGGCAAACTCTCTTTGAACCTAGCAAACATATAGCATGAATCTCTTATATAATATTCATTTAAGTTTCCTCTTCCTTGCAATAACTTTTCCTTCGAAACTTAAGCATTCCATATTTTAACATACTCATCCACCTCTATACACCCACTCACTGAGATGACAGGGCATTCAAAAAACACTACAATTACAACATACATGGATGTTAATGCAATCATAAGCAAATAAGTAAATTTATGAACCTTTAGCTATGACCTTAAGATGCCTAATGTAATTTAAAATAAATCAAATTCTCTTAAGCAAAAGCAACCCACAAATTAGCCAATAAATCATACACAAGTAAAGACAATGATATTTTCATATTCATAAACAACCAAAGAATCCAACCATATGCTCTCTATCACACATAAACTCTTTGTAATGAAGACCACCCCAGAGCTAGGGATATGAGTCCACAAGGGAAAAATTATATGGCTTGGCTCTATAGCTCATTCTCAAAGCACATTCCTAGAAATTATTCATAGGTAAACAAAACTAATGCAACAATCATTCCAATCAACTAGCCCCTCTTCCCCCTTAGCCTATATAAAACCAGGAATTGGGATCCCTTTTTCTGCTAAATAGTCCCCCAAGCTATCCCACGCCCCTTCAATGCTCCAGCACAGATTGGTCAAGGAATCTTTATTATTGGGATTCAAGTATTTTTAGATGTAAATTAAATTCATGTTTATTTCAGCCATCACCCATATCACATTCATGTTTTTCAAAAAAAATCATGAAAACAATTCCTCATGGTTGCATGGCACTTATACCATGGCAGTCCAAGCTTAGGGAAGAAAACAAAAGGAATGATGAACAAGAATAATGAACTTCCATGCCCAAATTCTTAAATTATATTTCCATGCAAAGGAGATATTGTTGAACCGGTAACAAAAAATTCCAACAGTGTTGGAGATTTTTATGGGAGTTCAAACCAAATCATAACAAATTAACCCAAAATTATGTTGTAGCAATCAGTGAATCAATGTCATGTAAATTATTATAAATATGTGGCCCATAGAAGCAAATAGGTGCCATGGAAGTAAGTTATTGTTGGGTATTGTAATCTCCTTAATTGATCAATAAGAATATTGATTTCCATTTCCCCGCGGATGTTTTCCTACTAAGGGTTTTACCACGCAAAAATTGTTGTCTCTCGTGTGATTGTTGTTTGCCATTTTTTTTGTTGTTTTTTGTTGTAAATTATCTTTTTTTTCTTCTTCTGGTCAACAAGTGGTATCAGAGCCTAAGGAGAGGAAAGTTTGGTTGCTAGAAATCTGTGCACGGAGAAGGAAGAGCCAAGGGTTTTCTGTCATTTGCATGCAGAGGAAGGAAGATTCAAGCAGCTTTGTCTATGAGAAGAAGCCCATAGTGGTTAAATCTAGAGCCAAGGGTTACTGCTGAGAAGACACCATGCAGAGCCATCGTGCATCCAGAGTAATCAAGGGTTTATGGGTTGTTGGTTCGTTGGTTACTATCGAACAGTAAGGGTAAGTTGAGTTAGCCACAGAAAAGGAGGTCATGGGAGGAGGTAGACCAACTGCAAATCCTTTTTGGTGAAGATCCACCTCAAGCCATTGGTTTTTTGGTGGAGGTCGAGTGGAGTCTAAGTGAAAGGTTTCCCCTACAAATCCTTTCTGGTGAAGATCCACCTTGAGCCATTGGTTTTTTGGTGGAAGTCGAGCGGAGTCTAAGTGAAAGGTTTCCCCTACAAAACCTTTGTGAAGGTCGCATGAAGGTACAAATTTAAAAAAAAAAATGATTTTAAAAACAAAAGTCTATCCGGTTTTCTTTTGTATGTGGAGGAAATTTATATTTTTAAAGAGAGATATATGTTTTTAAAATATTATTTTTTTGAAATTTAGGAGGGTGGGTAAAACATTCACAACTTTGTTTGTAAAAAGGTCCATCCATTATATATATATATATAGCGTGGGGTAAAGACAAACAATGTGAAATATCCCTTTGGCTTCCCATTTTAGGAAGACAAGTCTCTCTATATATTTTTTTACTCGGGAGTGGTGCAACGGTTTACTGGTCAAAGAATTTAATGGACTTGTGTCAAAAGTTTTGGTGTTGATCCAATGGAGAGTATCGAATGCTAGATTTGATGTGGAGATTTAACGGGAAAAATAATTTTGAGTTGTGGAAGCTCTAGAAGATAGATATGTTGGTACAACAAGGTATGCATAAGGCATTGGAAGGAAAGACGAAGATACCAATGGATATGACAGACAGCGATTGGGAATATCTGGATGTGAGAGCTCTCAGTACCATTTGATTGTGTCTGGCAGAGGACATTTTTTTTATATCATTTGAGTGGAGACAACAACAGGATTATGGAGCATAATGGAGGGACTTTATATGATGAAATCCTTGACTAATAGAATCTACTTGAAGAGGCATTTGTACAGTCTACACATGAAAGAAGGTACAAAAATTGTTGATCATTTAAATGTTTTCAATACTCTGATTTTTCAATTAACTAGTGGATATAAAATACGATGATGAGGAAAAGGAAGTGATGTTGGTGTGTTCATTTCCTGAATCTTGGGATCACTTAGTCACATCTATGTGGTTTATCACAACAACCATTGAATATGATATTGTTGAGGGAGCCCTATTGTCTGAGGAGGTGCGGTGAAAATCTAGTTTAGAAACCTCAACACTTGAAGCAATGGTGGCTAGAGGTTGGTCCACATAAAAGGGGGGGATTTGAGTGGAACATCCAGGGCTAAGTCAAAGGGAAGAAAGGGCAAAAGAAGATGTTAGTACTGCAAGAATTCAGGGCATCTCAATAAATAGTGTTGGAAAAGGAAAGAATTTGAGGATGAAAACAAAAAGGAAGCAAATCCGGTTTAATCAAGTTCATGTATGGTTGAATTAGTTTTATATGTTTGTAGTATATCACAATATCAAGAATAATGGTTGTTAGATTATGGTGCTTCCCATCACATGTGTTCACATAGAAGTGTGTTTTCATCTTATTAATCTATAGATGACAATGTTGTTTTTATGGGAAACTATATT
This sequence comes from Picea engelmannii, assembly GCA_009831015.1. Classification (NCBI taxonomy): domain Eukaryota; kingdom Viridiplantae; phylum Streptophyta; class Pinopsida; order Pinales; family Pinaceae; genus Picea; species Picea engelmannii. Next base: position 166,657 of record ML799557.1, read on the forward strand.
TCTTGTAAAACTATTAGGGTTGGTAGCATTAAGATTAAGATGTTCAACGGTATTGTAAGAACAATGGCAGATGTTAGACATGTACCAAAACTTAAAAATAATTTGATTTTATTGGGATTTTTGGATCCTGGTGGGTACAAATATACAGGTCAAGGTGGAGCATTGAAAGTGTCCAAGGGAAATTTGGTGGTAATGATGGCTACAAAGATTGGGAACCTTTATAAGTTGGAAGGGAGTACTGAAATAAGTGTAACAGTGGTGGTATATAAATTATAAATTGCATCTACTTGTTTATGGCAGAAATGACTAGGTCATATGAACAAGAAGAGGTTGCAGGCACTGATAAATCGTAAGTTACTTCCATACTTACAATCTTTGAATTTTTGCAAGTTTTATATCTATGGATTTAAGGGATGTATATTGTGGGATCCTACTACCCACAAAATCATCATTAGAAGATATGTACATGGAACAATTAGAAGTTTTTCAGGATCACAAAGAAATATTTGTTTGCAAAGTCATGGAATCATTGTATGGCCTAAAGGTACCCAGGCAATGGTACAAGATGTTTGATTCTTTCATGGTGAGCCAAAATTTCTTAAGAAGTGAGTATAACCATTGTGTTTATTTTGAAAGTTTTGAAAATGGTACATTCACTATCTTGGTGTTATATGTTGATGAAGTACTTATTGCAAGCCAAAGCACGGTTGAGATCAGCAAGTAAAAGATTAATTGACTAGGTTGTTTCAGATGAAGAATCTAGGAGAAACAACACAAATCTTGGGCATATAAGTACACAGAGGATAGAATAATGGTAAGTTGTGGTTATCACATCAAAAGTCTATATAGAAGATATTGATGAGCTTCAGTATGAACATTGTGAAACTAGTAAATATCACTTTAGTTTTCCATTGTAATCTTTCTTCAAATTTATGTCCAAGTAGTACGAAAGAAAATAATTGTATATCTCAAATATTGCATGCCAGTACATTAGGAAGATTGATGTTTGCGATGGAATTTATTGTTATAATATTTGTTGCACAGTTAGTTTGGACAATTAGTTGTCATTGATGTCAACCCTTGGAGAGCGATTGATCTGGATTATTTTCAGCGCGGAATGAGAGCAGATATATAATAAATAAATGCACAGAGATATCGCGGATATCCAATAATATAACATAAATGTATTAGAGATGCAACCATAAACGCAGAGATATAGTAATACACAATTTTCTATTAATGAGCGAAAATGTACAAAGACTGTAAAATACATTGTGAAAGACTCGCTAGAATGATGGTAGCTTATCTCTGAGAAGAGATGTGACGGATACTCGCATCCGTGAGAAGATGATTATTACAATGAGGCTCTAAGGGCCTTTTTAACATAAGGAAAATCCAAAACCTGAACCCCGGGAGATGAAAAGCCAAAAGGTTTGCGGGCCCTGATGGGGGTAGTTGATACGTCAACTTCCCATGGGCATAAATTTTGCATACGATCTTCATTTGGGGCGCTTGGTACACCATTAGAAAGATCTATTCGAGGACTACAACTTTTTTGTGAGAAACATTGAATTTTGTTCCATGTTGCTCCCCGTTTTCCCAAAAAAACGTCGTTTAGGGCCTCAAAACAGCTCCAAAAGTTTAGGACCCGAAAAACTGCTAAAAATAGTAAATTACCAAAATTGCCAGAAAATTGTTTTGAGCCAGTTGGAAAAGGTGGGTGTCCACCGATATCCACCTGGATCAATCCTCCCTCCTTAGGAAGCAATGGTTTCCATTGTGTTGAGATCCTAGGGGAGAGGGGAAAGTGATTGCTGAATCTAAATCTTGGTGAGTTGCTTGCCTTGTTGGAGACGTCACGCTGCTTGGTTTGTTGAAGGTTGTCACAAAACTGTGGCTAGAAAGGTTGGACCTTTTTAACCAATTTGGCTACATGAGATGACTGTGTGCAGAAGGAATCTTTGTGTTTTGTTGCAATCTTGTCAACCTGCTTCTGTTGGATAGAAGGTTCTTGGGTCAAGGCTGTAGTGGTTACAGTATCCTTATATTCACCTTTTGAACAGATTGTGAAAAAGCTAAATTTTTTAGTATGAGATACTACCTTGCAACACTTTTTAGGTGGGACAAAAGTCGAAATTATCTCTGGTATTATGTAGAGATGACCCCCCAAAGTAAAAATGGCACTACGAGGTCGAGACTCATAAATAGCATGGCGTTTCCACATATATGGTTGGACCAAGAGAACATCATAGACATCCAGTGAGGCAACATCACATAATACCTCATCCCTGAAGGGTTGGATGCCATATGAAAATCAACACTGCTAGATGACACGAAGATCTCGTCCTTGGCGAAGCCACCCAATGTTGTATGGTTGCAAGTGTGGTGTTTTCGACAATCCCAATTGTTTGACGACCTCTGTTGAGATGAGGTTCTTATGGATTCCTCTTTCAACAATAAAATGCAGCGGGGTCCCCTTCACCCACATCTGTGAATGAAAAAGGCGCTCCCCCTCTTCAGGATCTTTTGGTTCTTCTAGTTGAATTGTTGCGGTCGCGACAATAGCAGTGGGGTCTGCGTCGATGATCTGTCTTTTACCAGTATTTTTAGAATCAGATTCTGAATAAGGGTCCGGCTCCTTGTCTTTGATCTAGGCCACCAATGACTGTTTTGAGCGACATTCATCGGTGTTGTGCCAGGGGCGTTTTTGGAAATCGCACCATTTTCCAGTGTCCTTCTTCGTCTTTCTGTGACCCATCTTTTCTTGTGGCTTGGACTGGTTTTTAGGAGACCGTTTGTTAGGGTCATCTTTCTCATACTTTGGTTGTTGCGAATTTGCAGACCCGAACTCCCGTTTGTTCTAGTGCTTAAGATTCTTCTCGATTTTAACAGCATATCGATAAGCAAAACCGAGTGATGAGATGTCCAGAAAATCCTTTTCAGTTTGGATGTATCTATGTAGAGCCCCATGGTATTTATGAACCAAATGTCATTCAGATTATTTTATACCTAGATTGGTGCGCAAGGTATGGAAGGTATTGGTGAACTCTAGAAATTCTTGGCCCCTCTCTTGCCACAGTGTGGTCCATCTCGTGTATTGGTCCTCATAGTTGCCAACAGGGTAATACTGTTCCTTTACCGCATCCACAAAAAATCCCAAGTGGGCTCAGCTCCATATATTCCAAACTCCTCTGTGGAACTTTTCTCCCAGTAAGTTTCCCACCAATGTTTGACATGGGGGAGAGTCTTAAGGAGCACGAAGATGATATTTTCTCTGTCAGAAAAATTGTGAATAGAGAAATAACCTTCTAACAGATTTAACCATTTATCTGGGGCATCTGCTTCTATCTGACCTTCAAATATAGGAATATCAAAATTAACATGTACCTTAAAAGGCAAGGTGCCTCCAAAGTGGTCTCTTGATGAAGATGCGCTTGATGCTATCGGCAGGTGTTGAAGGATGTGGGAAAAATTCTCCATCATTTCGTCCCTCTATCGCGTGAGAGCTTGATCAAGCAACAGATTGATAGAATCGTCTGCTCTGTCGTTTTTATTTTCTTCCGCCATTGAGGGTTTCTTGGGTGTGCAAGAGTGATTGTACTCAAGAGAGACAAGCTTGAGACCCAACTTTCTATACTCGGACCTCATCGAGGACATGCACTGAAAAAACGATCAAGAGCAGCCTGCTCTGATACCACTAATCTGGATTATTTTTGGCACGAAATGAGAGCGGAGATATAATAAAGAAATGCACGGAGATATCGTGGATATCCAATAATATAACATAAATGTATCAGAGATGAAACCATAAACATAGAGATACAGTAATACACAATTTTCTATTAATGAGCGAAAATGTACGAAGACTGTAAAATACAGAGTGAAAGACTCGCTAGAATGGTGGCAACTTATCTCTGAGAAGGGATGTGATGGCTACTCGCATCAGTGAGAAGATGATTATTACAATTAGGCTCTAAGGGCCTTTTTAACATAAGGAAAATCCAAAACCCTAACCCTGGAAGATGAAAATCCAAAAGGTTTGCGGGCCCCGATGGGGGTAGTTGATACGTCAACTTCTTAGGGGCGTAACTTTTGCATACGATCTTCATTTGGGGCACTCGATACACTGTTAGAAAAATCTATCCGAGGACTACAACTTTTGTGTGAGAAACATCAAACTTTGTTTCATGTTGCTCCCCGTCTTCCCAAAAAAACGTCGTTTAGGGCCTCAAAATGGCTCTGGAAGTTCAGGACCCGAAAAACTGCTAAAAATAGTAAATTACCAAAATTGCCAGAAAATTGTTTTGAGCCAGTTGGAAAAGGTGGGTGTCCACCGATATCCACCTGGATCAGTGATCTTAGATATTGATTTCAACCCTTAGAGGTTGAGTTCAAACCTTGGAGAGGTCTAGATATGTTGGACAGTTGATTGGCATGTGTATGATCAAGATTGATGGTGAGTTAGTTGGGTATATTTGATGTATTCTACATGTATCCCCGGAGGTGTGGTTATGGGACCCCAAGTTGATTAAGGAATATGGACATGAATTACAGTGAAATTGAAAGTAAGACTATCATATATGGATAGTACATGTCGTGTTTTTTCCAGTGATATGTGGAATTCCATGTGGTTCCTCATAGTTAGGGAGATATGACCTTGTGAAGTTGGAAGCCCGAAGAATGGGCAAGAAGCCCCTAGTTGGTTGCATGTCTTGGTGAAAGGTTAAAATGGTTGTTACAAGAAACCCCTAAAACAAGGAAAGAGGTTACCTAGAATTAGTATATAAATACCTAAAGGAGTCTCTCATAAGCACACACACTTACAATTGAATATTTATCTAGTGTTTGTTATGGTTTAGTATTGTGATATTTTGGCAAGTTTGTGACAGCATTTTTATGAGGTTACGAAGGAAGGTCGAAGGTGAAAATATATGGTTTGCATAAAGCTTGAGTAACCCTATTTTATGAGGTATCTGTGAGTTGCAGGTGAGTAGGTCGCGAATGTATGCAGGCTGCAGAGGAAAGTGTGGATATTCGCGGGTTGTAGAAGAGCAAGTCACGTATATGTAAAAGGACTTGTGAAAGGTTGTGATGGGATGTTGGTACCAGGTTGTTGAGGACTGTGGAAGAGTTACAGTTTAGTTTACATTACATTAGGTCCGCTACAGGATCAGAGGTAAGTCTCAAGGCTTATGGTTATGGTGTTATGGTACATGCATGGTAATGATAGTATGTGATATGGTACATCTTGGTGATGTTATGGTACGTTGATTAGAAGCATTATTGGCTATCTTGGTGTATGGTTTGTTTACATAAAGTTATGGTGCATGCTTGAGGACCTTGGTATATGACATGAGGCACATCATAGGATACATGGTGTATACTTGTTCAAATACATGGCTAGTACATATATTGGATACATTGGCACATGGTTTATGGTGGTTGGTTGAGGCATATCATGACTGATATGACACTTGTTTGAGGTACATGGTTGGCATGTTGTATGGTTGATGATTTTATTGGTATTGGTACATTGATATATTCTTGGTACACATTTGGCACGTATTCTTGGCATATGGTTGAGGCACTTAATTGATGATATCTTATGGTATATGGTATGGTGTTGATGTGCATGGTTGATACATGGTATGATACATGATTTATACTCAGTATACATGGTTGATGGTTGAGGCACATGATACAAGTTGAGGTCCATGGTTGATGCATGGTTTGGTACATGTGTTGGTGCATAGTTGATGCACTTGTTGTGATACGGGTTGTGGTATACATCTGATGCTTGGTATGGTATAGGTTTATGGTTTGGTACATGGTTGAGAGACATACCATGTGATGGTATGTTAGTGATATTGGTACATTCTTGGTAGAGGCATGTGTTGGTGATGTTGGACATCTAGTTGAGAGGTGTCATTAGTGTATGATCCATGTGAGAGGATCTGGTTGAGTATCGGTGATAGTGACAGGTTGACAGTGATAGGTTGACAAGTTACAAGTTGTTGTGAGAGTGGCAGTGATAGTGGTAGAGACAGTGGTAGTGACAGTGTTAATGATTGTGGTAGTGACAATTGGTCTACAATTATACTTCAAGGTGGTAGGAAGGGGAAAGGAAAGGAGGTTGTAGCCTCTTTCCAATTGGATCTGTAGAATTGGGGAGTTGTAGCTTCCTTTAGGTTGGAGCCTGAGAAGTGGGTGGTTGTATTCACCTTCTCGTTGGAGCTTGTGAACCCAAGGGGTTGTAGTATCCTTCTATTTGGAGCCAGAGAATTCAGAGATTTGTATCTTCCTTCAGGTTGGAGCCTAAGAATAGGGGGTTGTAGCCTCCTTCCAACTGTAGTTGAAGAATTGGTAAGTTGGTGCTTCCTATGAATGAATTCATGATAT
>ML799557.1:173094-200735 GCA_009831015.1 Picea engelmannii
ATAAGAAATCATAATGTGGTTTTCTCCCATTTGGGTTTCCACATAAATACTTGTGTATTGTGTATTTGTGTGATGATGTTGATGTTGTTTATGATTATATGTTCATGATATATTGAATGCAATCATAGATGATACATTGATGATATATTGTTGAACATTGTTGTTAAAGTGAAAGAATATATATTTTGGTTAAAAGTGGTATAAAGTGCTCATACTGATTCACCCCCCCCCCTCTTAGTATTCCAACAATTGGTATCAAAGTCGGTTCCTTCAAGGAAACAATTTAACCACTGGAAGGAGATCATGGAATACGCTAAGAATGGAGTACCAATGTTCGATATGAATGGAGTACAATTTTTCAGTATGAATGGAGTACCAATGTTCAATTATCAATATGGTTTGGAATATGAGTTATGGAGAAGAAGGACAAAATTATTTTTATAGGCAGAAGGATATGATGTTTGGCACTCAATTGTTACAGGATACAATGCTACAAAGAAACCAAAGACTGTAGCCAAGAAGGAATTAAAGAAGAACAACAAAATAGCAATGGATTTCATCATGGAAAGATTACCTAATTCAGTAAAGGACAAAGTGGAAAACTTTTCATCAGCTAAAGAACTTTGAGATAATCTACATAATATATATTATTCTCCCATCATAGAGTTAGAGATTTCTAAAGAAGATACAGGTAGAGAACAAGAGGTAAGATATTCATCATGTCAGACAAATTCAGAAGAAGAAGAGTTCGTAATCAACAGAAATGAGTTATTTTTCTTTACTTGTGAAAAGTGAGGACATATTGAAATTCAATGCCCTTATTTGAAGATTGAAAGTGATGAGACAGAAAATCCCAATGAAAGAGAAGACAATCCTGAGATTGAAAAGGAAAAAGATATTGAAACAAAATTAATCAGTGCTTTGAATTAACTAACTAAAGAAGGAAGAAGAACCAGTCACTTACGGAACAATTAGCCAAGAAGAATTCTCAAGAACGTTCCGAAGAATCCCAAAAGGTCATCGTGAAACTAAAATATGATCTATAAGAAGTCATAAAGATTGAAGAAACATACAAAATTCAGGTGGAAGAGAAGCAGAGTTTGGAAGTCAAAATAGAAGTAGTAAGGAAGGAAGCAATGAAAGAGAAGCATTATTTGGAAACCGAAAGATAGGAAGCAGAAATGAGAGAGAAGATTTTGACAGACCATCGTAAGTAAAGAACTAATGACTTAAATCAGCTTGAAGAATAATTTGGTCAAGAAGAGAAAAGACTTGAAAAATAAATCATCTCCTTGAATATCCAACTTGAAGAAGCAAAGCGAACAAAAGAAGTCATGAAGGTTTAGATGATGAAGAAAGAAGAAGAGGTTGAGAAACTTGAAGAAGAAGTTGTCACATTGATAAGTAAAATCATAAATCTCAGCAAGAACTTTAAAGAGACGGAAACATCTTCATCAGTAGTATAAAATGAAGAGAAACATTACAAGTTGCCAGAAAAGAAGAATGAAGAAAAGAGTAAGAGTTATGCAGAAGTAATTAGAGGAAGGAACCATGGTCAGCAAGAATCAAAGATGAATGAGTATAATAGAGATACATCTTCAACAAGACCTACTATGTTCAGGCATAAAAGAATATTCAACCATAATGAAGAGATCCACAGAAGAGAAGATCATGATCGGCTAAGGAAGGAATTCAAAAGGACTACACCACAAAGAAAATCATTCACTCACAGGTATGTAAATTTATTTTATGGTTATTGTTTTTATTGTACTAAATTTGGACATAAGGTTGCAGATTACAAGGCTCATGGAAGAAATGTTCAAGCAAGAAATGATTATGTGGCCCCACATAACATTGAATGTTACAAATGCCACAACTATGGACACATAGCTCATGATTGTAGAAGCATGATGGATACTTCTTTCAGAAAGAGCATTGATATCATATATAAGAAGGTTTGGAAAATAAAACAAGAACAAACAAAGGAAGATCATATGAATGAAGGACACCCATAAGTCATTCTCTCAAGATTGGAAATAGTACAAGATGAAGAAAAATCTATAGGGAAAAACAAAGATGTCAGACATACGAAGGTTTGGAGAAGAAATGAAAAACAAGAAGAAGATGTGAATAAAGACCATGTCCCAAAGATCAAAGGATTTGCAATAGCATGAGAGAGAGAAAAAGAGTAGGTAAATAAAGAATAGGTTCAAGAGATTGTACTTTCAGGGATTATAGTGCAAGATCAATCCACAGGCAGAAAGAAAGAAGTCAGAGTTCAGAGAGATGATGAGTCTACAAACGAAGAAGAAGATTACTGTGCATCAGAGTGGGTATTTTTCTTAGCCATCTGGCTTGGAGACTCCCAATAAATATGTATGTTGAACAGGGAGAGTCCATGCCATAGATACTACAAATCAAAGAACCATTTTTCGAGTAGTATGAAGTGTTTGCAGAGAAAGATTCAAAGTAGTCAAAAATAATAAGTACAGAGTAACAAATTGATCGGTTGAGAAGTAGTGTTCCCACACAGGTGTCAGTTGGCAAATAGGAGTTTATGATTCTATTGTACATATGTATTCAAGCAGGGATATATTTAGTACAGGTTGTTCCAGACATGCAAAGTTTAATGAGCAGATAGATCAGATCAATGGGCATATTTGATTCAGTCTGATAAATAGGAACATGTGATGATCAGTTCTAGTACATTCAAGAGAAGTATTCAGAATGTCACAGTGACAGATGGGTCAACATTGTGGACAATTGAATAGGAAATTTATGGAAAGTTTGTGACATATGGATAGAGATGGATTTGTGAGATTCTTAGCAGGTACATAAATCATGGGTCAGAGAAGATGCATAGCAGTGTATTTACAATTGAAATCAATGGAATCAGTTGGAATTAGTTGGTCACAAAAGGGAAGTAATGAAAGGCACAACAGAATAGGGAAAGAGAAATTGGCAGCATAAGCTATATCATCAGAATGAAATCATTTGACTATGTGGTTAAGTGAACAGGACAAGTGATTGAAGAAATAAAATTTTGAATGTTTTATATATATATCAATGAATTACATGAGGAAGAACCAACGAACAATAAGTATCACTGGAAGAGAGGAAAGGAAACATTTCACATGTATTTATACATCCTGCAGATCATTAGAGAGAGAGATCCAGAAAGGAATATCAATAGCATGCAGACAAGGGGAGACATACCCACATGGGGATCTATTATTTTTCCTATGATTGGTTAGAGCAGGTACAGTATCAGAAGGAGACATACCGACAAGGGGAGTTAAACTTTGGTCAAAGATGAAGAGAAAGAATAGAGGCATGAAGACAGGGGGAGTAAGATCAAGGAGATATACCCGTTGTCATTGATTTCAAAGGGGGAGAGATAGAAACATTTATGAGGAGTGATGATCACAGGGGGAGCATGAGCATGAGTGTTTCCATGCCTAAGTGTTTTCTTCAATGCCAAAGGGGGAGATTGTTGGACAGTTGTTTTGGACAATTGGTTGTCATTGATGTCAACCCTTGGAGAGTGATATTAGAGATTGATGGCAACCCTTGGAGAGGTCCAGATATATTGGATAGTTTATTAATACTTTTATGATCGAGATTGATGGTGAGTTAGTTGGGTACATTTGATGTAGTCTACATGTATCCCTGGAGGTGTGCTTATGGGACCCCAACTTGATTAAGTAATATGTACATGAAGTACAGTGAAATTTCATGTAATACTATCGTATATGGATAGTACAATTAGTGATATGTGGAATGCCACGTGGTTCCTCAAGGTTAGGGAGATATGACCTTGTAAAGTTGGAAGCCCCGAAGAATGGGCAAGAAGCCCCTAGTTGGTTAAATGTCTTGGTGAAATGGTAAAATGGTTGTCACGAGAAACCCCTAAAATAAGAAAAGAGGTTACCTAGCATTAGTATATAAACACCTCAAGGAGTCTCTCATAATCACACACACTTACAATTGAATATCTATCTAGTGTTTGTTACGGTATAGTATTGTGATATTTTGCAAGTTTGTGATGACATTTTTCTGAGGTTGCGAAGGAAGGTCAAAGATGAAAGTATCTAGGTTGCAAAAATATTGAGTTACACTAGTTTCTTAGGTATCTGTGAGTTGCAGGTGAGAAGGGAGCAGATGTACGTGGGTTGTAGTGGAGAAAAGTGCATATATATGCGGGTTGTATTGTGATGGGATGTTGGTACCAGGTTCCTGAGGACTTTGGAAGAGTTACAGGTTATTTTATAGTACAGTGGGTCAGATACAGGACCATAGGTAAGTCTTAAGGGTTATGGTTATGGTGTTATGGTACATGCATGGTAATGATAGTATGTGATATGGTACATCTTGGTGATGTTATGGTACATTGATTAGAAGCATTATTGGATATCTTAGTGTATGGTGTGTTTACTTGTTATGGTGCATGACTGAGGCATGTGCTTGAGGACCTTGGTATATTACATGAGGCACATCATTGGATGCATGGTGTATACTTGTTGAGATACATTGTTGGTACATATCTTGGATACATTGGCACATGGTTTATGGTAGTTGGTTGAGGCATATCATGAGTGATATGACACTTGTTTGAGGTACATGGTTGGCATGTTTTATGGTTGATGATGTTACTGGTATTGGTACATTGATATATGTTTGGTACACATTTGGCACATATTCTTGGCATATGGTTGAGGCACTTCATTGATGATATCTTATGGTATATGGTATGGTGTTGATGTACATAGTTGATGTACATGGTTTATGTGCATAATTGATACATGGTATGATACATGATTGATACTTGGTATACATGGTTGATGGTTGAGGCATATGGTATAGGTTGAGGTGCATGGTTGATGCATGGTTTGGTACAAGTGTTGGTGCATGGTTGATGCACGGTTTGGTACAAGTGTTGTTGTATGGTTGATGCACTTGTTGTGATACAGGTTGTAGTATACGGCTGATGCTTTGTATGGTACAGGTTGATGGCTTGGTACATGATTGAGAGACATACCCTGTGATGGTATGTTGGTGATATTGGTACATTCTTGGTAGAGGCATGTGTTGGTGATGTTGGACATCTAGCTGAGAGGTGTCCTTGGTGTATGATTCATGTGAGAGGATCTAGTTGAGTATCGGTGACAGTGATAGGTTGATAGGTTATAGGTTGATTTACAGTGATAGTGGCAGTGACAGTGGTAGTGATTGTGGTAGTGACAATTGGTATACACTTATAATTCAGGGCGCAGTACATGGAAAGGAAAGGGGGTTGTAACCTCCTTCCAGTTAGAGCTAGAGAATCAAAGAGTTGGAGCTTCCTTTAGGTTGGAGCTTGAGAACTAGGTGGTTGGATCCACCTTCTGGTTGGAGCCGAAGAACCCAGGGGGTTGTAGCCTCCTTCTGGTTGGAGCCAGAGAATTCAGAGAGTTGTAGCTTCCTTTAGGTTGGATCCTGAGAATAGGGGGTTGTAGCCTGCTTCCAGCTATAGCTAGAGAATTGGGAAGTTGGTGCTTCCTATGACTGAATTCTTGATATATATATAAGAAATATTTTTTTGGTTTTCTCCCATTTGGATTTCCACGTAAATACTGGTGTACTGTGTATTTGATGTGATGATGTTGATGTTGTGTATGATTATATGCGCATGATATATTGAATGCAATCATAGATGATACATTGATGAGATATTGTTGAACATTGTTTTTAAAGTGAAAGAATATATATTGTGGTTAAAAGTGGTATAAAGTGCTCATACTGACACCCACCCCCCACCCCCTCTCACAGTATTCCAACAATATTGAGACATATGAATAAAAATACAAAAATATTAAACAACCAAACATTGTTATTCTAGCCTCCTATCCATACAACAACATTTAATACTAATAAGAAAGAGACAAGAGAAAAAGAGTACACCAGATATATTTGGTAAAACCCCAAAATGGGGAAACATCAACGAGAAGGTATTGTCTTATTTACTCTTCAAAAATCTTCAATCTTACACTTGAGAGCACCTCCCACACATCACACTCCATATTCACATCATGACAATGTATATGATCACCATGTGATCCTTAATTACAATGTGCTTTTGTATCTCATGGATCTCTCTTACCTTTATTATATACCAAGAGAGATGGAGGAATTACATCCCAATAATATATGTGAGATCAATGTAATTTCACATCTTTATGTAATACATGATAAAAATAGTGTTTTAACCCATCATGAATGTGGGATAACTCTTTTACATAAGAGTAGACATTATTAAATTCCAAATTAATACATTTCAAAATACCACACAAGGCATCATTGCATATTCCAACACTCCCACTTAATGATGACTAGGGATAAGGAACACTTATGGAGGAAGTTGGAATTACAATAACTTCCAACACTTCCTGCAACAATAAGAAAGACAATACCTTGTAGAATGACACTTATGGAGGAAGATAGAATTACATCAACACTCCCCCTTAATGAAACCTTCCATAATTTCACATAATATGTGAATAAGAACATACTTCACCTCATGGATTTGATGAAGATAACAAACTCTTCTCGTTGAATCATGAAATTGCGCCCGAACCAAGTTGTATGATGAAATCTTGTAGAACACCACAACAATGTACAAAAACCTCAAATGGACAATACAACAGGACATGTGGTTAGCAGAAAATCATCACAACTATAACTCAACTAATAGTTGAAAGAACTCTTGCAGAACACCATAATAGTGTATAGAAACCTCATATTTCCAATACAGCAGAAGATGTGGCAAGCAGACAATTATCCCAACCGAGCCCAATTGATAGCTAAATGTTAGAAAAACAGGATCGCAAAGAAATAAAATAAAAACAGATGCAGAAATAAAATACAGAAGATACACAAATATACAATAGAGAGATAGATATATGTGGTTTACCTAGTGTGGGATATGTCCAGTAGAGAAATTGTTAGATCCTTCATTTTTATTATCCATCAAATGAAGGGATACAACCTACAACACATCGGTTGTAAATTCCTCTCCTTTCTCTCGCAGTATCCTCTCTCAGAATACAATATTTACTCACATACATAGCTGCAATACAATGCCCTCATACAAAAAATGGGTTCCCTTTTTGGGTGAAAACCCTAACATAACTTCTACCATCATATATGTGACTTATAATGAACAATCCAGATTGACTATGAAATTGCAATATTTTACAAGGCAATTTTCCAAAAAATTTCTTCGGGGGCTCGTTGGCCCCCATGCCCCCCATCCTGGGGGGTAAGCCCCCCCCAGACCCCCTTTATTTGGGGTCCAACCCCTTAAACTATGACGGAAGGGGCCTAGGAATACTTTCATATGAATCAGGAAGATAATCAAGCTCCACAACCAACACTAAAATAATGTATCTTGCAAAACAACACAATAGTGTATAGAAACCTCAAAAGGCCAATACAAAAGAATATGTGGAAAGAAGAAAGTTGTCCCAAACAAGTTTACAAGTGAAATAATATTGTAGTATACCATATTACGAAAACAAGAACCTCATATCTACACATCGAAATGTTTCTAGTAGACAATCTTCACAACCAAAGAACTCTATTGAATATTACATTGTGAATACAAGACCCCGATGGTCTATCCATTGAAAAATGAGCCCCACAAATAATCATCATGAATTTACAATAGAATATGACACTTCATTACATTACATTATTACTAGAATATGGTGATATTAAATGGAATTTCATTACATTAAATTACATTTCACTTTATTACAACTTCAAACATACCAGATAAAGTGGCAAATAGTTTCAACTATGTTGTTGTCAAGGATAAGTTGAAGAGAGGAATAATGAAGGAAGCCATTACAACTGCAATAATATCCTCAATAAAGTGCAAGAAGAAGAAACTCACAACTATCAAGAATCAATGTTGAATGACAATATAATTATATTGAGAAACTCAATATAGGAAAAATCTGCAAAACAAAGCTATCCCACAACTCTTCACAAAAACCCCTATGGAGAAACTGAAGCACATAGAGAGATAATCCTAGATGATCTACCACACTGCAAAAACCACAGTAGAAATTACCTGTAGCAAGAAAAAAATAGGAAAATAAACACGTTCGTATGTGTAACACCCCAGTTTTAACCCTTACGAACTAGAATGTATTATGTAATTGTGACTTAGGTTGGTGAGACAGTAAGTTGAAAAGGGGCCAGAGTGCCTAGGAAATGTGATACTTCATATACATTAATAAAATACATTGATGGTTGCAAGACGGACAAGGACAAAAGAGATAGGGGGCTATGATTCCACGAGAGAGGGGGCTTAAGGGGATAAGTCTTTTTATTATATTTTATTTACCCATAATTGATTTTATGGAGAAAATGGGTTACATGAGCTTCTTGGGAGGAAGGCCATGTGGTTCTTGTTTTCATGTAATAATATATACCATGCCTATGGGTTGTTTTGGGGTTGTTCTTGGTTGATCGTTTCATTTTAGAATTCCTCATTTTCACTCTTGTTGAATTCGTGTTCTCTTGAGGGGCGGAGCATGGAAATGAATGGTTGGAGGAGGAGATCCATTGCTAGATGGTTGTAATAGATTACTGAGCATTCTAGGAGGGAATGGATGCATGTGTGCATGAGATTGATGGAATTTCAGAAACAATTGTCCACAGCTAAAAATCCTTGGAGTTTTCAGTAGGGAGATTTCTTGACTAGTAGCACTAGATCCCTGGAGAGAAATGGAACAGCCTGAGGGATTGCATGGCAGAGAAAGGTGTTCATTTCTTTAGGTTGTGCCTACTGAGGGGGAAAGAGAGATGAAAATTTGGATTTGTTGTGTGGTTTGGAAACCTAAGAGATAGTTAGCCAACTGTTGTGTGTTTTAGATTTGGCCTAGGACTCATCCTTGTGGATTCATATCCCTGGCTCGGGGGTGGCCTATTGTTGTGATTAAATGAACAGCATTGTCTATGGTTGGGAGGAATTTCCTCTCTTTGTAGCTAGTTGGTGAATGTTTTCTTGAAAAGATAAGTGCTCTATGTGTTTTCTATATAATTTATATTATGTTGTGTATTTAATTATCTCTGAGATATGTATTTATAATGTGCATGTTTGTTGGTTATTTTATGTGCATGGCACGTTGTTTATTTTTGTTATGTTGTAGCATGGATCTTGATTAATGCATGTGGGTCTTTCATGTGTATTTTTCAAATTAATTATTATCAGAGTTCAAAATAAGTTCATAAGTGATTTTTTGGAGTAGCGTAGCTAGCCTATGGGTGGTTGGGTACGTTACAGATTAGGGTCATCATCCTGAGGGTGGTTGGGTACATTACATATTGGTTTCATAGCTTATGATTGAAACATCGGACTAGTATGGTTCGGAACAAGTTCAAATTTGAAAAATTTGTTGTCACGGATTTCAAACTGTGTGAATTTGGGGAAAAAGAGAAATATTAGAGAGAAATGTCCCCAAATTCGTGGAAAAATTCGAGTTGAAATAATTCAGGATTGTTTGAGAAGTTTAATGGGTTAGATCTGTAGATTTGCAGAGCCAAGTTGGACTTGGAAGTTTGAAAGTTCCTATTTTTTTTAATGTTCATTGTAGCGTGAGGTGCAGAGGAATCCAATATAAACCTAAAGCTCAAGAGAGGTAGCGTATTAGGTTGCATGAGTTCAGAGCACGCAGTGTTAAGACCTTTGGAAAGGTCGAAGGAAATATCAATAGTGATAGCGTTGCAGGAATCACACAGAATCCAGAGCATCGTGCAGACAGAGATTCTTGTAAAGGATTGTGGAATCATGATCATTCCCTTTTGAATTTCGGGAGCGATCACAATTGTTGAATCAAGGAAGAGCTAGATCATTAGATTGGGAGTCAAGTAAACAAGAACCATCAAATTGAATTGGACGATCGTCAGTCCTTATTCTAAGCCAGTATGAGATAGAAAACTTTGAAACTTTGCCACTTCGGTGATTATGGGAGGCAAGGCAGAAGCATGAAATGTCGAAGGACAAAGTCTCGAAATCTCGTCGACCGTTTGATCTGATAAGAATTTTGGGTGAAATCTCCATCATTTATCATGGTCATCTGGCATCGACCCTCCAGATGTAAAGAAGTTTGAGCCCTAGAAATCTCGAAGGTTGAATTCGCGAAATCCCGCCAGTCGTTAGATCGAGGGAAGAACTTTCAAAGTAATTCTAACCATTGGATCTAACATTAGTGGAAGGATAAATTAAGGATAGGTGTTAACCGACAATAAGAGGTCATCATTTCTTTATGACCACTTTATCATGTATAACTCTGGGGGAAATTGAACTACTCGAGAGTCGTAGTATCCCAGATTCCTGAAGTGTCGAAGCCTCGAAATCTCACCAACCGTCAGATCGAAGGAAGAATTCGGGAGCAATGCTAGTCATTAGATCAGAATTACAAGGATATAGAAGTTCTAGGACTCCATAACTTTACCACTTCGGCGACTACTGGAGACTAGGAAAATCCACGAAGTTTCAAAGCCGCAAAGTGTCGAAGCCACGAAGTGCAAAGCCGTAGCCGCAAGTTTACATAGGTCGTCAGATCTGGAGTGGATGAATGTGGACTTTCTATTTGGTGGATGATGTGTCTTATGCCACGTGGAAGGGGTGCCATATGGGGACACATGTCACATGAATTCAGGGCCTTTTGGACCCCAACATGTCCATTTCAAAGTGACACGTGGTGCACATACTATGGTTCCACGTCACCATAGGTGACATGAGCATGCCATGTCATCTCTGGGATTACAGCCTCCAGTAATGTCCAACATCACTATTAGTGAAAGTGTCAAAGGTTGAAGTAGAAAATTCACATAGACCATTGATCGAAGATCACTTCAAGACTTTTCTCAACCGTTAGATCAAGCAGTGGAAGGAGGGCATAAGTACTTTGGTAGGTATAAATCTGGGGGAGTTGAACAACTTAAGATTTGTAATATATCAGAGTCTCAGAGTGTCGAAGTCCCGACAACTGTAGATTAATATCTGGTAGGATCCTTCCTGGTCATTCAATCAAGAGGTGGGAGGACATAGTAAGTGGTAATTTTAACTAGAAACCATCGATCGCCTACACTTTATGACCACTTTGGCAGGTATAACTCTGGGGAAGTTGAACAACTTGGAAGTTATGATATCTTGGAGTTTTGGAGTGTCGAAGTCCCAAAGTGAATAAGGATCTTCCATCTCATTAAGTCATATCCATTGGATTAATATGGTGGAAGGATAGCGTAAGGGGAGGTGTTAACCAACGATAAGTGATCATCGTCACTTTATGACCACTTCAGTAGGTTTCACTCCAGGTAAGTTGAACGACTCGAAATTTGTGTTATCCCAGAGTCCCAAAGCGGTGAAGTCCCGAAATAAATATGGATCGTCTGTCTCAACACCAGGTTAAGACATGATCGTTGATTTCATTGAAGTCACCATAGAATCCAAGATCGTCCATCCCACGGGAGATTAAATCTCAACCGTCTAATCTACTAATGGAGATGATATATGTACTTTGGCGAAAGTTTACTCTAGAAAAGTTGGAAGATCAAAAAGGAAGAATGGTCAAAAGCTGAAGGACGAATTCCAGAGGACTTGGTTCCAAGCGTCGGTCTCATGATAAGGTAAAGGGGTTGATTAAAGGCATGAAGGGAATAGAAGTGAACAAGCCCACAGACACATTTGAACGAGGTCTTGTGTAGAATAATAAAGATAAAAGTGCTAAAGGAACATCACTTAGAGTGGATAAGCCTGTGGTTTCGAGTCGTGGTCACAAGAAAAGTGGATTGAAGGAAGAGCCTATGCAGAATTCAAATTATGTACTAGTTTGAAGGGATTTTGGAATAGTTTGACAAGATTGGCACATAACCATTCCATTTCCGCTACAAGATCTTGTTTGCACAAAAAGGGTGAAAGTGACTTTTTCAAGAAGCCCTAACTTTCATCTTGGAGATAGGATTGGGGCATGGGAATAATCATCGGAAAGATTACTCAGAGAAGAATAACATCGAATTGTTATAATTTGGAGAATGATGATCTATACTTCTTCATGAATTAAGCAGAAAAAGTATGTGTAGCATTAATTGGAAGATTTCTATAATGTGTATAATTCTAACAAAAATTGTTTCTTTCATATTTGGAAAGATTAGAGATTTAATTTGATCAATTCTGGTCTAGGATTGGATATCATAGTCATAGAAGCATGACAGAGATTGTAGAAGTTGGTTGAGGAAACAAAGAAATATAAGGACAATAATGAAAAGTGGATAAATAACTCAAGAATAGTGGAACAAAAGTATTAGTCAACAACTACATGATCTAAATGAATTTCAAATACAAAAGAAAGAATGCTCACATAAGACATGAAGCTAGCAGGTGAATAATGTCAATAATGGGCATACTAAGGAAAAGTGTGACTCCATATCCTTGAAGGAGGAGAGGTGTAGACAGTTGCAAAGCTTAAGTGTGAAAGACGTATTCTAATGGAAAAATAGTAGTAATAGTATTTGATTCAAGAATGTTGTAGTAGTAGAGTGATGGAATGTTTGAGCTACTTCATTCCTAGGTGTTGGAATGTTTCATAAAGGTAAAGTTGGATATGACTACCCACAATAAGCTGTTGAAAATTGAGTGCATTGGTTGGATTGTAGAATGTCCAAGTGAAACTTGGTTGGAAAGTATTCAGACCATGGAACAATAGTGCAGATGAGAAGAATGGGAGCACACAAGGCATCAAGGATCTAAAGGAATTCAAGGAAAACCAGCTACAACATAAATAAATAACTGAATAGGTGAATTGAAACAAAAATCCACTAGAGTGCATGAGGCATACAATGAAGTTAGAATGCATATGCATTAGTAGGCATGATGACAGTGAATGCTTGGTGCATTGGATGTGTAATTGTGCATATGGATATGCATATAATATTCTTGTGAACTTAGAATAGTCTATTATTATGAAATAATGATGTTATGGAAATTTAGTATGACTAATGATGGATTATGTATTCATGAAAAAAGATATAGTACATGGTTAAAGATGTGGATGTTGTTGTTGCCTGTGATTTCCATCTATGTGAAGACCCATGAGGGTGGTAGGAATGGTGATCAAAATGATGAAGGAGGAAGTCTATGAGCTTCTACAAATACTAGTTGATCAGGTGGCATCAAGTAGGTTGATAACAACCATCCAGGTATGCATTTTATGCTTCTATGTTGAAGGGAATTGAGGTAAGAAATTCTCTCAGTTAATTTTTCAAGATTTAAATCAATATGTAATGGCCAAATACCTAGAGTATGTAAATGTTATTAATGTTAGAATGCATTTAGATAGATTGTTAGTTGTATCTTGTGTTATGATTAGTTACGGGATCATAATCGGGTTAATTTAGGAGACATACTCCTTCTATAACAATGAATATCCATACATATAGTCATGTGTGAGACTGTAATATGGTTGAATATGGAATGGCTATAGCGCTATGTGAGTGCTCAATGGTATCTACTATATATCTGATGTTTGGACTGCAACCTCTTTGTCGACACTGAAGAGCACTTAAGAATTATATTCTTGGTGTTGTGTTTGGGTTGAAAATGAAGGTATACATATAGTCAGGCAAGCAGTAGGAAATGTGTGGATGATGTGTTGAGACGTTGGCCATACCTTCCAACTCATCATAGTGGAATGCATGACATAGGTATGTGGTATTATGTACTCAATGCATGGATGCATTGTGTAGATGTGGCCATGGGTATTGGCACATTGATTTTTATTTTATTTAGTAATTAATTGTTGAATTATTAAAAGCATGTGGTGTTGAAAATACATAATGGATAGTTGCATTATATTTAATATGAATACTAGTTAAAGGTGATTGGATTGTTGTTTCTTACAATTTTGGGATCACTTTTTGGAGCTATTAAAAATGTTACAAGTGGTATTACAGGAATTATTGAATGCATTTTGGTGAATGCATGTATATATTATATAAAATAGAAATGATTATGATAACAGTTGAAATGATGTGATTATTGATAACTCATGAAGTTGAAAACACTTTAGGAGTTGTTAGATAATGCAACAAGAAAGTTATAGGTGAGAGTAGTTATATAATGATAAATTATGGAAAAGGTTTGTCAAGGGAACAGAGTGATAGAAATATTGGTGGATAGAAGAAAGAAAATATTGGTTGATAATGCACGTGTAAAGAATGATGGGCTCATTCCAGTTAATATTTGGATTAATGGAAGTGATTGAATTGTTGTTGTAAATAATTATGAGATCACTTTGTGAAATTTTGTAATTGTTTCCATGAAAATATACATATGCATGATACTGACAACTTGTTTGGTTGAGTGAAGGTTAAGGAAAATTTCAAGTAGGATGGTCTTGGATATGGCAAGGATGTAAGTCCAGAAGGAAGACTGATATCTACAGCTGCAAAAGCCAAACATTATGAGCAGAAAAATTCATGCCTGGAAATTTTATTTTCCTATACAAAACAGATTTGAGAAATTAATTGTTACAAATTGTTACATGATTATGCTAACAATTGGTTTGGTTGATTGAAGGTTGAGAAAATTACCAGAATAATGGTATTGGTTATGGCATTGTTGTAATCCATAATAAAGATTGATTCTTGCAAATTCAAGAGCCAAATGAATTATGAGTTGGAATCTCATGCTTGGAGACTATGTTTTCATGTATAAAACATATTTGAAATTTATGATTGAAATTGTTATAATAATATATCATGATGACTGTATTTTTATAATACATATGAGATGTTGGCTATTGAAGTTGGAAGCTCATGAAAAAGAACACCAGAAGGAAATTGAGCTCAATGATTAAGGCATGGAATGAATAAAGTCCAGTGGACTTGTTGCAGCTGGAATTCTGGAAGCCGCAACTCTGAAACTTCCTGGCTGAGTGCACTAGAGCCTTGAAGAGAAGTGGAATAGTCTGAGGGACTATAGGGCATAGAAAGGGGTTCATTTATTTGGGTTTTGCAATATGAGAGGAAAGGAGAGCTTGTTGTTTGGAACTACTTCCAGAAATATAAATCTTGAATATCATTATACATGTTTTGGGTCGGAATTCCTATGTATACATGTTTAATTTTTGGCCAAGGTGCCTATGTATATAAGAGTTGGTTGGATTATCTGTGTGGATTAATGCCAAAGAGCCTACATTTGTAATTTTAATAACATTGGAGTGGTGTTGTGCACTGAGGACAATTCCAAAATAAGGGGAGGGGGATGTAACACTCTGGTTTTAACCCTTATGAACTAGAATGTTTTATGTAATTCTAACTTAGGCTGGTGAGTCGGTAAAGTTGAAAAGGGGCCAAAGTGCCTAGGAAATGTAATACTTCATATGAATTAATAAAATACACCATTGGCTGTAAGACGGACAAGGACAAAAGAGATAGGGAGATATGATTCCATGAGAGAAGGGGATTAAGGGGCTAAGTCATTTTATTATATTTTATTTACCCATAATTGATTTTATGGAGAAAAGGGGTTACATGAGATTCTTGGGAGGAAGGCCATGTGGTTCTTGTTTTCATATAATTATATAAACCCTACCCATGGGATGTTTGGGGGTTGCTCTTGGTTAATCATTTCATTTTAGAATTCCTCATTTTCACTCTTTTTGAATTTGTGTGCTCTTGAGGGGGGGAGCATGGAAACAAATGACCAGAGGAGGAGATCCATTGCTAGATGGTTGTAATAGATTATTGATCATTCCAGGAGGGAATGGATGCATGTGTGCATGAGATTGATGGTAGTTCAGAAAGAATTATCCACAGCTTAGAATCCTTGGGATTTCCAGTAGGTATATTTCCTAACCAGTAGAACTAGATCCATGTAGAGAAATGGAACAGACCAAAGGATTGCATGGAAGATAAAGGTGTTCATTTCTTTGGGTTTTGCAGGCTGAGGGGGAAAGAGAGATGGAAATTCAGATTTGTTGTGTGGTTGGGAAACCTGAGAGCTAGTTAGCCAATTGTTGTGTGTTTTAGATTTGGCCTAGGACCTATCCTTGTGGATTCATAGCCCTGGCTTGGGGGTGATCTATTTTTGTGAGTAAATGAAAAGTAGTGTTTATGGTTGGGAGGAACGTCCTTGGTCTACAGCCAGTTGGTGAATGTTTTCTTGAAAAGATATGTGTTCTCTGTGTTTCCTGTATAATGTATATTCCACTCTGTATTTAATTATCTCTTAGATATGTATTTATAATGTGTTTTTCTACTGGTTATTTATTGTGCATGGAACGTTGTTTATTTCTTTTATGTTGTAGCATGGATCTTGATTAATGCATGTGGGTCTTTCATGCTTATTTTTCAAATTAATTATTATCAGAGTTCAAAATAAGTTCAGAAGCGAGTTTTTGGAGTAGCATGGACAGCCTATGGGTGGCTAGGTACATTACAGACTAGCGTGGCCAACATGAGGGTGGTTGGGTATGTTACAGTATGCATCAAGAAACCCTTGCTCAGAGAGAACACGGTCGTATGGCCTATGTGGAGAGTAAATGGATGCTCATGGAGAGGATAAAAATGTCCAGCAGTCAAATTCACCTATCACATGTCACATTCTCCCTCTTAAATTGCAAATTACCCTTCCATCAAGTAAGATTCGGTAAAAAAATGGACAGGTCTAAGGAGAAATCGGCCAAATATCTGCAAAAAGTCAGTCGTACGGTTGATAAATTCAGCCCCAACATACAAAAATATAAAATAACAAAACCTTAATAGTCTATTCTCTTATCTATATAAAAATAGAAAATAATCATAATAATAAAGAGACAAAAGAAAAAGGAGAATACACCAGATATATGTGGTAAAACCCCAAAATGAAAAAACATCCACGGGAAGATGTCTTCTTTATTCTTTAAAAATATTCAATCTTACACTTAATATCACCTTCCACGCTCCATCTTCACATCATGATAATGTAAATGATCACTATGTGATCCTTCATTACAATGTGCTTGTGTATCTCATGGGTATCTCTTACCTCTATTATATACCAAGAGATATGGAGGAATTACATCCCAATAATACATGTGGGATAATTGTAATTTCACCTCTTTATATAATACATGATAACAAGAGTGTTTCACCCCATGATGAATGTGGAATAACTCTTTTACATAAGATTATAAATTATTAACTTCCAAATTAATACATTTCAACAATACCACACAAGGCATCATTACATATTCCAACATGTACAAGACTAAATATTTCACATGTAGTTGGTGTTGTTAGTGGACACGTGGGAAATCCAAGTAAAGATCATTGGAAATGGGTGCTTTGGTATCTTATAGGTAGAAGTATCACCTACAGTGGTTGCAGTGTTTTAGTTCGTGGTTATGTTTATTCATATCTTGCAAGAGATTTCAACAATAGGAAATCTACCTCAGGTTATGTCTCACATGAATGCAAGGATCTATTGGTTAAGTTTGGACAAGTACAGGATAAGGTGTTATGTGGTATTCTAAGTGTTGTGCATTTGACTAACAATCCAATGTATCAAAATGGGACAAGGCATCATTTTGTAAGATAGGTTATTGATGGAGGTGGAGTGGTTCATACTCGAGCAAATTGTGTAGACATGTTCATGAAACATAGTATTGTTAGAGAAGTTGTGGTGGTGTTTGGATTCTCTTGGATTGAAAAAAAGGTGATGAATGAACCTGAGCAAGGTAATCTGGGAAATTGTTGTCAAGGTGGAGATTTTTGAACTAGTGACAATGAATTCCAATAGTTTTGGAGATTTATGCAGGAGTTCAAAATTATGTTGCAGCTATAAATGAATCAGTTTCATGTAAATAACTATAAATATGTATCCCATAGAGGCAAATAGGTGTCATGGTTGTAAGCTATTTTTGGGTATTGTAATCTCCTTGATTGATCAATAACAATATAGATTTCTATTTCCCCATGGATGTTTCCCTGATAAGGGTTTTACCATGTAAAAATCGATGTCTCTTATGTGATTGTTGTTTGCCATTTTTTTTCTTGTTTTAAGTTGTAAATTCTCTTGTTTTACTTTCATTGCTAAAAAAATACCATGTGCCTTCATTATAAGTCCAAATATCTCTCCTTTTGGTAAATAATCTCAAGGTAGATGAATGGTTTAATAATCATAAGAAAATGTGAAAGAACTTAGAATAAGAAATAAAATTATATTATTTCCTTTAAGACCCATTTCTTCCCATCTTGTGGATTCATACCCCACTTTCATTTTCCTTCTTCATTTGTAGCCTTAGTGTTTTTTATATTATAGTTCAAGGTACATATTTACAAAGTCACATATGTTTGACTTATAATCATTTCATCATTACATATGGATTCATTGTCTAGGGGCCAAAAATAGGGTATTAAATTACCCCCTCCCTTAGATTTGCACCATTCCCGGTGCAATATCAACACTATGTACAATGTCAAAACTTTAATATCAAAATTTCAAAACAAATGAAGGTATGATTCCCCACATATCATCCTTCATCTCTCATGTTGCTTCATCAAGGTTGTAATGGGTTCATTGGACCTTTACCTACCATGTAGATTTGTTCTGGAGCATATTAATATTCATGATGCAGACTGTATTACTATCTACAAATATTGCAAGAAACACAGTAATACAATTAAACTCAAATTCTATTAATGATTGTCTAGAATACAAGAGACTGTAAAACGCAAAGCAAACAAGCTAGCTAGAATGGTGGTATCTTATCTCTGAAGAGAGAGATGTGTTGGCTACGCTCATTCACAAGAAGTTGATTACAAATAGGACAAAAATGACTTTTAACATAAAGCATCAATGAGAAAACCCTTATCCCAGAAGATAAAATTTCAAAAGGTTTGTGGGGCCCAATGTAGTTAGTTGATACGTCAACTTCCTAGGGGCGCAATTTTTGCATGCGATATTTGTTTGGGGTGCTCGATAGCATGTCGGAAAGTTCTATATGAGAAGAACATATTATGTTCAGCCTAGCATCTACCTTTCACTTTGTGTAAGGCATTGTCGCGCCAAAAAAACGTCGTTTAGGGCCTCAAAATGGCCCCAGAAGATTGGGACCCGAAAAACTATAGAAAAAATGCCAAGATGTGGAACCAATTAGAATTAGTAGAATAAGTGGGTGGCCATTAGTATCCACCTGGATCATTTCTCCCCCCTTAGGAATCCATGGTCCCTATTGTGTCGATTTCCTCCATCAGATGGGGAAAATTCTGTTGAATTTGACTTCTGGTTAGCCACTTGCCCTGGTGAAGAAATTGTTGTGCTTTGACGACCTGATAGAGTTTGATTTTATGTTGGTAGGTGCCCTTCATCTTAGTGTCCATGATCTGATAAATTTTCACCTATTCAATGCAATTAGGATTTATTTATGTAAGGGCTAAGTGCTTGGTCATGTCCAAAGTGTCCAAGAGAGGTGGAAAATATGGTCAAAGCAGTTCCACATTAAATACAAAGTGAAATCCAAGGAAAGGGTGAATACTTAATTGAAAATCATTCTCACCCATAGCCTTTATGATGGTTTAAGGCCCATATCGGACTGGGTGAAGCTTACAATAGGGTCATATGAGGTTCTCTTTATGTAAATTCAATCATACATTATCTCTCACCTGAAACTTGTGTAGCACTCGATGTTGATCATGGCGTTGTTTGAACTTGGCATTGGCTTTCTAAAAAATATTGTGAACTTGTTGTTGGATGTGTTGGATTCCTTCAACAAATTTGGCTACTCGAACAGCCCCAGTTTGAGCAGGGGAGGACTCTTTTATGTAGCTTCAACGGGCAGAGCTATGTTAATAGGGGACAATGTCTAGAACCCCAAGCACACCTGAAAAGGATTGTGGCCAATAAAGTTGTGGAGCGATCTGTTGTATCTATGTTGAACATAAGGAAGGATTTCATCCCATGTCCATGGATGTTTGGAATTTACATCCTCAATATATGAACAATAATATTGTTGACTAAATTTTTTTTTCCATCAGTCTATGGGTGGAAGGAAGTCGATTTGGTTAGCTTGGTGTCCATCATCAACCATAGGTTGAACCAGAAAGTACTCAGGAACCTACTTTCTAGATCTAAAATAATGATCTCTGGGAGCCCAAAATGAATGCAAACATGTTCAAAGAATATCTTGGTAGTGGCCTCGACTGTGATACTCTTCTTATAGTGTGCCAAAACTGCCATCTTAGAGAATCAATCAATGAGCACGAAGACACATTCATTAACATGCTTGGTTGAAGTTATAACAGACATGTAATCCATGGAGATGGATTCCCAAGTCCTATCAAGAGTAGGCACAAGCTTCATGGCCCTTGTTTCTTGATGGTGGGTTTCACAATGGCATAGGAAGTGCAATAAATTATATATTTTCAGACATCTTGTAAAATCTTTGGCCAATCAAAATGATTTTTCAGTATTGTCACAGTTGTTTCCATGCCAAAGTTTCATGTCACTTGACTGTAATGAGCTTTCCAAATAATATTTGCAAACTCACTTGAAGGAACACAGAGATGGATTAGATGTCATAGAAGTCCATCCTGGAGATGAAATTATGGAACTAATTTTCCTACGCTCAATGTCTAATAGGTAGTAGCAAATTTAGAGTCATTGTCTTATAATTGTGGCCACCCAAAGGTCTCATGCCCACAGGAGTTAAGAATTGTGGTGAGTTCCACAACCAAGGGTCGAATAAGTGGCATTTTGCAATATGTTTGGTGCTACCCTTCTTGTAGTTGATGTTCAAGTAGAATTTTTGTAGGTATGTGGACAACTTCTGATGGACTTCATTCTATAACTTTCCTTGTGTCTACATGAATTGTAGAGGCATGTGATCAGTGTGGATGATTGTTTCCTTTCCCATAATATAATGCTTCCACTGTCAGCATCCATGCACGATGGAGTACATATATTTTTCATTTGTGGGGTATCTGCAAAGAGTATCAAATAGTGTTTAATTATGATAGGCCATTGAATTCCCATGTTAAGTGAGGACTGCACAAATAACATAATCTAAAGCATCTATCTCAATGTCAAATGGTTGTTGCAAGTGTGGTGGAATGAGGAATGGTGTTGAGAAGACGAAGAATTTCAAATCCTCGAACAATTTATGTTGTGAGACATCCCACACAAAATTGGCCTTGGCTCCACCCTTGGTCACTTGGCTTAGGGCCCAAGCGATATTAGAGAACCCTAGCACAAACCTGCAGTAGAATTTAGCAAGGCCTAAGAAGCTGTGAAGCTTGATCAGTTTCTTTGGGGATGGAAAATCGCAGATGACTTGGATCTTGGATGGATCCACATGCACACCCTACTCACCAATGGTGTATCTCAAATATTGAGTTATTTGCATGTTGAAGGAATGCTTCTCCAAATTGGCATATAACTTATTCTATCGCAGGGTGCCCAAGACTTGTTGAATGTGCTTCAAATGTTCCTCCCAGTTTTTTTCTAAATATGAGGATGTCATCCATATATACGACCACAAAGGAGTTTGTGACTGGTTGTAATATGCCATCTATCATCTGCCTRAATGTGGTCGGGGCATTAGTCAACCCAAAAGGCATGACCAACCACTCGAAGAGWCCTTCTTTAGACTTGAAGTTTGTCCTCCATACATCAATTTTCTCAATCGACACCTAGTGGTATCTTGACTTCGTATCAATCTTACTGAAATAAAAATAAAATAATATATATATATATATATATATATATATATATATAATAATAAAAAATTACCCTTGATATGATCTAGAAGATCATGAATGTGAGGAATTGGGGGTCAATTTTTTATTGTGATCTTATTCAGGGCTTTGTAATCAATGAAAATTCTCCATATCCCATCCTTCTTTTGTACCAAAAAAAATGTGTTCTCACAAGTTGAGGAGATTAGTCTAATGTGACCCTTCATAATTATCTCTTGGATCTGACAATTTATCTCTTCATTCTCCATAACAAAGCACTTATACACAAGGCCGTTAGGTAGAGGAGAACTAGGTGTCAATTCAATTTAGTGCTTTACCTAACAGTGCAAAGGTTCCCCAATAGGTAAGGAAAATATGTCTTTGTGTTCTTCTACTATCTTATCCACCTACCTATATTGTGTAGAGAGACCTCGTGCAAATTTTTTGGTGGTTGCAGTGACCTTTTGTTTTCCTTCCAACCAGACCATAAAGAGGACAAATTTCCTAGTATGAGATACCACCTTTCTACATTTCTTTTCAGATATCAAAGAGACTTCAATAGTTGGGACTACCTCCAGTACCATGTAGAGTTGACCTCCCAAAGTGATAATGACACTATAGGGCCTAAATTCATAAATAGCACAATGCTTCCACATATATGGTTGTCCTAAAAAAACATCACAAACTTCAAGGGGGGAAACATCATGCAATACCTTGTCTTTGAAGGGTTTGAAGTCATAGTGTAGGAGACATTATTGGATAACATAGATGTCTTGTCCCTAGCTGAGCCAACTAATGGTGTATGGCTGAGGGTGTGGCATCATTGTTAGGTTCAACCTCTTAATGACCTCTGATGATATTAATTTCTTTTAGCTATTGTTGTCAACAATGAAATGGAGTGGGGTCCCCTTCACCCACATATGTGAGTGGAAGAGTTGCTCCCCTTCTTCAGTCTCCTCTGTTTCCTCTAGCTGGACCTTTGTGGTAGCGATGGTGACAATGGGTTATGCATCAATGATACATTTTTCCTTATCTAGTTCTGAAACAGAGTCTGATTCATCATCTAACTCTGAGACTTTTGTCTAAGCCAACAATGACTATTTGGAGTGACATTCATCATTGTTGTGCCAAGGGATTTTTTGGAACTCATACCACTTTCTAGTGCCCTTCTTCAACTTCATGTTACCCTTCTTTTATTGTGGCTTGGACTAGTTTTCCTGGGGTTGGCCATCCTTGATCTGTCCTTTTCTATGGGAGTTAGGGTCACCTTTACCATGTTTTTGTTGCGATTGGTTTGTAAAAATGGAATCTCACTTATTATTTTTCTTGAACTTTTGCTCGATATTGACATCGTGTTGATAAGCGGCTCCCAATGAGGAGATTTCTAGGAAATCCATATCTGTTATGATGTACCTATATAGGCCATTGCGGTACTTCAGAATCAGATGCTACTTGGGGTCTTTAATATCCATCTTTGTGCATAAGGTATGGAATATGTTGGTGTAATCTGACACCATCTGGTCTCTCTCCCAACACAAAGTTGTCTATCTCGTGTACTGGTCATCATAGTTTACAACATGGTAGTATTACTCCTTGAGGGCATCAACAAAATCCTCCCAAGTGGGTCCTAGCCCAAAAATTGTAGACACGTATATGGAATGTTTCTCACAGTGTGTCTCCCACCAACCTCTGACATGGGAAATGGATTCAAGAAGGGCAAAGGTGATTTTTTCACTATTGGAAAAATTTTGGATAGAGAAATAACCCTCTAGAAGACTTAACAATTCTTCCAAAGCTTCGGCATTTATCTGGCCTTCAAATAAAAGGAATATCAAAATTAGCTTGTACCTTAAAGGCCAATGCACCTCTAAAGTGAATGTTGGTTAAAGGTGTTGTTGAGGAGAGGAATGGTTATATCATCACTCAAGCATTTTTTAATCTCACTAGGCTAGGTGAGATAGGCAGGATTATCACCCTATGCTTATATCATGTTCAAAAATATCAATCAGCCCTCAAGAAATAAGTTATTGGGCCTGACATTATTATGTAATCTAAATGTTTTGATGTAAAATAAAATTTTAAAGTAGAAAAAGTGCTTGCAAATGAAATTTATAACAGTTGAATAAATAAATACAAGATAATATAAATCTGAAAATTCAGTACACGACAGGTCTCAAGAATGAGAAGAAATCAGTGGATGATTTTATCAATAAATTTTATGAGTTGCAACCAAGTTTCTCTTTACAAACCCCTACGAGGTTTTGGACCAGAATTTGACTTAGAATTCTAAGATGTAATTTTAACTCTTACATAGAAAACTAGTGTCTCAAAGAAAAAGACTAAGACTGAAAATAAACTACATCAAGCCAAGCTACAAGCCCATCATAGTCTTGACTCTGCAAAATAGCATTAATCAGTATAGGAACTGAATTCAAAATTTATAATTAAGACTAAATAAACTATCAATATGAATGAATGACCTTTGAAGCATGTCACAAGTGTGTGCTTCCCAGTCCTTTATTTTATCACATTTAGAGTAACTCTACTATCAATAAGATAACTTAGCTCTAAAGAAACTCCAAAATGATTGAATGAATAAGTATTCTCAATTGAGGCAAGAGAAAACCTTAACTGAAGTACATCTCTCTTTTTTCTCATGTCTGTATTTGTCCTTGATATCTTCCTTTTATTTTTCAAAAAGTAGTTCAAGTGGTTCAACTACCTTTTGTTATAAAGTTAAATAACTTTAGTTAAGATAGGACAACTTTATTTTATAATAAGGGTAAATAATAGTAATTAATAATTAATAGGTGGGGCCCCTATAGGTCTTTATTTATCTTATTTTCAACGTTTCCCTTGTTTCTCCATATTTACTAAAATATTATGCATATATCATCAAAATAATTTATATCAAAATTTAGCCAATGTAATCATGTCATATCATCAAAACACTTGTATCTCCCAAAAAACCATAAAGGCATGATATAAAAAAATTTCAAAAAAATACATCATGTCTAGTGTCCCCAAAAACTCTATGCCTCGAATGTCAAAGTCAAATTATCATCACGTCATAAAATAAAATAAGTAATAATACTTTTTATTGGAAGCATCCTCCCTTTGTCTACTTCCTTCTGAAAATGCAGCCATGTGCTTAAGTAAATATGGATCTTACTTAAATCTAGATCAACATATTTATTTTCTTCCACTCTTGACATTTTAGGGTGCATGTCATCAAAGGTTATTTTTCTTTCATTATCTTCAAGTTTGGTATGGAGATACTTGACTATGTAAGAGGAGGTCTCAGATGAATTAGAGCTTACAAAAATTCCAGGTCATTTTCCTTTATCTCGCTTAGGTTCAATGGCTAATTCTTTATAATTTCTAGGAACCTCGACATAATGTGCATGAGAAGTTGCAGAAGCAATAGGATGCATAGGATATAAAAAAGGAGGAGGTGATAATGAGACATTAGACCAGTGTACTATTCTAGAGGGTGGATTTGTAGGTACATTTTCCCAGCCATCATTGGCTAGTGGCATATGAGGTGGCTCAGGAAAGTCAACTATGCTTAGGTGTGGCTGCAAAGGAGGAATAACAGGTGCATGAGATGGCTGGAAAGTAGGGTGGCCAGCAAGATTCAAATAGCCGGTTTGAACCACCTGATTGAATTCATCTAAATTAGCATTGAAGTGGATCGAAAATATCATTCTCTTATTTCTTCCTCTTTTCTCAAATGTATTAATCATTCTACCTATCTGTCATCTATTTCCCCTATTACCAAACCAATTGTTTCCATGGCTGAAGAAACTCATCTATATATCATCAATGACCCAAATAGTATATATATATATATATATATATATATATATATATATATATATATATATATATATATATATATATATATATATATATATATATATATATATATATATATATATATATATATAAGTTACAGTATCTTAAACATCAAATGCTATTTTTCTTTCAAATAATTTAACAATGGCTCTGAACTAACCAAGCAATCAAGCATTCTAAGGGAATAAGGAAAACAAGAAGAAAATCATAAGTTTCTCTTTCTTTGTTGTTCTAACATTCAAACGGTACATTCTTTACCAAATTGTTCAGTATGATTTGTCACTAATCTCTTTGAACATGGGCAATGAATGGGATGAAATTATAAATGATAAAGAAGTAATGAAAAGGGTTTTGTAACTTATGAAAAATGTTATAGATGGCAGCAATGCATGATAAAATACATGCTCATAATCCATTTCGATAAATTATTTTCGTGACTTATATCCTTTTC
Source organism: Picea engelmannii (assembly GCA_009831015.1). Lineage (NCBI taxonomy): Eukaryota > Viridiplantae > Streptophyta > Pinopsida > Pinales > Pinaceae > Picea > Picea engelmannii. The sequence goes on from ML799557.1 coordinate 199,169, forward strand.
ACTTGCATAAGGTTCATATCGGCATACGTTATAAACCAATTTTCAATATTCAAATATCCTTGAACATTTCATTTATCCACACAATATCTACACCAAAATATTAAATTTCTCATACATCATCTCGTTGATTAGAACAATACACATACTTATGCAAAAATATTTTCTTAATAGGTGCTCTCTAAAAATTTATTATAATCAATTATGTCAACAAGGGGAATTATTTCATGAATTTTTTTAATAAAAAAAATTTAGAATATTCGGGAATAACTTCTGGAAAGTAGTACAAGATGAGGGGAAAATTCCCTATTTACATAAAAGAAAAATAAACTTTAAATTTGTATATCAAACCTTCCATCCATTTTCCAGTCATGCATTACATTTTTATTCAACAATCTGAACTTGTATTATCAAACTTAGCATATTTAACCAACATCTATGTCAACTATAAAATCTTATGAATGTTTTGGGTTTATTGTAAAATACGAACCAAAATAATTAAATGAACAAAGTATGAACTAGAGTAAGCTTGAGAAATGCAACGTTTAGGCCATATCATTTATACTAGCTAGAATTTCAAAGGGATTTTGTGCCCGACAAAGTCACATAGTCCATACAATAATGTAGTAATGCATTCGAAAATGAGCATAGTGTTGTAGCATACTGAGTTATAGTCACATAATGATCGTTCAAATATTTTAAAACGCTGTCAATAGAGGATGTGTATAGCCACATCATTTATTTAAAACTAGGCATGACAAGTTTAAACATAGTTAGGGTTGGAAACCCATATAACCGAGAAACCATCCAATAAATAATCCCTTTTAGAACAAATCTTTTCAACCAAGATTCGAACTCAAAACCCCATGCTTGTTTTTGAAAAAAATATGAGAACGAATAGCTCATATCGACTCTTAAACTCAATCCAAAAATCAATTTTCTTCCATATGATTATGACTTCAAAACTCAACTTAAACTCAACACCAAATAAAGGTTGATAATAACGTTGGTTGTGTAAGCAATGAAAGAGAAAACAACTTGCAATTGATAATATGGGTATGGGTTCGAAACCCAAAGAGCACACTGAAGTTAATAAGAACCTATGTTGGTTGTATAACCAAATCAAAATATATTGTGAAAATTATTATACCATTTAAACATCCATTGGGTCGTGGGTTTGAAGCCTGGTTTTGACTCAGCAAAAACAAAGCATTTTAATGTTGGCTACAAACTCTTGCATGATTGTAAACTTAGCCAAAAAATAGACCAATTTTGTGTGTATATATAAAAATTCAAACTCATAAATCAACACAAGACCCGCATCCAATATGACCATGCTTTTATCGACTAGAATACCAGATAGAAGAGAAATTGTTACAGGAACTCGAACTGAGGTCGCAGCTTATATTTATATCAAATGGGTTTAGTTTGAACAACCATAATTGATAAATGGAAAGTGAAATAATGCATAGAGAGAGAAATGCATTCGACACAGAGTAACCATTTCATTTTCTTTTAAAACAAAAAACCTTGAAAAATCATTTCATTAAGAGAGAAAAGAAGGAAGAGA
>ML799557.1:211854-258704 GCA_009831015.1 Picea engelmannii
GAACCATGAAATATTAACGACTCAGTTCTATCATTGTGCCTTCAATCATCGTATGAGCGATGACTCCATCTGTCATGTAAACCTCGCTGTCTCCCCCTCTGTCCATAACGCGCGAATCTGTAGCAGCTTTGTTGGTGTCTCCACAAGGTGCGAGCTGGTACCTGGTACTGGAAAATCCTGTTCCAAGAATAGAAGTGGTACCTAACCCGATCCACGTTAGTTCCATTGTTAATTTAAAGCATCAAAATTCATAAAAATAACTTGAAACGTAAAGATACCTTAAGTAACCCCATTGAGTGGTAGGGAGATGTCAATTATGTCAAAACAAGGCCAAAAGGGGTGGTACTGGGTATAGAGATGGAGGTCTTTGTGATATAATATAGGCAAAAACATGATCAAAACTGGAGACCAACAATGCATCTCTTGTAAAATGGTTTAGTCTTTCTAACATTTACAAGCCTCTAAACTAGTTTCAATGCTTACTGATTTGAATGCTTAATATTTGTTGAATGTTTTTACTTTAGCTTGCTGATTAATGGTAAGAGATCTATGAATACACCTTATGTAAAGAATCTTAGAATTTCTTTCATACTCGGCACTTAGATTATCTTTTGAATTATTTCCATTTAAAGAACTAAATTTATCTCTAAGTCCATACGTTTTGGATGTGTCTCTAAGTCTTACAAACACCGGATTGACAATCAAATACACTCTAATTTACATCAGTAGATTGGGGACCAACAACATCCTCTTCTTGAGCCCAATCTAAGGCATCAATTTTTGTATCGATTATTTTTCCAAAGATGCACTCTCTTGCACTCTACTTTATCTCACAATTATTTTCATCGTGATTCTCTTCACAAAAATTACACCAGGTTCTTGAAAGAATAGCCTTAGGCTAAAAACTATTAGTATAATTCCTAAATGATCTGGATTATTTTTGGCACGAAATGAGAGCGGAGATATAATAAATAAATGTACATAGATGTATCAATAATATAATAGAGATATATCAGAGATATAACCATAAACACAAAGATACATTAATACACAATTTCTATTAATGAGCGAAATGTACAAAACTATAGAAATACAGAGTGAAAGACTCATTATAATGGCCGCACCTTCTCTCTGAGAATAGATGTGACGGATACTCAAATTCGCAAGAAGATTATTGTTACAATGAGGCTCCAAAGGCCTTTTTAACATAAAGAAAATTCAAAACCCTAACCCCGGAAGATAAAAATGCAACAATTTTGTGGACCCCGTTTTCGGTAGTTTGATCTATCAACTTCCCAGGGGCATAACTTTGGCATACTATCTCTGTTTGGGGTAAACGATAGCTCATTGGAAATGTATTGACGAGGAAATTCGTTTTGGGGGCTCAATAAAAACCTTCAGCTATAATTGAGGTTCTCTATTGCTGAAAAAAATAAATAATAAATAAATAAAGTATGCCCTCAAAAATGGCCCCGGAAGTTCAAGAACCAAAAAACTGCTAAAAATAGTAAATTTCCAAAGAATTGTTTTGATTCGGTTGGAATAAGTGGGTGGACACTGATATACACCTAGATAAATACTCCCTCCTTAGGAATCAATGGTATCCATTGCATTGATTTCTTGGGGGATAGGGGGAAGCGTTTGTTGAATATGAACCTTGGTGAGTTGCTTGTCTTGCTGGAGAAGTTGTGTTGCTTGGTTTGTGGGAGGTTGTTGAGAACTTGATGAGATGACAATGTGCAGAAGGAATCTTTGTGATTTGATTCAATATTTTCAACTTGCTTTTGTTGGATAGAAGGTTCTTGGACTGAGGTTGTAGTGATTGTAGTGTCCTTTTGTTCACCTTTTCAACAGATTGTGAAGAAGTTAAATTTTGTAGTACAAGATACTACCTTGTGACATTGTTTATGTGGGATAGTAGTTGGAACTACCTATGGTATCCTGTAAGATGACCCCCCAGAGTAACAATGACACTACGGGGTTGAGACTCATAAATAGCATGGCGCTTCCACATATATGGTTGGCCCAAAAGAACATCACAGACATCCAATGGGGTAATGTCACATAATACCTCATCCTTGAAGGGTTGGATGTTGTATGACAATAGAAACTATTGGTTGACACGGAGATATCCTCCTTGTATAATCCACCTGATGTTCTATGGTTGCGAGTGTGGTGTTGTCAAAAATCCCAACTACTTGATGACCTCTGTTGAGATGAGGTTATTTTGGCTTCCATTATCAACAAAAAAATGTAGTGGGGTCCCATTCACCCACATCTATGAATGAAAAAGGTGCTCCCCCTCTTCAAGATATGTTGGTTCTTCGGGTTGAATTTTTGCGGTCGTGAAAGTAGCAGTGGGGTCTGCGTCGACGATCTATCTTCTTCCATTATTTTTTGAATCAAATTCTGAATCAGGGTTCGGCTCCTTTTCTTTGATCTCCGCCACCAATGATTGTTTTGAGTGACATTCATCAGTGTTGTGCCAGGGGAATTTGTGGAAATCGTGCCACTTTCTAGTTTTCTTTGATCTCCGCCACCAATGATTGTTTTGAGTGACATTCATCAGTGTTGTGCCAGGGGAATTTGTCGAAATCGTGCCACTTTCTAGTGTCCTTCATTGTCTTTCCCTTACTCTTATTTTCTTGTGGCTTGGACAGGTTTTCGAGAGGTTGTTTTTTAGGGTCATCTTTATCATACTTTGGTTGTTGCGGATTTGCAGACCCGAAATCCTTTTTATTTTGGTGCCTAAATTTTTTCTCGATTTTGACATCATATCAATAGGCAGCTCTCAGTGATGAGATGGCCAAGAAATCCATTTCGGTTTGGATGTACCTATGCAGAGCCCCACGGTATTTCAGAACCAGATGTCGCTCGAAGTCTTTGATACCTAGATTGGTGTGCAAGGTATGGAAATTATTTGTGAACTCCTGAACTATTTCTCCCCTCTCTTGCCGCAGTGTGGTCCATCTCATGTATTGGTCATCATAGTTACCAACAAGGTAATATTGTTCCTTGACCGCATCCACAAAAAAATCCCAAGTGGGCTCGGCCCCATATATTCCAGACTCCTCTGTGGAAATTTTCTCCCAGTAAGTTTCTAATTCAGGTGGATATCGGTGGCCACCCACCTATTCCAACTAGCTCAAAACAGTCTTCTGGCAACTTACTATTTTTAGCAGTTTTTCGATTCCTAAACTTATGGGGCCATTTTGAGGGCCTAAATGAATTTTTTTCGGGATCGAGCACCTCAATAATAGCCAAAGGCTCTATTTGAGCCCCAAAAATGAATCTCCTTGATGATACCTTTCCAACGAGCTATTGTGTTGATCTAGGTGGGTATTGGTGGCCACCCACCTATCCCAGTTGGCTCCTCGGGTCCATTTTTGTTCAGCACGTCTTTCTGTACTACTTTATAATTGTGAGTTCTACACTTCTGGGGCTGTCTGAAGCCTCACACATTCTCCAGGTGTATATGGATGGCCTCTCGCCTAATCCAACTAGCCTATTTTGTATGTTTTCATGTCAGCACATCTTGTTGTACTTTCAAGGTTGTTTTGGGGCCCTAAACATTGTATTTTTGGCTCGCCATAGTCAGACTGTAGACAGATTCAGAGTCTGACAGCGAAATGTGTAGTTCTTTGAAAAACCTAACCCAAGAAGGTGAAATGCCAAAATTCATGTGGGCTCTATGGGTAAGTTGGTGTAATGTGGTACCTCAACTTCCTAGGGTCATAAATTTTGCATACGATTGACCTCACCTACAAGGGTACCGACACACTGCCAAGTATAGCATTTAATTGATATGACCCCCAACACACCTCTACCTAATGGGCCAGTCTATTGGCACTCGCTGATGGAGAATAACGAAATCAGGAGTCAGATCCAAGAGCTTCTTCAGAAGGGGCACATCAGACCCAGGTCCTCCCCTTGTGGAAGCCTGATTGTACTGGTGCAGAAGAAGGACGGGACTTGGTGACTCTACATTGATTACAGAAACTTAAACAAAATCACAGTCAGGAACTGCTACCCCATTCCCAGGATTGATCACCTTCTTGAACAACTCAAGGGGGGAAATTTCTTTAACAATATTGCCTAAAGTCTGGATACCACCAGGTTCTCATCGAACCAACTGATGTCTGGAAGACAACCTTCAAGTCTAAAGAAGGTCTCTACGAATGTCTAGTCATGCCCTTTGGCTTTACAAATGCACCAACCACCTTCATGAGGTTGATGGATGATGTATTGAGACATTTCACCAACTCCTTTGTGGTAGTATATTTGGATGACATCCTCATATTCAGCAGAATGTGGGAAGAGCACATGTGGCATATTCAACACATTTTGAGCACTCTGCGACAGCACAAGCCTTATGCCAACTTGGAAAAATTCTCTTAATGGCATGAACAAGGTCCAATACCTGGGATACATTGTTGATGAGCATGGGGTACATGTTGATCCCTCTAAGATCCAAGTCTTCCATGACTGGTCGGCCCCAACCACACTGACTAAGCTTCAAATCTTCTTGGGGCTAGCCAATTTCTACCGACGGTTCGTGTTGGGATTCTCCCATATTACATGGGCCCTTTAAGTGACCAAGGATAGTGGTAGGGACAATTTTGTATGGGGCAAGGAGTAGCAATGGGAACTCGATGATATGAAACATTGCTTGTGCTCAGCTCCCGTACTCTCCTTTCTCGATCTCCAACAACCATTCGAGATTGAGACAAATGCATCTGACTATGATGTGGGCACAATTCTCACTCACCATGGGCATCCTATGGCATGCCATAGTGAGACACTCTCTGATGTTGTCTAAAAATACCCCACCTATGACAGAAATGCATTCCATTGTACAAGCTTGTCGTCAATGGAAACATTAAATTCTGGGGAAAGAGATGATCATACACATTGATCACAAGCCTCTACAGTTCATACAGACACAGAGGAAATTGTAGAATGATTGTCATCAGAAGTGGTCCACCTACCTGCAGTAGTTCCATCTCAACATAAAGTATAAGACAGGTATCTCCAGTCGTGTCGCTGACTGTATCAGTCGGCCTCCTGTGGCTGCACTCACCATTATGCTCCGGTCCTATGGAAATGAAGCATCATAGTGGCCCCAACTTTATCAGCAAGATCTGGACTTCGCCACCACATATCAGCTCTTAGGTAAAGGCGCCACTGTCACTGATTTTCACATTTGGGACGGACTCTTATGCCACGTGTGCCATCTCTGTGTTCCTACAAGCGAGCGTGCAAAGTTGATTTGGGAATCCCACTATAGTTGGGTGGCATACTTTTTTGGTGTAGAGAAAACTATGGTCGTTCTTCATAAAAAAAATTATTATCCAAAACTTCGACAGGACGTCAGCGAGTATATTTGATCTTGCACTTCCTGCGCCATTTCCAAGCCATCCATCAAGAATCAAGCTTATACACCCCTCTTCCTATTCCTGAGAAGCTGTGGGAATCCATCTCAATGGATTACATGTATGGTTTGTCGTCCACCAAGCATGAAAATGACTGTGTGTTTGTGGTCGTTGATTGCTTTTCAAAGATGGCCATCCTCACAACCTGTAAGAAGAATGTCACAGTGACTGAGACTGCCAAGATCTTCTTTGAATGAGTTTGGGTCCACTTTGGGCTACCGCAAACCATCATCTCTGACCGAGACAGAAGGTTCCTCGGCACCTTTCTGGTCAAGTCTCTGGTCTCTTCTGGACACCAAGCTCACAAAATCCACTGCTTTCCACCCCCAAACCGATGGCCAAACCGAGGTCATCAATCGGATGATTGTGCACATCATGTGCATGTACAATTCTAAGCATCCTCGTACATGGGATGAGAGTCTCCCATATGTCCAACACAACTACGAGAGGGCTCTCCATAGTTCCACTGGCCACAGCCCATTTCAGGTGGGTCTGGGATTCCAACCCTTGGGACCCATTGATGTTGCACTTCCTCTTTCCACCGCACAGACAGACTCCTCCCCTGATTAGTCTACAATCGAAAAATCCACCAAGTTCATTGAGTGGATTCAGCAAATCCACCAACAGGTCCAGAAGATTTTGCAGAAATCCAATGCGAAGTACAAGCAGTGCCACGATCAACATAGGGTACCACACCAGTTTCAGGTTGGCGACAAAGTATAGTTACATTTGCAGAAGGAGCGTCTCACCGGGCCCCATCGGAAGCTTTTTCCACTCTGTTATGGGCCTTACACTATCACCAAGGCTGTGGGTAGCAATTCTTTTGAGCTCAACAATCCACCCTTCCTTGGTTCACATCTAGTATTCAATGTGGAACTCCTTAGGCAATATTTTCCACCATTATTGGACACCTCTGAGATCGTCGAACAGCTGACACCAACAAATATCAATCATGATTGCATGGAACAAGCCTCCACCGATAATATCGTGGACACACGGGTCAAGGGCACTCGCTAGCAGTGGATCCAACTTTATTGGGTTGTCAAGGCAGGACAACTTCTACACCAAGGCAAGTGACCCATCTGGGGCCAAATCCAACAAAAGTTTCCTCGCCTGATGGGGGAACTCAACGCAATGGAGACCATTTCTTCCTAACGGGGGAGGATTGATCTAGGTGGGTATTGGTGGCCATCCACCTATCCCAGTTGGCTCGTCGGGTCCGGTTTTTTTCAGCATGTCTTTCTATACTACTTTGTAATTGTGAGTTCTACACTTCTGGGGATTTAAGAAGCCTTACACATTCTCCATGTGGATATGGGTGGCCTCTTTCCTAATCCAACTGGCCTATTTTGTATGTTTTCATGTCATCACATCCTTTTGTACTTTCAGGGCTATTTTGGGGGCCTAAACATTGTTTTTTTGGCTTTCCATAGCCAAACTATAAATGGAGTCAGAGCCTAGAGACGGAATGTGTATTTATCTGAAATACCTTTCCAATGGGCTATCATGCACCTAAATCAAAGGTCGTATGCAAAAGTTATGACCGTAGGAATTTGAGGTACCAAATCACACCAACTTACCCATAGGGCCCACATGACTTTTGGCATTTCACCTTCTAGTGTTAGGTTTTTGGATGTCTAGGGTTTTGGCATTCATGAGTAATATGAAAAGGGCCTATGGAGCCTCATTGTAATCCATTCTGCTCATACGGATGCACGTAGCAGCCACATCTTTTCTCAGAGATAGCTACCACCATTCGAGCAAGTTTCAGTTCTGTAGTTTTACAGTTTCAGCCTATTTCATTATTTAATAGAAGATATTGTTCACTGGACATTTGTGTTATTCTGCCTATCTATGTGTTTATTGTATTCAGTCTGTTAATCAGTTCGTTCCGCTCTTATATCCTGATCATGTTCACCCCAAACGGAGACCGTATTCCAAATTTACGCCCCCGAGAAGTTGATACACCAAACTACCCAAAACGAGGTCCACAAAATTGTTGGCTTTTCATCTTCCGGGGTTAGGGCTTTGGATTTTCTTTATGTTAAAAAGGACTTTAGAGCCTCATTGTAACCATCTTCTTGCGAATGTGAGTAGTCATCACATCTATTCTCATATATAAGCTGCCACCATTCTAGCGAGTCTTTCACTTTGTATTTCTATAGTTTTGTACATTCCGCTCATTAATAGAAATTGTGTATTATTGTATCTTTGTGTCTATGGTTTCATCTCTGATATATTTATGTTATATTATTGGATATCTGAGATATCTCTGTACATTTATTTATTATATCTCCTCTCTCATTTCCTGCCGAAAATAATCTGGATCATTTTCCCACCAATGTTTTACATGGGGGAGAGCTTTAAGGAGTGATAAGGTGATCTTTTCCTTGTCGTAAAAATTGTGAACAGAGAAATAACCTTCTAGCAGATTTAACCATTTTTATAGGGCATCTGCATCTATCTGATATTCAAATATGGGAGTATAAAAATTGACTTGTACCTTGAAAGGAGATTTTCTTCCAAAGTGGTCACTTGATGAAGATGTGCATGTTGTTATCGGCAGGCATTGAAGGATGTGGGAAAAATTCTCCATCATTTCATCCCTCTATCGCGTGAGATCTTGCTCAAGCAACAGATTGACATAATATTTTTCTCCGTCATTTTTTTTTTCTTCCACCATAAAGGGTTTCTTGGGCATGTAAGAGAGATTTTCCTCAAGAGAGACAAGCTCAAGACCCAACCTGCTATACTTGGACCTTGTCGGGGACATGCATTGAAAAACGATCAAGAGCATCATGCTCTGATACCACTTATCCAGATTACTTTCGACACGAAATGAGAGTGGAGATATAAAAAAGAAATGTACAGAGATGTATCAATAACATAACAGAGATATATCAGATATATAACCATAAACACAGAGATACAGTAATACACAATTTATATTAATGAGCGAAATGTACAAAATTGTTGAAATACAGAGTGAAAGACTCTCTAGAATGGTGGCAACTTATCTCTGAGAAGAGATGTGATGGCTACTCACATTCGCAAGAAGATGATTGTTACAATGAGGCTCCAAAGACATTTTTAACATAAATAAAATCCAAAATCCTAACCCCAGAAGATGAAAAGCCAACAATTTTGTGGACCCTGTTTTGTGTAGTTTGGTGTATGAACTTCCTAGGGGTGTAACTTTGATATACGGTCTTCGTTTGGGGTGCACAGTAGCTCGTTGGAAAGGTATTGATGAGGAGATTCATTTTTGGGGATCAATTAGAGCCTCTAGATATCATTGAGGTGTCATATCACGAAATATATTTGTTTAAGCCCTCGAAATGACCGTGGAAGTTCAGGAACCAAAAAACTGCTAAAAATAGTAAATTGCCAAAGAATTGTTTTGAGCCAGTTGGAATAGGTGGGTGGCCACCGATATCCACCTAGATCACTAAAGGATACCTAGGTAGTGGTTTCATCTAGAGAAAATGTGGAAGTCACCCCTTTTATTTCAAAAGAAATCATTTGATTGCCCATATCTTGAACCAGTTGTAATACAGTTGACATGTTGGTTTTTTTAACAAAATATTCAAAAGGAAGCCATGTTCCTTCCAACTGCTCCTCAAACTCTAAACAAGTCTATAATGCAGATCACACACTATTAGCATTATTTTCCTCCAACCTATGATGATAGGTAGAAGGTGACTTGTTATAATAGTGCATTAGTGCAGCTTGATTGTAAGGTCTAATGATTTTTATAATGTGACTATATAATTTAGTGAAACGTAAATTAAAAGATTTAATTGTTTCATGTTTATTGTAGATAATATTGTTGTAATATCTAAGAAAATATGTTGGACTTTTAGGTTTTCCATAGGTTTATTTGAACCAATACAATAATTCATCCCAAGTTGTAAAGATATTGGGCGGTAATTCAAAGAAATCAGTCACGGCCTTTCCTTCCAATGAATTGACAAAAAATATCATACACATATCACTTTCATTTGCTCCAATGTTATGGCATGCATTGTCAATTTTTATTCATCTAATTTCATATATGAAAATTACTTCCAAGTGACCCAAACATTAAACCCTAGGGTTGTTATCACTGAATAATTTTACATTGAAATTTTGACAGAAAAATACAGCAACGGAAAAATAAAAATCGTAGAGAAATAATCCATGCAGAAGAGACACAATTTTTTGTTATGTAAACTTTTCAATTTCATAATTTTAGAGGGGAAAATCATCCCTCTCAATAGTCCCAAAATCACCAAGACTGAGGAAAAAAACAGTCCTATTAAAACCACAAAAATCAGCAAAATATCTTGAGAAAATTCCCACTTACAAATCAGCTCCATACCCTATTGTACGGACTGCTAAAGTCAACCTATATGTTCTATTGAACTGCCCAGAAACCTCACATGTGCAGCTTGAAAAACTACCCAGAAAACTCACACGTGTGGAACTTTTCTACTCCCTCAGACATGTGGACCTTTTCTACTCCCTCGCATGTGTGGACCTTTTCTACTCCCTCACACATGCAGTTGTACGGACATTTTTTGTACCACATGTATGCTTGTATGGAACTATCACACGTGTGGACTGTATGGACTTGTTCACACGTGCGTCTTGTACTTATCCTTCACACATGCAACTGTAATTCCTCCTCACACGTGCGACCTTTTGCTCTCTTCCTCTCACATGTGTGGCCTTCCTCCTTAGCAAAAAGCAGAAAACAGAATTTCCAAGAAACCCTAGGCCAAATTTTCTAAAGTGCAGAATTTCCCTTGTTGAAATCACCAATCCTCTTAGCACAAGTTCTCACTCACTTATGCTAACTCTATAATGTCACAATGACATTTTCACAATCTCTACTCTCCTTTTATAGGAGTCCAAAGTGAGTTTAGAATCCCTTATTTTACTCTAAGGATACCTCCACTAAACTCAAAATTAAATTAGAATTATTGATTCCTCCATGTGGGTGTGAAACCCCAACACAAGCCCCCAAATCTCATCAACAAGCCCATGAAGCCCCAAGCTCCAATCGAAGGGGGTATTCAGCAAACGAAAAGTCCAATGTTGTGCCAATGAATATTCCCACATTCCTGACACCAAGGCCACTTGTGGGAATACCTCTTGAAGCTACAAAATATAAACATGCATTTGAAAAAACAACAAGATGCTCATTAACTGAAATAGTATCATTACCATAAAATTTGGGCAAATGATCTTTGAATTTTGGAAGAGGTTATAGCAATTTTTTCCTCGCTCCATACATCTTTCTTTGATGACATTCCATTTCCCTCTATAGATTTCATTTCCCATCACTCCGGAACTAAAAATACTCAATTTTTTACATGTACGCGACCTCCCAATTATGCAACACACGTACATATGCGGGTTGCTCCATTACAGCCTGTGTACATCAGGTTTGGCGCTCAAAAAAATAAAATTGTTTCGGGTTTCCATGCCATGTCACAAGATCTGTGATCCTTGACCTTCCATCTACTGAAAACTCTCGGAATCGACCCTTCAATTCCATTTGGAGGCTATAAATTGAGCTATATCCAAGCCTTGAAGGGATTCAACACATCATAGAGAGAAAAGATACTCTTGAGAAATTTCACCTGAATTGAGTCTCCATCCCTTTGTCCTTGAAAGTCCAATAGAAATACTCTTCTCTCATCCAATTGATATCTTGCAAATATTTATATTTCTTTATGTGGGTGTATTTGTTATTTATGTTAATGTAATATGCTTATTTATATCCTAACATTATATATCATTGCCATGTGCTTTCCTATCTTGGTTGTTGAAGACAAGTTGTAGGTATAAAGCTTCAGGTCATTTCCTCCACGATGGTCCTCTTCGGACATCTAGACGAGGTAAGCTTCTAACCCTCTCTTGTTAGTATTTCATTTATACAACATACTTGAGATTAGAGTTGATTTCTTGGTGTCATTCCGTCTATTGTGGTTTTCCCCTAGACATAGAGGTTTTCCTCATAACAGAGGTGTAGTGGCTAGAGACAAATCTAAAGGAGATGACACATGTCAAGGATTAGTGTTTGCATCCTCCTCGATTTTAAAAAAATTGTATTGTTTCATAACTTTAGCAGGATTTGTAGTTGACTGGATAGGATTATAGTGACTATACATGCTTCCAATTAGAGAAGAAGTTGAAGCTTGTGATGAAGTAGGTCTTCTTGTACCACTAGAACCACTAGAAGAAGTGAAGCTTGTGATGAAGTAGGTTCGCTTGTACCACTAGAACCACCAGAAGAAGTAATTGTAAATTGTATAGGAGGGAAAATTATTGGAATACGTGTTACCTCAGATTCACAATCTGATAAAGATATTCTAATCCTTGGTTGAATATTCTCTAAGACTACTTTTTTCCTTCTTATTTCAAAGAAAGGATTGAATTCAGAAGGTTGGCCTGTTTTCCATCTCGAGGAATGATAATGGGTGGTCATAAGAAAATAGTTTATTGAGGAGGCCTATTTCAAGCTTTCCTTTGAAGGGCTTCTCTTTGTTCTTGAATCTCAATCGCATGGGATATATTCTCCCAAGAAAATTCAATTTATTCGCAGGTACGGGCAGTTTCTAGAATAAAATTAAAAAGACACGATGCAATACTTCTTTGATCATGAAACCTCAAGTTAGGTTGTTGTGGGGAAGGCAAAGTCATTAATCAAAATAAATTGAAAATAAATAAATAAAACTAGAGAGTAAAAGATACTCCCCATTATGGTCTCCAAAAAAATGTTGAGGTGAGGAATAGTTATATTGTTAGTTTTTCTAGCTCGGTGGTACTTCTACATTGGCGATGCCCAACATGCAGAAATGATAGAGCAAATGTCTCTCTCTAGTGGCTTGACTTTATAAAGTGATTTTACAAAGTTAAGTGGGGTTTTTTATTATTTAATGGGTAAAAGTGATTTTATAAAGTTAGGGAAGTCACTCATTAATGAGTAAATAAATGGAGCTTGTGAGAGAAATGGGGTGCACTTTTCAAGGGAGATTGAAGGGGATGTGAAGAGGCACACTTTCCAAGAGAGATTGAGATAAAAGGAAAAGAGTAGCAGAAAAGGAGGATTGGCATGCGTCCCAAGGAGAATATGAGGCATGCATCCCAAGAAGTGCTTGGCATTTAATTCTGGTCCATATTGCATTAAAGGAGGTCATACATTACAGATTTAGTAGGTATGTACAGTTGTTTTTATGCATATAAATCGATGCAAGGGTTGCACATATTTCGAGATAGTTTTGGGTGCATTTATTGTTGTATCTTGTCCATACATAATAGGAGAGAACAACAGAGATTTGGGCACATAATTCGAGGCAGTGTTTGTTGTTTTGTTGATTGTATAGGGTCATACAAGTTGTACAGTAAGCCGACAGATTTTTCAAAGCAGTTTGGAACTGAAATCGAAGTGCAATGTTGGCAAATTTTTCTAGATAAGTACAGAGTTATTTGTTGAAAAAGAATGTTGTTGTAAACTCATAAATTTTCCTACAAGATCAATAAGAAAGAATCTCTCCTTGGATGGTTTTCCCTTTCGGGTTTTTCCAGGGGCATTGCCCAGAAATCCTTGTGTTAAATGTGTCGTTGAATGTTTTCTATTGTTCATTTATTTTCTACTACCAAGTTTCAGATTTCTTAGTAATTTGTATTTCTTCTCATAGTTCCAGTTGAATGCATGAGTTAAATTGCATTATTGGTGAATGGATATTGGATATTGAAATATTTTTATTGTCTAGGTGTTTGTCATCAAAGATTTTAACATGGTATCAAAGCTTGGGCTCTAAGGTTCGGTGGATAGATTTTGGCACTTGGATAGAAGTGATTTGCAGGGGGGGGTTTGGAAGAAGAAGTGAAAGAAAGGGTATTTTTCAATTGGAAAATGATGACTTCCATATTCATATATGATGATAGGTTTGAGGGAATATCCAACTACCTGCAATGGAAGATAAGGATTGTATTTGTTCTTAGGGAGAACAAGTTGTGGGAATTTATGAGTACCACAGTGACAGTGCCTTTGTCAGATCCCATTTCCCTAGACCTTCATGAGGTGAAGGAAGAAAGGGCATAGAGGATAATCTTGGATGGAGTGAAATACCACATTATATCACATTTGGATGAGAACATGACATCCAAGGAGATGTGGTATGCACTAACAAACTTGTATGAGAACAAGAATAGAACAGGAAGATGATCTTAAGTGAAAATCTCACTAGGATGGCCAAGGGAGAGAGTGTGGCCTTATATCTCACCAGGATTAGACAGGAGAAGGATGAGTTGGTAGTTGTAGGGGAGATTATTCCAGACTAGGAGTTGGTGTGCATAGCCCTTAAGGGCTTCACCAAAGAGTGGGATGTTTTCATGAAGTGTGTGGTGGGGAGAGATAAGATCCTAGATTGGAGCAGATTATGGGATGACTTTACTCATAATGAGATCCGGGAATGTTCTCATAGTAGAGATAAAGAGAAGGAAAAGGGTAGTGTAGACGAGAAAAATGATGCTCTTGTGGGAAAAAGAAAAGACAAGAAGAAGGACATGAGAAAAGTGAAATGTTTTGCATGTCACAAGACTGACCACTACACTGGTCAATATCCCAACAAGAAGAAGAATAAGGATTCAGAGGTATCAGCTTCAGCTAAGGTTGTTGAGTTTACTGATAAGTTCAAGAGGGAATTTTCTTTGATGACTGGTCTTTAAGTTAGTGGTAGTGCAGAGTTTGGGGACATTGGAGTGTGGTTTGTGGACAGTGGTGCATCTCGATATATGACAAGAATCAGGTATGTGTTGCTCAGTTTATCAGAGATAGACTCAGAATTT
Organism: Picea engelmannii; assembly: GCA_009831015.1. NCBI lineage: Eukaryota > Viridiplantae > Streptophyta > Pinopsida > Pinales > Pinaceae > Picea > Picea engelmannii. Next base: position 226,128 of record ML799557.1, read on the forward strand.
TATGTGGGTTGTGGGGATAGCACCAAACATGCAGTGAAAGGGGTTGGATGCATGATATTCGAGCTAGATTCATGAGGTTTTATGGAGTTGGCCAAGTTGTTGTTTGCTCCAGAGCTACCAGTAAATTTACTCTCAGTATTTGGAGGTTGATGGATATGGAGTTGTGTTCTTCTGTGGATTGGTGTTTCTATATCCAAAGGGAGATACTCCAGACGTAGCAATATTTCTTGGTGTCTAGAATGAGATGTTATACAGGTTGTTGGGACAACCTGTGGTTGGATCCAATGGATTCTTGGATTCATAATCTATGTCAATTTCAGAGAGTGAGCAGGTTTCTCGGAAGAGCGAGTTGATATCGAGGACTTAGGCCTCTTCCAGTACTCTCAGAGGACTCAACTGGTATGAGGTGACACAATTGGATTCTCAAGAGATTTAGGAGACTCCTAGGAGCATGCCTTAGATGGAAAAGTCTCCATATCAGAGTTCAATGTAGGTAGCATAGGTGGCTTCTAGTTCAGAGGGAGCAGCTAAAGTAGCAGCAGATTTGATGGGGTTAGATATTGATCCAGGAGGAGGTTCATAAGTACCCCCCTCGCTAAAAGGGAATGTTTGTTTTTGTAGCTCGGAGGTACTTCTACATTGGCGGTGCCCAACATGCAGAAGTGACCGAGAAAATGTATCTCTCTGGTGAATTGACTTTGTAAAGTGATTTTATAAAGTTAAGTGGGGTATTTTATTATTTAATGGGTAAAAGTAACTTTATAAATCTTGGGTTACTTAATTGATTTAAGTGAACTCAACAAAAGATTAATTCACATATTTTGATCTTGTTGATCAATATTGAATCTCAATCATTGATATCTAGGGTTAGGGAATTTACTCATTAATGAGTAAATAAATGGAGCTTGTGAGAGATATGGGGCGCACATTTCAAGGGATATTAAGGGAAAGTGAAGAGGCACACTTTCCAAGGGAAATTGATCTGAAAGGAAAAGAGAAGCAGCAAAGGATAGGCATGCATCCCAAGAAGGACTTATCATTTAATATTGGTCTGTACATAATTAAAGAAGGTCGTACAGTATGGATTTAGCAGGTTCATACAACTATTTTTATGCACAACAATCAAGGTAAGGGTTGCACATATTTGGAGGAATGTTTGGGTACATTTATTGTTGTATCTTGTCTGACAGAACAAGACCATACAACAGATATTTATGAATAGAATTCAAGGTAGTGTTTGTTGACATGTTGATTGTACAGGGTCGTACAAATCGTACATTGAGCTGGCATGTTTTTCAAGGTGTTTTGGCACTAAAATCGAAGTGGATTGTTGGCACATTTTTCTAGATAAGTACAGTTTTATATGCTAAAAAAGAATGTTGTTGTAAACTCAAAAATTTTCCTCTGAGCTCAATAAGAAATAATCTCTCCTTGCTTGGTTTTCCCTTTGGAGTTTTTCTAGTGGCATTGCCCAAAAATCCTTGTGTTAAATGTGTGGTTGAATGTTGTCTATTGTTCATTTATTTTTCGCTGCTAAGTTTTAGATTGATTAGTCATTTGTATTTATTCTCATAGTTCAAGTTGAATGCATGAGTTAACTTCCATTATTGGTGAATGACTATTAGAGGTTGAAATATTTTATTAGATAAGTGTTTGTCACTGTAGATTTGAACATATATCCTCACTTAAGCATTTTTTAATATCACTAGGCTAGGTGAGATAGGCGGGATTATCACCTTGGGATTATAGTCTATACCAAAATATCAATCAACCCTCAAGAAATAATTGCTTAGGCCTGATGCTATTATGTAATCCGAATGCTTTGATGTAAAATAAAATTTAAAAATAGAAAAAAGTGCTTGAAAATGAAATTTATAACAGTTGAGTAAATAAATACAAGATAATATAAATCTGAAACTTTAGTACACAACAGGGCTCAAGAATGAGAAGAAATCAGTGGATGATTTTTTTGATATATTTTATGAGTTACAGGCAAGTTTCTCTTTATAAACCACTACGAGGGTTTAGACGAGAATAAAATTAGAAGTCTAAGACATAATTTCAACTCATACCTAGAAAATTGATGTCTCAAAGAAAAAGACTAAGACTGAAAATAAACTAGATCAATCCAAACTAGTCTATGCTCTGAAACTGAATTTAGAACTTCTAATTAAGACTAAGCAGACTATCAGTATGAATGAATGAAATTTTTTAAGCATGTCACGAGTATATGCTTCACAATCCTTTCTTTCTCCACCTATAGAGTAACCCTACTATCAACAATATAATTTAGCTCTGAAGAAACTCAAAAATGAATGAATGAATGGATAAGTATTCCCACTCGAGGCAGGAACAAACCTTATCAGAAGTATCTATCTCTATTTTCTCATGTCCTTCTTTGTCCTTATTCTCTTCCTTTTATTCTTCAAAAAGTAGTTCAAGTGGTTCAGCTACCTTTTGTTATAAAGTTAAATAACTTTAGTTAAAATAGGACAACTTTATTTTATAATAAGGGTAAATAATAATAAATAATGATTAATAGGTGGGGCCCCTATATGTATTTATTTATCTTGTTTTTAACATTTCCCTTGTTTCTCCATATTTACTCAAATACCATGCGTATATCATCAAAATAATATATATATATATATATATATATATCAAAAAGCATCAAATGTGATCATGCCATATCATTAGAACACTTGTATCTCCAAAAACATCATAAAGGCATGATATAAAAGTTTTCCAAAAAATAATATAATGTCTGTTGTCGCCAAAAAATATATGCCTCGAATGTCAAAGTGAAAGTATCATCACATCATAAAATAAAATCAGAAATAATATTTTTTATTGGAAGTAGCCTCCCTTTGTCTACTTCTTTATGACAATGCAGCTCTGTGCTTAAGTAAATCTGGATCAGCATATTTATTTTCTTCCACTCTTGGAATTTCAGGGTGCATGTCATCAAAAGTTATTTTTCTTTCATTATATTCAAGTTTGGAAGGGACAGACTTGACTATGTAAGAGGAGGTAGTGGATGAACAAGAGCTTACAGAACTGGAATTTTTTTTTCCTTTATCTAGTTGACGTTCAATGGCTAATGTTTTATAATTTATAGGTATCTGGACAAAATGTGCATGAAAAGTTGCAGAAGAAATAGGATGCATAGGTTGTAAAAGAGAAGGAGGTGGTAATGAAACATTAGACCAGTGTACTATACGGGAGGGTGGATTTGAAGGTACATTTTCCCAACCATCATTGGTTGGTGGAATATGAGGTGGATTAGGAAAGTTATATATGCTTAGGTGTGGTTGAAAAGGATGAATAATAGGTTCCTAAGGTGGTTGGAAAGCAGGGTGGCCAACAAGATTAAAATAGTTGATTCGAACCAACTGATTGAATTCATCTGAATTAGAATCGGAGTGGATTGAAAACCTCATTCTTGTGTTTCTTCCTTTTTTCCTAAATGCATTAGGAATTCTACCTCTTTCTCCTTTGTTTCCACTGCTACCATATTGATTGTTACCACGGATAAAAAAAACTCATCTATATATCATCAATGAACCAATTTGTGTGTGTGTGTGTGTGTATTAGGTTACAGTATATTAAACATCAAATACTATTTTTCTTTCAAATAATTTAACAATGGCTCTGAACTAACCAAGAAATCAAGCATGCCAAGAGAATATGAAAGGGAATAAGGAAAACAAGGAACAAAATCATAAGTTATTATTTCTCTACTTCTTGTTCTAACATTCAAATTGTGCATTCTTTACCAAATTCTTTAGTATCTCAGTCAGTAATCTCTTTGAACATGGGAAATGAATGGGATGAAATTATAAATGATAAAGGAGTAATGAAAATGGATTTGTAACTTATGAAAAATGGTATAGATGATAGGAATGCATGATAAAAACACATGTTCATAATCAATTTCAATCAATTATATTCATAACTTATATCCTTTTCATTTGCATAAGGTTCATATCAGCATACATTATAAACCATTTTTCAATATTCAAATCTTCCTAAACATTTCATTTATCCACAAAATATCTACACAAAAGTAGTAAATTGCTCATACATCATCTCATTTATTAGAACAATAGCCATACTTATGAAAAATTGTTTTCTTAACAGGTGCTCTCTAAAAATTTGTTATAATCGTCAACATGGGGAATTATTTCATGAATATTTTTAATGACAAATGTTTTGGGATATTTGGGAATAACTTTTTCAAAGTTGTATAAAATGAGGGGCAAATTCTGTGTTTACATAAAAGACAAATAAAATTTAAATCTATATATTAAACCTTCCATCCCTTTTGCAGTCATGCATTACATTTTTATTCAATAGTCTGAAATTGTATTATCAAACTTAGCATATTTAACCAACATCTCTGTCCACTATCAAAGCTTATGAATTCTATTGTTTTATTGTAAAACATGAACCAAAATAATCAAATGACCAGAGTATGAACTAGAGTAAGCTCACTCAAGAGAAATGCGACTTTTAGGCCATATCATTTATACTAGCTAGAATTTCAAAGGGATGTTGTGGCCAACAAAGTCACACAGTCCATACAATAATGTAGTAATGCATCCAAAAATGAGCATAGTGTTGCATCATACCAAATATCACATCATGATCATTCAAATATTTCAAAACATTGTCAATAGAGGATATGTATAGCCACATCATTTATTTCAAACTAGACATGACAGGTTTAAACATAGTCAGGGTTTGAAACCCATATAACCAGGAAACCATCCAATAAATAATCTCTTTAAGATCAAAGTTTATCAACCAAGATTCGAACTTGAAACCCCATTCTTGGTTGTGAAAACAATATTAGAACGAATAGCTCATATCAACTCTTAAACTCAATCCAAAAATTAATTATCTTCCATATGATTATGAGTTTGAAACTCAACTTAAACTCAGCACAAAATAAAGGTTGATAATAACGTTGGTTGTGTAAGCAATGAAAGAGAAAACAACTTGCAATCGATAATATGGGTATGGGTTCGAAACCCAAAGAGAACACTTAGAAAAATATATGAAGTCAACAAGAACCTTTGTTGGTTGTATAACTAAATCAAAACAGATTGTGCAAATTATTATACAATTTAAACATCCATTGGGTCGTGGGTTCGAAGCCCAGTTTTGACTCAACAAAACAAAGAATTTTAATATTGGATGTAAACTCTTGCATGATTGTAAACTTATCCAAAAAATAGACCAAGATTGTGTGTATATATAAAACTTCAAACTCATAAATCAACACAAGACCCACATCTAATATGGCCATCATGACTGGAAACCATTCTTTTCTCAACTACAATATCAGATAGAAGAGAAATTGTTATAGGAACTCGAACCCAAGTCACAACTTATATTTATATCAAATTAGCTTAGTTTGAATAGCCATAAATGATCAATGGAAAGTGAAATAATGCATAGAGCGATGAAGACATTCGGCACAGAGTAACCATTTCATTTTCTTTTAAAACAGAAACCCTTGAAAAATTATTCCATTAAGAGCGAAAAGCAGGAAGAGAGAAAGAGGCACTCAATACCAGTCACGAACATAGAGAAATTACTAAATTATTACTATGTAAAACATATGCATAAGATTCTCAACCAACTGACAAGTACATACCTTGCTTTGCAACCTTTTTATACCAGGGTTGGGCCAAGACAGATGCAACAACTTTGAGGAGTAAGGTTTCCAAGATAGATCAAGCTCTTCTTTCTCCACAATCTCAATAGAACCAAAATGACCAAGACCCAAATCGAGTGAGGTGGTAAATTGCCAAGGCATGAGATTAATTACCCATGTACTTTGAATTTATTTCATGGACAGCCCATCATGTCGGCCTTCAAACCATAGCTCATATGTGCATTCCAACCAATGGAATAATGAAACCATAATCATCATATCACACAAATCTCATAACAAGATCGATACCATATCCATGTTAATAAACATGGTTAATATCATTCAAATTCCTTATGTTAATCAACCTTGTCACTTCACCATCATGACTTACCTAATCAGCATGTATGCTCATGCAAATAAACTAGGCTTGTTTTGTTTACATATTTTCAATGCAATTCTAAACCACATATCGTTTCTATGTAAAAAAACCCAACATTTATACCATTCAAAACATATGGTGTACAACTTATGTTATGCACCACATCTACATATTGTATATTAAACCAAAAGTTTCAAACATTTTTTTCCCATGGCTTTAATACTTATCATAAGGTCAAAAACATTTCCACTTTAACATTGCCTTTTGCTCGTCACCTTTGTTGCAACATGAGAACAATGTGAGTTTGTAAGGTGAATTTATTCACATGATATATCATTTTGGGCATACTTATGACTATATTAACAAATCTTTGAATATGTATGAAAACTTTCAATATGTATATGGTTTATTACCATGCTTTTACCCCTCATACATTGTCTTTATTCATGTATATCAAACTTATATAGGTCATATAAACTGTAAAGTTTATATGTCTTGAATTCATGAGTATTGAAAATGATTTTAACTTGTATTGTGTATCCAATCATGGGAATAGGGAAGATCATATATTTTGAATATTTCACAAGTACCATGTCCCCAAAATGTCAAAGAATGAATAAAAGATATTACCACTTACATGCACTAAACTGAAGTGCAACAACCCATACCATCATCTAATCATGCCAAGAATCACACACACCATAACTTTGAAGCTTCATCATAATACCATTGATATGAAAATATGTAAGTGTGATGAATAAAATGCTTGAAAATAATCGTTTATGTGTTTTCCTATAGAGGACCCCACCTACTAATATTATATCATAAATATAGAGATAGGCCTTGCAATTGTTTGTAGGATTTTAATAATAGGTGATGATATTTTGAGTCAACAAGTTCCTCTGTTTTTGTTGGCAACCATCGAAGGATCTGGGTGAAATTATCCATCATCTTGTTCCTTTGTCATGCGATGAATTCCTCGAGCAATAGTTTTATAGGATCTCCTGCTCCATCTTCTCTCTTTTCTTCTGCCATGGGAGGCTGCTTGGGCTAGGAGTATTATTCCCCAAGCTCAAGTAGTTCGAGACCCAACTCTCGATATCCTGACCTCGTCGGGGACATGCACAGAGAAACAGCAAAGAGCATATTACTTTGATAACATTGATCCAGATTATATTAAGAATGACATGAAAGCATAGATATAACAAGGAACACACAAAGATATTGCAAGAAACACATTAATACAATTAAACTCATATTCTATTAATGACTTTCTGGAATACAAGAAACTGTAAAATGAAAAGCTAGCTAGAATGGTGGTAGTTTATCTCTAAAGAGAGAGATGTGTTATTTATGCTCATTCGCAAGAACTTGATTAAAAAGAGGTCGAAATTTCTGTTGGAGGGTTCCCTTCGTCTTGGTGTCCATGATCTGATCAAATATTTCTTGTTCAATGTAATTAGGATTTAGTTCTATAGGGTCTAAGTTCTCGACCACGTCCGAAGTGTCTAGGAGAGGTAGAAAATATGGTCAAAATAGTTCCACATTAAATACAGGGTGCAAGCCAAGGAAAGGGGGAATACTTAATTCAAAATAATTCTCACCCATAGCCTTGGTGATAGTGTAAGTCCCATATCGAAGTAGGTGGAGATTCTGATGGGTTCATGTGAGGCACTCCTTCTTCAAATTCAACCATACCTTATCTCCCACCTGAAACTTGTGTGGCACTCAATGTTGATCGTGGTGTTGTTTGTACTTGGCATTGGTTTTCTGCAAAATATCATGAACTTGTTGTTAGATGTGTTGGATCCATTCAACAAATTTGGTTGCTCGATCAGCCTCGGTCTGAGCATGGGAGGACTCCTCCTGTGCATTTTTAATGGGAAGAGATACGTCAATGGGGGCCAATGGATGGAACCACAAGCACACTTGAAAAGGGTTGTGGCAAATAGAGTTGTGGAGGGATATTTTGTAGCTATGTTGAACATAAGGAAGGATCCCATCCCATGTGTGTTGATGTTTGGAATTGTACAACCTCAAGATATGAAAAATCATATTGTTGACTACCTTTGTTTTTCCATCAATATACGGGTGGAAGGTAGTCGATTTGGTCAGCTTGGTGTCCATCATCGACCATAGGCTAGACTAGAAACTAGTCAGGAACCTACTATCTCGAACTAAAGTTATGGTATGTGGGAGCACAAAATGAACCCAAACACATTCAAAGAATAGTTTAGTAGTGGCCTCGGTTGTGGTACTCTTCTTGTAGGGTGCCAAAACTACCATCTTAGAGAATCGATCAATGACCATGAAGACACAATCATTACCATGCTTGGTTGAAGGTAGATCTGACATGTAATCCATGGAGATGGACTCCCAAGGAATATCAGGAGTAGGCAGAGGGGTGTATAGCCCATTTTTCTTGATGGTGGGTTTGTAAATGGCACAGGAAGTGTGGGATTTGATATACTTGCAGACATCTTGCCGAAGCTTTGGCTAATAAAAATGTTTTTGCAGTACTACCGTTGTTTTTTCCTCACCAAAGTTTCATGTCACCCAACTATAATGAGCTTCCCAAATCATCTTTACATGTTTTATTGAAGGAACACAGAGATGGATCAGATGGCATAGTATTCCATCCTGGAGATGAAAGTATGGAACTAATTTTCCTACACTCAATGTCTGATAAATCGTAGAAACATTAGATTCATTGTTGTATAATTGTGGCCACCCAGAGTTCTCATTCCCATAAGAGTTTTGAATTGTGGTGAGCACCACAACCGAGGGTCAACTTAGGCAGTCTGTAATATTGTTTGTGTTTCCCTTCTTGTACTTGATGTTCAAGTGGAATTGTTACATGTACGTGGACCACTTCTTATCACGGTCATTTTGTAACTTTCCTTGTGTCTACATGAATTGCATAGGCATGTGATTAGTTTGGATGATCGTTTCCTTTCCCAAAATGTAATCCTTCCATTGTCGACATGCATACACGATGGAGTACATCTATTTGTCATCGGTGTGGTATATTTGAATAGAATCATATATTTTTTCACTATGATAGGCCATCGGATGCCCATGTTGAGTGAGGAATACACTGGTAACATAATCTAAAGCATTTGTCTCAATCTCAAATGGTTGTTACAGGTCTGGAAGAATGAGGACTGATGTTGAGAAGAAGCAAAATTTCAAATCCTCGAACACTTTTTGTTACGACGCGGCCAACACAAACTTATCCTTGGCTCCACCCTTGGTCACTTGGCTTAGGGACCAAGCAATATGAGAGTACCCTAGCACAAACCTATGGTAGAATTTGGCGAGGCCCAAGAAGCTATGAAGCTCGGTGATCCTCTTCAGGGCTGGCCAATAGCAGATGACTTGGATCTTGACTAGATCTACATGCACACCCTACTCATCCATGATGTATCACAAATATTAAATTCTTTGCATGCCGAAGGAACACTTCTCAAAATTGGCATATAACTTGTGTTTTCACAGGGTTCCCAAGACCTGTTGAATGTACTTCAAATCTTCCTCCCAAGTTTTGTTAAAGATGAGGATGTCATCCAAATATACGACCATAAAGGATTTTGTGAATGGTCGCAATATGTCATCCATCATCCACATGAATTTGGTCGGGGAATTAGTCAAGACAAAAGGAATGACCAGCCACTCAAAGAGACCTTCTTTAGACTTGGAGGTTTTCTTCCATACATCAGTTTGTTCAATCAGCACTTGTTGGTAGCCTGACTTCAAATCAATCTTACTAAAAAATTTGGCACCCTTGAATTGATATAGAAGATCATCAATCCACAGGATTGGGTGCCTGCCTTTTACTATGTTCTTTTTCATGGATCTGTAATCAATACAAATTCGCCATGTCCCATCCTTCTTCTATACCAAAACAATTGGGCTCCCGTAAGGTGAGGAGCTTGGTATAATGTGGCGCTTCAAAATTATCTCTTGGATCTGGCATTTTATTTCTTAAAAAGAGGTGCACTAGGTGTCAAATCAACTGATTGATTTACCTGACAGTGCAAGGGCACCCCAATAGGTGAGGTGAATATGTCTTTGTGATCTTCTACTATCTTGTCCACCTACTTCTTTTGTGTAGAGAGACCTCATGCAGAGGTTTTTTCAGTTGCAAAGATCTTTTTTTCACCTTCTAACCTGAACATAAAGAGGAAAAATCTCTCGGTTTGATAGACCACCTTTTTCCACTGCTTCACAGAGATCAAAGAGACCACAGTACTTGGGACTGCCTCTGGTACCCTGTAGATTTTACCTCCAAAAGTAATAATGATACTACATGGCCTATATTCATAAACAGCATGATGCTTCCACATATATCATTGTCTTAAAAGAACATCACAAACTTCAAATGGGGGGACATCACATAATACCTTGTCTTTGAAGGGTTTGATGTCATAGTGCAAGTGATATTTCTAATTAACATGGATGTCTCTTTCCTCGCTAAGACAACCGATGGTGTATGGTTGAGAGCGCAATGTCTTTGTTAGGTTCAACCTCTCGATGACCTCTAATGAGATTAGGTTCTTCTGGCAACCGATGTCAACAATGAAATGAAGTGGGGTCCCCTTAACCCACATATGTTAGTGGAAGAGGTGCTCCCCTTCTTCAATATCCTTTGGTTCCTCTAGATGGACCTTTGTGGTAGTGAGGGTGACACTAGGTTCTACATCAATGATTTTTTTCCTTATCTAGTTCTGAATCAAAGTTTTAGTTAGCAATTGACTTTGAGGATTTCATCTAAGCCAACAATGATTTTTTGGAGCGACATTTATCAGTGTTGTTCCAGTGGATTTTGTGGAACTCGCACCACTTTCCATTCTCCTTCTTCAACTTCATGTTACCCTTCTTTTCTTGTGGCTAGGACTGGTTGTCCTAGGGCTTTCCATCCTTGCTTTGTCCTTTGCTCTAAGAGTTGGGGCCACCTTTACCATGCTTATATTGTGCTAGGTTTGCAGAACTAAAATCCCACTTATTATTTTTCTTGAACTTTTGCTCGATCTTAAAAGCATATTGATAAGAGGATCCCAATGAGGATATGTCTAAGAACTCCATATTTTTTTGCATGTACCTATGTAGGCCACTACAGTACTTCAGAACCAAGTGTTACTCGGATTCTTTAATACCCAAATTTTTGTGCAAGGTATGGAAGATGTTGTTGTAATCTGGCACCATCTAGTCTCTCTCCTGACATAGAGTTGTCCATCTCGTGTACGGGTCATCATAGTTTCCAACAAGGTAGTATTGCTCCTTGAGGGAATCAACAAAATCCGCCCAAGTGGGTCATGTCCAAAAAATTGCAGACTCGTCTCTGATATGTTTCTCACAGTATGTCTTTCACCAATATTTGACATGGGGAAGGGCTTTAAGTAGCACAAAGGTGATTTTTTCACTATTGAAAAAAATTTGGATAGAAAAATAAAACTCTAGCGGACTTAACCATTTTTCCAAAACGTCAGCATCTATCTAGCCTTCAAAAAAAGGAATATCAAAGTTAACGTGTACCTTAAATGGCGTCGCACCTTCGAAGTGACTCTTGGTTTAAGGTGCATATGTTGTCATTGGAAACTGTCAAAGGATCTGGGTGAAATTATCTATCATCTCGTTCCTTTGTCATGTGAGGGCTTCCTTGAGAAATAATTTGATAGAATCCCATGCTTCGTCATCTCTCTTTTCCTTTGTCATAGGAGGCTTCTTGGTTCATCATGAGTAATCTTCCCCAATATCAACTAGTTCAAGACCCAACTCTTGATAGCCTGACCTCGTCGGGGACATGCATAGAGAAACAAAAAGAGCATATTGATTTGATGCCATTGATCCAAATTATATTGAGAACGACATGAAGGAAGAGATATAACAAGGAACACACAAAGATATTACAAGAAACACAATAATATAGTTAAACACGAATTCTATTAATGACTATCTGGAATATAAGAGATTGTAAAATGCAAAGCACACAAGCTAGCTAGAATGGTGGTATCTTATCTCTTAAGAGAGAGATGTGTCGGCTACGTTCATTCACAAGAAGTTTATTACAAAGAGGATAAAAATACCTTTTAACATAGAGCATCAATGAGAAAACCCTAAACATTCAAAACCCTAACCCCAAAAGATAGAACGCCAAAAGGTTTGTGGGCCCCAATGTGGTTAGTTGATACATCAACTTCCCAGGGGCGCAACTTTTGCATGAAATCTCCATTTTGGATGCTCGGTAGCCCATCAGAAAGTTCTATCCGAGAAGTATACATTTTGTTCAGCCTAGCATATTCCTTCTACTAGACGATAGGCATTTTTGTGCCAAAAAAACTTTGTTTAAGGCCTCAAAACGGCCCTGGAAGTTTGGGACCCGAAAAAATGTAGAAAAACTGCCAAGATGTGGAACCATTCTAAATTAGTGGAACATGTGGGTGGCCACCAGTATCCACCTAAATCACATGAGAATAAAGTCTTACTATTTTTCTTTTATTGTTGGTTGATTTAGTTTAATATGGAATGTTCTTAGAGTTGAATTGTTTTTTTGGATTTATGACTTTAGTTTCTACATTTAGCCAACCAACCACTTTGGGAGTATTGTAAAGGCTAGGTTTCTAGATCGAAGCTCTTTTGATTTAAATTTTGAAACTAATTTGATAACTGGCTTACTTTTGTGAAAAAGGGTGGGGATTTAATTATTTATATATCTTCTATTATGGTTATGATTACTTGGGAGTAGTTCAAATATATTATGTATAACCACATTGAGATTTTATTTCTAGTGGAGTAGTTTAAGATTACTTTGCATATTGTCAAGTTAGGTTGTATATATACATATTTGGGAGGAGTCCATGTTACCTTATTTATTTATCACATTAGAATTATAGTTACTTGGGAGTAGTCTAAGTTTAACTGCTATGATGGTTACTTAGAATGGAGTATTAATATAAACCCTAGGAGCAATACCTTTACTTCTAGTTCTTTTGTGTGGACTCCTTTAAGTTTTGGGTGAGTTGGTCCAATACTTTGTCAAATGGATGTTTGCCCTTCTATCTTTCCTATGGACTAAATAGATTTTTAATGTCTAAATTAATATAAACCTTAGGAGCATACATTTACTTCTTGTTATTTTGTGTGGACTCCTTTAACTTTTGGGAAAGTTGGTTTCATACTTTGTAAAATGGATGTTTTCCCTTCTATCTTTCCTATGGACTAGATGGGTTTTTAATGTCTAAATGTTGTTGATGAATTAACTGAGAAATATTGCACATAATTATGAATTAAGTTTGTTGATTTGTATTATGGTTTGAAATTTGATTTTTATTTTGATTGGAATGGTGTTTGATGTTAGAAATTTCCCTAAAATGGGGTGAGTTCATTTTTTAAGTTTAAGATTGGATAATAATGGCATTGCATAATCTTGGTCATTAAATCTCATGTGCAAGTCTCGTAGACCCTATTCCACTTGTCAAATTTGAATTGATTAGTATGTAGTGTTTTCTTGATAAATATAATCTCTTTATATCTATGTGTGTGTGTGTGTGAGAGAGAGAGAGAGAGAGAGAGAGAGAGAAAGCCTTAGGGCTAACTCAATTGGTTGAACCATCTACTCAAGGCTTGTTGAAAGTTGTATTAGCAAGTCTTTGTAACTTGAAAATGAATTTAAAATTAAAAGACTAGTGGTATAAACAAGCAAGATTGGATGAGCCTTACATTAGTTGAAATGGACTATTATGTACATTCAAATCATTAATAAATTTTTAGTTGAATACCTAATAAGTACATGTTTCAGAAATTAGCTTCTAAATAAAAAGTAATGTTTTCTTGTTCAATTGCACTAGTATTAAAATGAAAGATAAACTGTAGTGAACATACATTTTTTAAAGTGTAGACTTTGTATCATTTAAATAATTTAAGAGAATAGATTATGTCTTATAATACTAATTGATCAAGTGCAAAACCTTGAAAAATATATGTATACTTAGTTTTATCTCAATTCCAATACTAAGCTTTAAAAGTTATATAAGACATAATTTGGCATTGAATTTCTTAGACCTTGTGAGATTGAATCTAGAAAAATCTCAAGGAACTATGGTTGTAACAATTCATACTAACATATCCAGAAACAAAAATATTTTACAATTTTTCAAACCCATACCATGAGCATATAGCAAACTCCACGGGCTTTCGCATGACAATTTTTCAAACCCATACCACGAGCGTATAGCAAACTCCACGGGCTTGAGTAGCATATCACAACAAAGATGCTAGTAGTAGTATTGTAAACTAAAATAGTCACGTCGTGCATTAATTAAAAAATTCAATAAGACCTAAGGCTTGAATCCACCATGAGCATGCATACAAAAAGTTGAATTTATACCTATTATTTCCACTCACATAAATCATAAAAAGGGTAAAATAAACAAGGTTTAATTTAACAAGATAAGTATCATGCAAGTTGGACACATAAAACAAGCTTGTGTAGTACACTTCGATAATGAAACTCTTCTATCTTAAAACTTGATCAATTGAACCCACCGACAAGTAATGGAGAGTTAGAAACGAAGGTCCACTTTCCATGCGTCTCTAAAAACATATCACATTCTTAATTAGTTTTTACCATAACATATCCAAAATAAATTATGGAACCAGGAATATCAAATTCTTAATTAGCTTTACCATGACATATCTAAAATATGGGATCAAGAATATAAGAGATATGGGATCAAGAATATAAGAGTAGGATGTAAAGCATTGGTTAACTTTATTTTCTCATAAAGGTAACACCATTCAAGAGTTTCATTTGGACTTTTGTTTCTTAATTCCATATATGGTGGATGGAGAGAAAAAGGTTATTTATATAGTAGGTAGAGATAAAAGGAGTATTTATCAATTTTTAATGGATTTTGAGAGATTAAGAAATTTAAATGGTGTTTATTGGATTAATAGTTAATGTATAATCAGTTACATAAACATAGTGAAAGTAATGTTATTTACAATAAATGCTTAATTATATAGCCAACATAATTAAGATAATTAAATTATTTTCCAATAAATTAAGGTAATTATGATCAATCTATAATCACAAAGTTTACTCTTACCAATTTATAATGACTTGGAGTAGTGAGCATTGTACAATAGAGTAGTGTAGTAGATAAAATTCATCAGTGATGTCTTCAAGTATGAGCTCAAATGTTGTCATGATGGATTATTAATCCATCCACAAGTAATCTTGATAGTAGTACCAAACCAAATTGTTTCCATTTATGACTCTTAAACATTGATTTGTTTGTAAAACTATAGTAATAAGAATGTTGATACTTAGGTGAAGAGTAACATTGTCTTCAAACAATATGATTAGGATCTCAATATATCTTCGATAGGGATGGTGAAGCACTTGATTCTGACTTAATAAAAGGTGTAGTTTTCAATTCTTATGAATCCATAATATAAAGAGTAGATGGTGCAAGTTATGGTTCTTATGAAGCAATAGGAGCAACAAGGGAACATGCATATAGTGATGAAGGTTCAATTGGCATAGTAATGCATGGTCTATACTTATTGAATCCACTTCTATAGTATATCTTACAAAATAACTTGGAACCAATACCTTTAGTACCCTTCCCAAAATCAAGAAAAGTCGATTCATGGGTAACCAAGAGTGTAGAAGAAGTTGCATTAAAAGAGGACTAAATCTATTTTTGCAAGGTGTCAAGAAGCTCTTCTTTCTCTTCAACATTTATAAATTCACTTACTTTTTATATAAGTTTTTTATTATGGCTATGCAATTTTTGAATGGACTTGTACTTATTGAGTGATTGTTTAACAAAATGATCATGAGCATTATGTATGTTTTAATATTTGTCAAATAATTTAGTATTATATTTATGCATTGAGAAATTGTGTTCCTTTAATTATATGTTGAGGTTTTACAGTCAGTCGATACTATCTTGCAATGACAATATTTGGTTTTGATTCTCATTAAGTCTAGAGAATATATTTGCAAAAGTTTTATCGTGCATTTTTAAGGATATTCTTATCTTTTAATAAGAATTCATAATTCATCTTACACATGGCCATAAATTCTAAGGGTTTTTGATCTTTTTCCTCATAATTTGTCGATTCTTTTTTATCTACATTATAATCCACCATAAACCATGAATCCAAAGTTCAATATTTTCTCATTTCCACTTGTAGTTTTCACTTATTCAATGTTAATAACTATGCAAGGACACATATGGATTGTAAGGCTCCTATATGGTTAGAATACACCCTTGTTTTCTAGAAAGACTCTAATATAAATAAATCCCCCAATAAAAATTAAAGGAAAATTTTAGTTTAAATGGATCATAATGGTTGGACATGTAACCCTTGGAATTACATTATTGTAAAATTAATGTAAATATGATTAAGAGTAGTAAATGATAAGAAGAGTCATCTGTTAGGGAAGACCAGCAACCATTTAATTTGTATTTATGTGCCTATCATGTTAATGCAAAACACATAAGTGGAATTATCTTTTCTATCAATGTTTAGCCTGATGGTGGTATCAGAGCATGGATAACTCCATGATTTGATTCCCTGACATTTCCTTTTCTCTTGCAAACAAAAAACATATGTCTACCAATCCTTCTGTATTCTCTAGTCAGTTTGTTTGTGTTGTTCCAGTCTATGTGTGTCGTGTCATTTCTAAGCTTCATTTGTGTGCACCTCTCTCCATGGTTGGAAAACCCTAATACTCCTCTCTCAATTTGTGTGTGCCTCCCATCCCTCCAAATGTAGAGTCGAAATTCTCCATCTTTATCCAGCACAAAGCAAGTAATGATACAATTGTCCAGCCTAGTACCTAACTCAACCCTCATCACTCGAAAACAGCATGCCCCATCCCCAGTAACTAAGTCGACCATCATCACACAAAACAACGTCCATATTGACTACACTCGAGCATCACTCATGAAGCCCACTGTCGACCTAAACCCTAACATTCTCGTATCAGAGAACACTACTCCTTACAGTCCTGGTTCAGCCTCATAGTTGTAGAGGAATCGACATGTGATCTCACCGACACACTAGAGGAGCTTCCTCCTCTTTTAATTGCTAGAGTTGTTTTCTTTTTATCCCGACGGGAACCTCAAATCACTATCAAATAGTTACAAGACACAAAGGTGGTGAACAGATCATTGTTTGTCTCTGTCAGATGTAAAGTATACCTAAACCAACGAGAGAGATTCAGATCCCATGTTGCTCTTTTAGTTTCTATGCCCAAAGCAAGGGACACAACCACACATATCATCAAAAAGATGAGTGTCTTTTCATGAAACGCTTCCCACACAAAAACCAAAAAATTATGCCCATCCTTTCGGGGATATGTGTTCTCTCCATATGCATTCCTTCAAATTTCAAACTCTTTTGGATCTTCCTTAATACCTTTCTCGGTATCAATATGTAATAGATTGGCTAATCCATGATTTTTTCCGTTTGTTCTAAAAATTGGAAAATATCATAGTTGATTGGGAAGTTGTGTGTAGAGAGATATTTTTAAACTCGCAAGAAGATCGAGATGCAGAGATTTTTGTTTTCAAATATGGGACGTGGAAAGAAGAAGCTCATAGGCAAGGGAAGTTGGTATAATCTCTGTTAGAGATCTAATATTCATTGTGCTCGTTGCGAAAGGAATGGGTGACATGAAGCAACTGACCGCAGAGTTCCATGGGAGAAGATCAAAGAAAACAAACAAAATTGGAAAGAAGACAAAGGTAAAACTTCAAAACCAGCGAAGGTAAGGCACCTGCTCATTACATTATTTCCCACTGCAATGTAGGAGTGACTGAAGATTTGTTTAATGCTTCACTTGCTTCTTGGTTAGATGCATGGCTTCTTGACACAGATGCAACCTCCCACATGAAATTTCGAAGAGACTTCTTCAAAGACTTCAATGACAATGTAGATGGCATAGTGTATTTTTCATATAGATCAAATCTCAAAATCACGATTAAGCTACCCAAACTCCCGAATTTTATTATGCATAATGTACTCTATATTCTTGAGTTGCAAAGAAACTTGTTGTCCCTTGTGCACAACAAACAACAAGGCCACTTTGTTCATATGTTTGGTGACAAAGTTGAAATACGGAAGGATTTTGACAACATGGTTTTCATGACCAAAATGGAAGATGGAATATTGTTGTAGTTGAAAGGAACATTTTCCCATACACAAAATTTTGCATACCTCTCTCATCACGATGCATGTATAATTCCATCTAGTCTTTTATGGCAAGCTAGATTTGGCCATATTAATTATGGCAGTCTCCATTTGTTGAGAAAGAATGGTGTTTCTGATTTTCCTACTATTCCTAGGAAATTGCAGCAATGTGATGCGTGTATCCTTGGAAAGCATAGAAAACAACCATTTCATGATTATACTTCCAGAGCATGTAGAAAACTTGAACTGATTGATTCTGATTTGTGTGGCCCTATGTATGTTCCTTCTGCAAATGGAAATAAATATATCATGTATTTTATTGATGATTACACCAGGATGTGTTGGGTATACTTTCTAAAAGATAAATCACAAGCTTTTGAAACATTTAAAAATTTTCATTTATGGATTCAAAATGAATCTCAGTCTCGTATTGACTCTCTTCACACTGATAATGGAAAAGATTATACATCAAATGAATTTGAAATATACCTTCGCCAACATGGGATCAAGCATCAAACTATAGTTCGATACAATCCTCAACATAATAGTGTAGCTGAAAGAATTATTAGGACACTCCTAAATATGGTTCACTCCATGATGTTTTTCAAGAATGTAAAATTGATGTTTTGGGATGATGCAGTTCTATGTGCAGTTTGTCAAAAATGGGTCTCCATCTCATGCTCTTCAAAATAAGACTCCATATGAAATGTGGTATGGCCACATTCCTTCGGTGAGGCATCTCGGGTTCTTTGGCTCCACTTGCTATGCCTTGATTCCTAATAAGCAAACTTGATGCAAGGAGTCGGAAGTGCATTTTATTGGAGTACTCAAAGACCACCAAGGGGTATTGTCTTTACGATGAGAAAAACAAGAAATCCATCCTTTCCAGAGATGTAATCTTTCTTGAATCCTCCCAAAAAGACGAAACTATTGAGAGACAGCTTGATCATCTAGACAGATCCACTCATGTAAAGACATATCATGAATTTGATGATGAGATTCCACATCTTGAAGGGGGGATCCCTATCTTGCGTTAATCTCTGAAATCTCCTTTTAAAACACCACATGAATAAGTTCCCACCACTTCATCAGAACCTGAAGTTCATTTGGATGATGTGATCAAGCGGATTGAAAAGTTAAAGCTTGATGAAAACTCAACACCATCTCAATCAGCTGAGCAACTTGGACCATCTCAAAAATGTCCACCAAAATGGTGTTGGGTATGTGTTATATTCTTTGCACGACCAGCTTCAATGTTTGCTACGTTGCATTGGGTGTGCAGGGGGGTTTGAGGGGGGGCGCTAGGCCCCCCCTTCGGGGTTTGGAGGGGGGCAATAGCCCCCCTATGCGGGGGTTTGGGGGCAGTTCCCCCGAGAAAAAAATGTTGCCTCAAGAAACATGTCGCACTTTGCCTCGCTTTTTGTGTCGCCTCGATTTTCCTATCCATTGTTGGGCGGTTTTTCGACACATGGTTTTTGTCGATGGTTTTATATTTCTGGTTAAGGAATTAGGGTTGTTGACTAATCTAGGTCATTGGGTTAGGTTTTTGGATGTCGTTGGATCCTATATGTATATTGTATTGTAAACAATGTATCACGAATATGTTGTTTTTCCCGGTTTGGGTTTCCAGGGGAAAAATCTCTATGTAATGTGTGTATTTGCCATTGTATCTTTTCTATTCTTTTATTGAAAATATGTTTGCAGTAAAATAGTGTACAAGGTTAAAATCTACATTTGGTATCAGAGCTTTGTTGGCCTCAGTGGGACGCCTTTGTGGTCAAGGGTTTGGCTCGAGACTATGATAAGCCTTGTTACAATGGGAGATCTGTGGTATTTATTTTTCAAGTGAAAAGAAATGGCGAGCAGTTCGAAAATGGAGATCGAGAAGTTTAATGGGAAAATTTTTGAGCTGCGGAAGCTCAATATGGAAGATCTGTTGGTGGAAAGAGATAAGTGGATCACGGTGGATCCAGGTACTGCACCTACAAGAACTTCAGCAGATGACTGGAAAACGTTGGATCAGAAGGCGAAGAGCACAATTTGGTTGTCTCTTAGATTCAGTATTACTGAATGTGTCATAGGAAGCTACAGCCAAAGATTTATGTGATAAGTTGGGAAATTTGTATCAGTATAAGTCCCTAGTAAATAAACTATTCCTGAGAAAGAAGTTGTATAACCTGAGGATGAAATATGGAGACTCGGTGTCAGAGCATTTGAATGCCTTCAATACTGTGGTAAGTCAGTTAGTATCTATTGAGATTAAAATTTCAAATGAAGATAAGAGTATCAGTTTATTGTGCTCTTTACCAGACTCATGGGATAGTCTGGTTGTGKCCATAGGTACTAATACAACTGCCTTGAAGTTTGATGAAGTGGTMTCATCCTTGTTGTCGAAGGAGATGAGATGGAAGAACATGGAAGGACAGAGCACAGATGGATTGTTTGCAAGAGGATGCTCTTATGAAAGAAATATATCTAAGTCCTCAAGTGGGAGATCTAAGTCTAAGRGAATATTTAAGTGTCCCAGAAAGTTTGTAAAGGTATGCTAGAGATGTGRAAAAGAAGGGCACTACAAGAAGTAGTGTAGATCCAAAGTTGAGAAAAAGAAGGGATCTAAAGAATCCCCTTCTACAGAAGAAAATACCTCCAAGGAAGGAGGGGATGTGTACTTGGCTTCTTCAAGCACACATGCAGATCATGAGGCATGGTTGGTTGACTCAAGTGTATCATTTCATATGATTCCCCATAGTAAGTGGTTCTGTGAATATGAAATGTATGATGGAGGTAATGTTTTCCTAGGTGATGACTCGACAACCAGAATCATAGGTCGAGGAAAAGTCAAGTTGAAGCTCATAGATGGAAGGATTAGAACACTACCTGGTGTTCTGCACATCTCAGGATTGGCCAGAAACTTGATTTTTGTAAGCAAAATGGACGATGATGATGATCCTAGCACTGTCAGGGAGGCAGTGGATTTCGAGGATGCAAAGCTCTGGAAAAAGGCCATGGATGAAGAAATGACAACCTTGGATAAGAATGAGTCTTGGGATCTAGTGGAGTTGTCAACTAGAAGAAATCTCATTGGAAGCAAATGGGTATTTAAAAATAAGTTGAATGCAGAAGGAAAAGTGGAGAAATACAAAGCTCGGTTAGTAGCAAAGGGTTATTCCCAGGTTGAGGGAATTGATTTTGGTGAGATTTTTTTCACTATTGCCAAGTTAACTTCTATAAGAGTTATATTATCTATTGTTGTTGCATTTTATTTTGAAGTAGAACAGATGGATGTGAAGACAGCATTCCTACATGGGGATTTGGAAGAATAAATCTATATAAAGTAGCCAGAAGGATTTGTTGTGAAGGGAAAGAAGAAGTCGATATGCAAGATGAAAAAGTCTATGTATTGTTTAAAACAATCACCAAGGATGTGTTATCAAAAATTTGATACTTATATGTTAGGACTTGGCTTCACAAGAAGTAAAGGGGATCATTGTGTATTTTAAATTAATTGGTGATCATTTGATTTATTTGGTCTTGTATGTGGATGACATGTTGTTGATAGGAAACAACAAGGAGATTATCTAGGATGTGAAAACTCAATTTTCCTCTAAATTTGACATGAAGGATCTCGGTGCTTCAAATTTCATTTCGGGCATGGAAATTAAAAGAGATCGGAAAAAAATGAAACTTTGGTTAAATCAAAGAAAATATGTCGAGACAATATTGTAGAGGTTTAATATGCAGGAATGTAAACCGGTCAAGGTCCTTATTCTTGTTGGTGTAAATTTACCTATAGAACAGTGTCCCAAGACATAGGAAGAGGAGGAGGACATGTCTCGTGTTCCATATGTGATTGTAGTTGGAAGTTTAATGTATGCAATGGTATGTACTAGATTGGACATTGCACATGCGGTGGGAGTTTTGAGCAAGTATATGTCAAAACCAGAGAAGGAGCATTGGACAGCAGTAAAAAGGGTTTTCAGGTGTTTGCGTGGCACTGTTAGTTATGGATTTTGCTACCACGGAAGACCAGGATTGGACAGAGTGTTGGACATACATGGATTTTTGGATGCAAACTGGGTTGGAGATCTGGATCATAGGAGATCTACAAACGGGTATGTGTTTAACCTGTTTGGAGGAGCAATCGGTTGGATGAGCAAAAGACAGGTTGTAGTGGCACTTTCAACTACAGAAGTTAAATACATGGCAGCCACTCATGCAAGTAAGGAAGTAGTATGGTTACAAATATTGTGTTCAGGTATTGGGTTGGCACAGCAAGTTGTAGGGATAGATTGTGACAATCGAAGTGCAATTTTTTTGGCGAAGAACCTGGCTTATCATTAAAAGACAAAGCATATTGTTATTCAATATCATTTTGTGAGAGACATAGTTGAAGAAAAGAAAGTGTTGTTGATGAAGGTGGAAACTTTGAAGAATGTTAAAGATTCATTAACAAAATTTGTGAGCACTGAGAAGTTCTCTTGGTGTAGAGGATCCATGGGCATTGTTGCCCTGGATTGTTGACTATGTAACCTTGTAACTCCCTATATGAAAAGAAAACAAGAAGTGGGAGAATGTTGGGTATGTGTTATATTATTTGCACGACAAAGAGGTTTGAGGGGGGGGCTCTAGGCCCCCCCTTCGGGGGTTGTAGGGGGCGATATCCCCCCTGAGCGGGGGTTGGGGGACAACGCCCCCAAGAAAAAAAATCATCGAGAAATGTGTCACATGTTTTTCTCGTTTTTGTATCCATTGTTGGGCATTTTTTCAGCACATGGTTTTTGTCGATGGTTTTCTATTTCCGGTTAAGGAATGAGGGTTGTTGACTAATCCATGTCATTGGGTTAGGGTTTTGGATATCGTTGACTCCTATATGTATATTGTATTGTAAACAATGTATGACTATGAATGAATATAGAATATGTTGGTTTTCCTGGTTTGGGTTTCCAAGGGAAAAATCTATGTGTAATGTGTGTATTTTCCATTGTATCTTTTATGTTCTTTTATTGAAAATCTGTTTGCAGTAAAATATTGTACAAAGTTAAAATCTACAAATGGCTCACTAAAAAACTTGAAAGTGTTCACCCTGATGAGGTCGGAAAGACAGGAACCAGAATGTCATTAAGACAAGTGGAGGTAGTGTGGATGATTCAAACTCAAGTGATGTTGATGACATGGATGTTTCATATGATTGTGCGTTGAATTTATCTACTAACCTTGAACTGAGTTCCTTTAAAGAAGCCACTTATCATGATGAATGGAAAGAAGCCACCGACTTTCATATGATGCTCTTATCAAGAATGGGACATGGAAGTTGGTGGATCCTCCATTTGAAACCAAACCAATCAGCTGCAAGTGGGTATTCAAGAACAAGCACAGATCAGATGGCTCACTTGACAAGCACAAAGAAAGGCTCATGGAAAAAGGATTTGCACAGAAAATGGGAAAATGGGCTACATGTGGATGACCAGAGGAAAATGGGCTACCATCCATACTCTATTTTCCATGGTAGCAAAGAATGGATGGAAAATTCATCAAATGGATGTGAAGATTGCTTTCTTGAATGGAATTTTGAAAGAGAATGTTTTCATGTCCCATCCATAAGGATTTGTTGTGAAGGGACAAGAACATAAGGTATGTAAGATCATCAAATCCTTATATGGCCTAAAACAAGCACCACAAGCATGGTATAAAAAGTTCATTGAGCATCTTCTAAACTTGAATTTCAAGCATTTCAATCTTAACAATGGAATTTTGTTTGTCAAGAAAGTTGGCAAAATTGTTGTATATCTTGTAGTATATGTAGATAATCTGTTAATAAAAGGGAACAATGAAAGTTACATTGCATCCATAAACAAAGAGTTGAAGAAAGGCTTCGAGATGACAAATTTGGAACACCTTCACTACTATTTGGGCATTGAGGTGATTCAAAATCCAAAGTACATATTCATCTCTCAGAAGAAGTACATTGGAGAATTGTTGAACAAGTTTGGCATGGATGAATGCAATCTTGATTCTACTCCAATGGAACAAAATTTGAAACTCACATCAAAATAAGGGAATGAATTTGAGGATGCAACAAAATATAGACAGCTTGTGGGAAGTCTTATCTATCTTACTACCAGCATACTAGACATTTCATTTGTTGTTGGGATTCTTTTTAGGTTCATACAAAATCCTTGTGAATGACATTGATCTACTACAAAAAGAGTTCAATATTTTGGACTCGTGTACTCTAAGGTGGATGATTTCAATCTGATTGGATATTCTGATTCAGAATTTGTTGGGGATAAGGAAAATGGAGTATCAAATTCATGTTATCTCATGAGTCTTGGATCAACAATTGTCTCCTAGAGATCACGCAAACAATCAATTCCAACAGATTCCACAATAGAGGAAGAATATGTGGCAACTGCAGAAGCAACGAAGGATTTTGTGTATCATGAAAATACTTGAAGATTTGCAGGAGAAACAAGTGAATTCTACTCATCTTCTAGTTGACAATACTTCTACAATCAAGTTGGCCAAGAGTCTCAGATTCCATGATTGAACTAAGCACATCAACACAAAGTATCACCTGATTCGATATCATGTAGAGGCCAAGACTATTCACTTTAGACATTGTTCCGCAAATAAGAAAATTGCAGACATCTTCACCAAAGCGCTTGGAAGAGAATTTTGAAAAATTCATAATGATCCTTGGACTCACAAACATCCCTTCAGATTAAGGGGGGAAATGTTGGACACATAATCCTTAGGATTGTGTTATTGTAACATTAATGTAAATATGAAGAGTCGTAGGTGATAGGAAGATTCATCTGTTAGGGAAGACCAGCAGTCATTTACTTTGTACGTATGCACATATCATGTTAATGCAAAGCACATCAGTGGAGTTACATTTTCTTCAAATGCCTGGCCTGACAATAATAAAAGAATTAACATTTATTTTTTTATTTATCAAAGTTTTATTTGTCAACACTTTTTTATATATTAAAAATTATACATATAAAGGATTATTATTTTATCCACTATTTTTTTGTTATTTACTAGGTTAAATCCCCTTCTTTTAATTATTATTATTATTAATATTATTAATATTATTATTTTTCCTCGGAAAAAGATCATAATTTCATTATGGTATAACAAAATTACATACACAGATATGAATCAGTGAATATGTAACTACAATCATATTTTCCAGCAAAAAAGGAAATGTTGTTTATCTCCCATGGTTGCATATACATACTTCACTATACAAAATCTGTTAACATTTTTGTTCCCAATATTTTTAGTAGTCTTCTATAATAGTTCCAGATTCATATACATTCCTTCCATAGTTTAAAAAAAAGAAGTAATAAAGTCTCGTCAAAATATAGAGGCTCCTCTCATGAGAGGTATTCTAGTTCCCATAGTCAATTGTCATGTCTTTCATGGAAGGGTCGATGGTAGTATCCATGTGTTCCATCGAGAGTGTGTTAAGTAACGTGCCATAGACCAAAGTCTAACTGCATGGCTTCCTTGGAAAGTATGTCTGCCATTTGATTCATTTCCCTGTAAATATGAGAAAAAAAGATATTGTCAAATAAACTTTTGATTTGGATTACATCCTTTAGCAAAGGAAGCAAGCGATAAATTTGGCATCTATGTATCCCATTAACCTAGTTGATGATAACTAAAGAATCGCCAAAAACTTGTAGAGCTCTGCAACCCTTCTCAAATGCAAAGAGTAAGAGTAGTTTTAAGGCCAAGAGTTCGGAGTAGTTATTTGTGCCAGCCCCCAACCCCTCCTTAAGGTAAAAGTAATGTGTATGTGAGAGAAAGAGGAAGCCACCCCCCCCCCCACAGTTTCTCTGATCAGACGGGGAGGCTCTATCGAAGAGCATGAAAAGGATTTGTAAATCCCAATGCTTTGGACCACTACCCTTTCTGCTGAAATGTTTTCCCCCTGGAAGATGTGACCATTTNATCGAAGAGCATGAAAAGGATTTGTAAATCCCAATGCTTTGGACCACTACCCTTTCTGCTGAAATGTTTTCCTCCTGGAAGATGTGACCATTTCGAGTGATCCAGATCCCCCAAGGGATAATGAAAGGGAAGGCCCGAAGTTCCTCTTGTCCGTGTTTGATCAACCATGCCTTTAAGGCCAGTTCAAAGGAATTGTCTTGCCAATCTGAGAGTGTGGGTTTTAATTCCTTTGCAAAATCCCAAACTTCCTTGACAAAAGAACAAAGTAGAAAAAGATGGTCCACTGTTTCCAAATGTGATTTACAAAGAGCGCAGCGGCTTGGCCCGAAAAATAGGCACCTTTGAAGATTGTCCCATGTGGGAATTTTATTTGCCAGAATCGACCAGATTAATAGTTTCCCCTTCGCTGGACAAAATTGTTTCCAAATCTTACGCCACCACCAAATAGGATCCTGATGATGAAGCTTCGTTGTTAACTTTAAATATCCAGAACGGGGAGTGTATTCACCATCCCCTACACCGTCCCAAAGTAATTTGTCGTCTCTATCTACCAGTCGTATTGAAGTTTCCCGTAGGTTCTATATGTATATGTTCCAAAAAGGAAAGTCATCATCTAAGAGTCCAAGCCTATGCCCCGCCAACCATCCTTGATGCCACAAATTTGTAGTGAGAGGATCGCCCACCTATGCCAAATGGAAGAAGCCTCCCAATGCCAATCTTAGCCTTAATCCCTCGAGCAGGATGGATGGGTCCAAGCTGGCAAATATTATTATTATTATTATTATTATTATTTGTGTTTTGTTGTCACTAGTTGTACATGTTTTACACTCAATGTGACTGCTAGTCCAAGTTTTCATTCTATCTTGCAACTATTGCAAAACCCACAAAATGGCGCACAAGATGTAAATTGGACCTAAAATGTCATATAGAATGAAAAGGCAATAAGGGTTTTTGAACTCAGTAGTGGAGCTATACCAAGGATATCAATGAGTCAAAACACACACACAAAATATGTCACCTATTAAAGCAAGTAAGAAAAAAATAATGAAAAGGGGACAATCTTCCTTAAAGAGAGATCCACAAGGTGGGGCCAAACATAAGAAAGATGTGTTATTGTTGTTTGCTTGGCTTGAGAAGGGCATTGAATAAGGCTTCAAAATTTTGTTCCTAGTCATTTTTGCAATATTGGTATTTTGGATGTCAATGGTCTCTTCCACATTAGTCTATGCTTTGATACTATATTGGAATCAATAAATAATTGGACTCCACACAATGCACTTCATGACATACAAATATGTTCTAAATAAACAGAGATACAACCACACAACACATCATGACACAAATATGCTTGCAATAAGCAAAGATACAATAAGTTTAATGGCATAAGGTCAAATATAAAATAAAATCATACCTCAAATAAAGATTGTTATTTATTAATATAACATGATTACACTGTAAAGATATTATTTCCAACTATCTAGCCTCTCTTTTTCAAAATTTAGAGAGTTGGAAATTAATATACACTATAAAAGAAAATGTAACAATCCAATGAGGAAAAACATTGTGAAATTATTTCCAAAACTAAAGCTAATCTCACATACCCTCTTCTCTAAAACTTGGAGAGGATGCAAATCCTTAGAAGATCCAATGACCAGAAACATTTAAGGGATAATTTCCAAACCTAAAGCTTTGATTGATCACTACTTACAATGATATTCAAGTTCCACTATGTGATAACAACCCCTCACTTATATGATGATAACAATAAGGGTGGATGAACTGAGATGAATTGTCATTGGAAGGTAGGATCCTAGTCTTTCACAGATTGAGCTTTGTATACTTGATTCTCTCGCCTAAGCTTTGTGTCAAAGGTTTGGTCCTTATCATTCATAATGCCTCTATAAAGTAAGGAGAATTTTATCTAAATGCTCTGCAAATAAAGGTGGGAGCTTTCATGACTTGAACTTCACAAAGCTATGTCAAGTAGACCGAGACCTAACCTTCTCAACCTCAAACCTCAATAAAATAACATAAATGATTTTGAAACAAAATAATCATTAGATAAAATAATATACATTAATTGATTTAACGCTTTGGTAAACATTTAACAGCATTCATCAACATTATAATATTATTCTCTTCTCTAAAAACATACCAGTATAATTGATTACAATATAAAATCCCAAAAAATGTACATCTAAAGAAAGAAAAAAAAACACACATTATAATGATATATCTCTTATAAAAAAAAATATGAATATAATTGATTATAATTCCAAAAATGCATGACTAAAGTAAAAAACCATATATTAATTTACATGTTTTCATTTCTAAAGTCAAGAAAATTATCCCATTGCAAAAATTACTTTTTAACATGTAAACATTAATGCTAAGCCAAGGAAAATATATTTACTAGTTTTCATTTTTTTCATTTTTAAAGTTTTAATTGTCTTTAAACTTTGTCCTAGAGTAACATCTAAAATTGCTTTTAATTGGTTAAAAGTTCATCTTCCTCTAAGGAAACAAATTAATAGTCAAAGACCCACACAAAAGTCTAAGATATAAGTGGAAGTCTACCCCCTTACAAACCACCAACGAGTTATTTCAATTGTCATGGTTTTCCTTGAATAACTATAATGTGTCAACCCGCATTCACACATAGTGATGACTGTCCTCATTGTTGGTTGACAAGTTATGATAGATTCTGCGACCTTCAAAAAAACTTATTAAAAAAACGCTACCTTTATCAGGAAAAAAAAAATCTTACTTTACAAGTCCCTCTCATTCCATTTAGATGACAACTTTTTAAAATTTGTTATATAAGTCCCTCTCATTCCATTTAGATGACAACTTTTTAAAATTTGTTATATGAAACATAAGCAATAAAGAATGTTAAATCTACACAGTAATACACCTACTATTGAACCACCTATATACAAAATATTGAGCATTACTTGTATAGTCTAAGAGTTCCTCTCAATCCATTTATATGCCAACTTTTGAAAATTTGCTATGTGAAACATCATACACACTTATACACCTATTTCAAAAATATTGAGCCTTAATTGTACAGTCTGGAAGTCTCCTTGAAAACTTACGGTTAAGAAGACTTCTTTTGGAGAAAAGCTACGACGAGAAATTGCTTAGTCCTATCAACATCAAACATGGATTCCAAGACCAAGGGCGGGCTATTCAAGGATCACAATGGGTGAAATACATTCAAACGGCCTAGGCTCCCAACTTAGACAGTTTTAATACCTGCCCTCATCATTGAAAAAGGACTCAACCTGATACCAGTAACAAGTGAAATGAAATAAATATAATATGGTGTTCTTTGATATAGAAAATTTCAATATAGGTATTTCATTTCAATAAAGCCCCTAGTTATGTTCTTTAGGAGAGGAGATTACCTAAACTACCTGAAAAGTAATTGTAAAACGACTTTGCAAAAGGACTTAGAAATGAAAGCAGGACGGACTTGAGCGGAAAGCAGGAGTTACTTGATTAAAACCAAGATTCGAGAATAATACACAAGGCTTTGCAAAGATATTGACTTGCATAAAATCAAGAAGGCTTGGCAACAAGATTTATTTGATTTGGATCAACAAAGCTCTGCAAAAAATTAACTTTGTAAAATGAAGTAAAATAGATAAGCCCTGCACCAACCATCATTGTACTCTTCATTGAAATAGTCATCCTTGGCATCCTACAATGCAAACTATGAATTAATCCAAAACAGGAAAGATCACTCAAACTACAGCATTCAATATACAACTTAAATGCATTGTTAGTCTACAATCTATGAATTTTAGCAAAAATAATAAGAATAGTGTAAGGGTTGAACAACACAACGATTACAAAAATACAATTACAGGAAAAGAAACCATTTTATTTCAAGTTTACAACCTACATATTTGAATACAATTCAAAAAGATTATTCTCAAGGATTGTATATCAATAATGGAGCAACCATTAGCCAAAGAAATAAAGCAGTCTTAAATTGATTATAGCTCCACAGATGGGAGAAATAACAACTTTTTGAGAATGTGCAGGAAATCAACAAAACCAATTTGCATATTAGCATAAGATTTAGCGCCCACTTTTACAAGGATTTAATAACCAAGACTTGAATCACGATGCATCATTATGTCAAAATCTTCAAGTTTCCTTAATGAGACTAACAAGCTAAAATTTCTGTATTACAACAGAATTGATTAGTCCTGCTCCTTCTATGGTCTGCATCGGATCATTTAATGGCTTTGGAGGGAAACCCATTGCTTGCAGTTGATATGCTGTAGCACTTCCAGGCCTTGCAGCATCAATGAATGCCCGTATATCAGCAATTGTGTGATGGTGATTGAAGCGAGCCACCATGCGCGTCCCATCAGACAAGCGAAGCTGAAGAGATGTGGATGGCTTAGAATCATCCACTGTGAGGCCTTCCGAACGCCGACCACTAGTTGGCTGTAATGTTGAAGGGGCAAGGAGCTCAGGAACTGATGAACTGGAACTACCAAGTGTTCTGCCTACACCTTGAAAGGGTACATATGTTGGCTCTCGGACCTGCATACATTTAGTTGAGTAAATTAATCTTAAATATTTCTTTACTGATCATCAGGCAGATATCAAAAAGAATAAAACAAGCAAGAGTGATTACAGATAATTTTTTCAACAGCCACAGCCACTAACGTTTCACACACTGAGACAACATATCTAGGACAATGATTTGATCTTTATCGAGCTTAAATGTCATAAATACAATGTATGAAACAATTAAATTCCCCCACTACACGATTAGTAGAATGGCACATGCATGAACACCATAATCTTAAAAAAATTAGCGTGCCATGAATTGAGCAATGGAATGAAAACATACAGGACAGTCTTCATCCCTCCTGATAAGATTGACATGTACTGGGACCCTCCTGTCTGCTGGCTCCAATTCTTTAGGGCATTCAGACTTCTGGATACTCTGCAAAAAAAAAATCAATACCCATCAAAAAAAAGTTTGCAGTGTATCATGAAAATCAGATTATGCATGTTTAAATTGATCATAATGTGCAGTTTTCATCATGCAAATAAAAAGATATGCTAGCATGTAGTGACACGGCATTTCCATTTAGAGTAACCCTCATTGTAGAAAAGACATAACCGGAGCAAATACCACTTGAATAAAAATTACACTGAAGCACAATTCTCATTTTAAAATCTAATTTCAGCATCCCAGTAATAGAAGTGACATCAGATAGAATACTTCAAGAGAGATCTGCAATTATCCAAGTAATTGGACAGTTAAGAGGGCATGATGGATGAAAGTTGTGCAGATTATTATCAAATACTTCACAAACTTTTCCAAAAACCTCAGAGCTGATTATAATCCATTTTTATATGATTTCTGACTTGTGCAGAGTTGGTCAATATTACCATGCTAGCTGACAGTACAGTTTCAGTTGTCACTTCTCTCAAGCTTCAGTTCAGAAAGATGGACTCTGTTTCAGCTGAAGAGTGATGATGAAGCCTCATGTAGGGGGGGAATAGATTATTTGTCATCATAATTGGATGATGCAATGAAGATAGAATTAATCATCGTGTATAAACTCAAAAGCATTCCATCAAATTAGTATTTGTGACTATTATGATAAAAGACGCTGCTTAATTCAGCTTTGAGTTCTTAGTCAATTGATGTATCTGTGCAAGGTGTCCTCATTTTACAAAGGGAAAAACTGGTATTAGCTAAAATCGTGCAGAATGCCTATATCTGTTGTGCCAATCATTCCCTAAATCATTCTGTACAATCTTTTGACTGAGATGGCCAAAGCAAATTATAATTTCATAATCTTACTGAAAACAATTTATAATTTTATAAATCCCCAGAAAGCCATCTTAGTGTAGGGCTAGATCCACATGCCCTCAAATAAATTAAAAATTCAACAAGGTATTGATTCACATTTTCAATTCCAGCATGTAGGCATCCTCTCGTCATTTGAAAAAAATGGTTATGGGCGCCAAGTATACTGTATTTATGTTCAACTTTTCAAGCAACACTGCTTGCATTGTTTTAACATTCAATCAATATCAGATCCAGCTCCCTTGGAGGTTAATGTGATGAGCACACCAAATATGCAACCATTTATAAAATGATTATAGCACAGAGACAAACTGACTATGATAACAAATAGAAAAGAAGCCAATAACCAATATGGGGATGCCCATTTATATCAAGACACCACCTTATACATAGATGATGGCTAATAACTGTCCAATGAGAAGACCTGCAACAATTGTTCTACTTTGTGTTTTGACTCTTTACTATGCAAATTTCCTCAATGTAGAACTTATAATATGACAGTTTAAGATGAAACAAATC
>ML799557.1:273790-286946 GCA_009831015.1 Picea engelmannii
TAGTTTATGTGTTACTTTGTTCTTGGGAGAATTGAGCTCACTCCAAATAGATCATAGTAGCATTTTCTTCTTGTTCTAATGCTTTGAATAGGTTTATATGCTTTATTGTTTTTATTAGAATTACTTGATGATCTTGATTGTTGGTAGGTTTTGTGAAACATCATGAGAGGACCTCCTGTAAGGGAGCTAGTGTTTTCTTTCCTACAACAACTAAGTCTTATTAAGTGGAATGAAAGAGTTAGGATTTGATTGAATTTTCTTAGATTAGAGTTAGATGCCTACTCCTGCATATATTTTGTTGACATCATCACAAGCTTACGAGCATCCCTGGTTGATAATTAAATGAAAGCAATTTAAGCAATTGAATTGCCCAACACACATATGGATGATATACTCAATGACTATGACACAATGCAATCCGATATTTGTGCCTACAGGAAACATAAATGGCATTATGCATGCAAAACAAACAATTTCCAAATTACAATTGCATTTCGAGTTACATTAAACATGGGGTGATGATATTGGTGAAAAAACATGTAACAATTTTGGAGCATATACATTTCGAAGAAAACAATGTTGAGATGGTGATTGCAAAAGTATTGTTCAATGGATCAGAAATTGCAATACTTAATCTCTATGTCGCTACCCATGCAACATTCTCTAACATACAAAATGTTTTTTCCAATGCATTGGACCATTTGCATCTGAACGAAACCATTGTCATTGTAGGAGACTTCAATATTGACATGTTACAAAATAATGCCAGAACAAAAGAATTGGAAAAGTGCATGTGCAAATACAGTTTCCACTTTCTTTGGAACAACACAAGCCATGCACAAAACACACTTATTGACCATGTATGGTTGAATGTGCCCATTTCTCAGTACAGTGTCTTTATCTTAGACACATACTGGTTTGATCATGATACAATTGGTATTGCACTTGAATTATGAGAGACACATCAAACATACTGCAAAATCATATTTCTATGTTTCAAAGCATATATGTTTACCTTGTTGCAGAAAACCAAGTTATCCAACTTCTTAGTTTTGCCTAGTCTGTACACATACTGGTCTGATCACAACTTCCTAGTTTTTCCTGGTTTGTACACATACTGGTCTGATCACGATGCAATTTGTATTGTACTTGAATTATGAAATATACATCAAACATATTGTGAAATCATATTTCTATGTTTCAAAGCATATTTGTCTATCTTGTTGTAGAAAACCATGCTATCCAACTGCTTAGTTTTACTTGCTCTGTAATTGATTTTGGGCACAACATTTTTTTACACAAAATTTGTATATATACACAACCATGGATGAAAAAAAAAAAAACATAAAAACAAAAACGGTATATTCTTCTAACACTATCTGTTACTCTATTCCTTTTATTCTATTGTATTTACTCTATGTACATATTCCTCGCTTTTTTATTTACATGTGAACTTATGTTCATGTCCATTTTGTTTTGTTCTTTTTTTCATAGAAACAAACTGGAAAACTGGACATGGCAAACAAGTCTTAACCATAGGTTTAGAAGAATCCATGCAAAGGTGCATATTTCTACCCCTGTTCCATATCCAATTGTTTTTCATTTACTCTGTCTATATTTGTTGCACTAATTTGCAACTCTGTTGTTTTTTTCCTTGGATACTCCATATCTTCCTGTATATTGTGTTTTCTTTATGTCAATTCTATTTTCTGTGCTGATGTATTCAAATAAATAAATTTGTACTCGTCTTTTTTTCCAGGTGTTCCTATGTAGCAACTTGCTTTGATGTCCATTGTATTCTCTATGTTGCTACATTGAAACAAGAACACAGTCATTGGGCACAAGGATGGATTGCAATGTGCCGCAGCAAATACAATGCGTATTCCCGTGACTAAGAGGTATGGTTGTAAAAAAACTATGATCTGCATACGTTCTCCAATTTGCCCAGCTATATGTTTTTCACATAGTTGATGTGTTTCTATGGCTTGATAATTATCGCACTATGTGTTGATCTGTGAGCCATAGATTTATTTTCTTCCTTTCTTTTTCCTCTTCTATAATTATTCGTTCTCTCTTATCTTCTTCCCCTCTATTATCCATTTCTGGTTCTATACTTAGTCCCATGTCCATCATCGGGGGTTCCCGGGATGGCGCAGTGACAAATTCCATTTCCATCTATATCTTTACATCGCGAGTCCGACCGACCGTCGTTTGTTTTCATACTTGGCGAATTTTATGGTCGCAGGTTCCTGCTTAAGTGCCATTGAACTCTCATGCCCAATGTTTGTCGTATACATCTTAAACCCCAAAACTTCGATTATCTACAATTCGACCTTGGACTTGAACCCCAGGCCTCACTCTACGTACGATGACTCCATTTGAATGCTTGCATATAAATGTGCCAAGTCATATATTTTGTCTATTGCTTGTTGAGATAGATATAAACATCTCTTTTATCTTGAACCAGGGTCTGTTGAGCTTCAGCTATATTCCATGGCTGAAAATATTTTTCCCATAGTTGATGTGTTTCTATAGCTTGATAATTATCAAAATTAGGTGTTCTTGTGTCATGAATACAATACTTTTCTCCCTTTATTTTTCCTATTCTATCCTTTCCCGTTCTTCCCTTTTCTTCTTTCCCTATATTATTTGTTTCTGGTTCTATGCTTAGTCACGTATTTATGCTCTCAGGTTCCCAGGGTGGCGGAGTGAGAAACTCTACATCCATCTATATCTCCACATCACGTGTTTGGTCGACCGCAGTCTGTTTCGACACTTAGCCAATTTTATGGACACGAAGTTCCCCCAAAGCCATTATCAAATTCCCAAGCCCCGTGTCAGGATATACATCTTATACACAAAACTTCGGTTATTTACAATTCGACCCTAGGCTTCTCGAACTTGCAAGCCTCACTGTGCCTACAATAACTCCATCTGATTGACCCACCTTTCCATACTTAAGATCAATTGTTGTTTTGTGAGGCATAAATTTATTTATTCCCTTTTTTTCCTCATCTATACTTTCTGCTTTTCCCCTTTTCTTCTTCCCCTCTATTATCTGTTTATGCTTCTATACATAGTATAGTCGCATGTCTATGCTCGCGGGTTCCCGAGGCTGTGGACTCAGAAATTCAATATTCATCTATAACTTCACATCATGAGTCCGACCGACTGTTGTTTGTTTCCATACTTGGGCAATTTTATGCCAATCGGTTCCCAGCTAGGCCCTATGGAATTCTGATGCCCCGAACTCTCATGCCCCATAGTTGATGTATTTCTATCGATTGACAATTATCAGACAAAGTGTTCATCTATCGAGCATAAAGTTCTTGGCTCCCTTTCTTTTTTTTGCTCTTTTATACTTAGTCTCATTTCTATGATAGTGGGTTCCCAGGTGGCGAACTCACACATTCTATATCCATCTATATCTTGACATCACGAGTCTGAACGACTACTTTCGTTTCCTTACTTTGCCAATTTTATGGTTGTGGGTTCCCAGGTAGGCATTATCGAACTCTCATGCACCGTGTTTGGAGTATACATATTGCATCCAAAACTTGGGTGATCTACAATTCGACCACGGACTCCCACGTTCAAAAAAGTACCAAAGCATTTTTCACTCCCCTCCATCCCTGCCACCTTCGCTCCTTCCCAATGCACATTAAATATGATTTAACTAGTGAGAGCTCATCACAGATGTTCAAAAAGATTGGCATTAATACGCCCAAAGCTCAAGGACATCTCCCATTAGAATGCATTAATGGGAGAATATTATGGAATCTGATTAGTTTCTTATTTTAGTTTTTTTTATGACATCATCATAGGAAGAATGCAATATCAGTTCGGAAAAATGGTTATTTACCTCAAACTTTTTGAAAGAATTGTACCCCGCATTTCCATACTTAGTGGATTGTTCAGCGCCTGTTATCACATATTCGCGGGTTACCGGGCTTCCAGGTAAACAAAAGTTGCGGAGCAGTTTTCGTTGTCATTCATCCTCGCCAACTTCATGCACTTCCCAATGCACATTAATTATGCCTTTATTAGTCACGACTCACCAGACACATCGAAAAGATTGGCATTAAAAGGCGAAAAGGTTGAGGACATCTCCCATTAAAACACATTGAACCAAGATTTATCGGAGATTATATTATGATGTTTCACTGTCCATTTTAAATACTATGATGAGCAAAGGAATGTTCTCATCAACTTATGGCTGCAGCTTGACAACATTTCTGTGGAGATACCCTGAATATTTTCGAGCACGAGGACCAACGTTTTCACTGCTCCATAGCTTATGAATACTACTACTCGCCCCCCTCTTCCCAAAATAAATTTATCTCGACATATGGAATTGCAACGACGGCTTCTGTCCCCGATTTTTTTTAATTTAAGGATCTCATCAAGTGCTACATCAATAACTATATTCCGAACCAACAGATTATCCAGATGGGCAACCAGTCCCAAGTCTCCCTATACCCTCAAGTATTTCGAAAGATGTTACCACTTCCCAACCCAATGACTACTTTCAAGGGTGAGAATTGCAGACAATTCTTAAAGAAGCATGGTAATGAATTGGACTTCTTGCTGAAGTTCTTACAGAACCCAAGGGGCGCTCCCTGGGACATATCCATAATATAGGTTAGTGCATTTAAAATCCTTTTTCGGAAAATTGCATGGATTTTCACGAGAATAACTAGACAAGAAAGTGCAGCCAACATCTCTTGGATGATTCTCTTTATTTTATACTTTATAGTCAAGGAGGAAGCCATCTTCCATTGCCACAAGTTGATTTCCATTGAAATTTCTTCCCAGTTATTGCAATACAGAAGGCAGAAGAAATTA
This sequence comes from Picea engelmannii, assembly GCA_009831015.1. Lineage (NCBI taxonomy): Eukaryota > Viridiplantae > Streptophyta > Pinopsida > Pinales > Pinaceae > Picea > Picea engelmannii. The sequence goes on from ML799557.1 coordinate 278,636, forward strand.
TTTATGTCATCTTATTTAATTTTCGCTGTGGTGAATTGCTACCCATTCCCTGGACTATCTATGTGTAAGAAGTTGAACTATAAATGTCACATATCTGGTACAATGTTTTTTGTTGGAATAGCAAGGTCGTACATCTTCAATATATTCAAGAAGCATTGCACAACCTGTCTATTGATCTAAGGGACTTGGAAAGTGAATTGTTCGATATAAAAATCCATCATGGAATCAACATAGCGCCCATGAGGAGCTACATTGAAGAATGGTTCAAAAAGGTTGTCCACCAGATAGCCAATGAAGCTCAACGCTGAGGAAATCCATAAAAGGACATTAGCAAGCAAATGACAAAGCATGGGACACCATCATAATAAGTTGATACTGATCACATTTTTCTATTTTCATCCACTTACTCTAACAAAGTTTTAACCAAGGATTGGCAATTTTCTTTTTCTTCTTGCCAGGTCTTGCTATTTCCATCACCGACTTTCTTCTTTCTACAAACATTATGTCAAACGTTTTTTATTTTTCAGAATATGTAATGAACTATATATTGTTTTGCAAGTTCGAAGAAAACTATTTTTTGGGAAGTATTCTCAATCGTATTTTTTGATCCAGTTCATCTGAATATCAATATTTGAGGTTGTTCTATGGTGATCTTCAATATTTGGTTTTGTCATTTGAAATCTATATTTTTTCTTAAAATTAACTCATTTCCCTGTACATGTTCCTGTTCTGTATTGTGCATATATTACAACTTCCTATATTTCAGAATATTCTTGTATATACAAAATGAAAATTCATATATTTTTTTCTCTATTGCTTATGGATTTGAGAAAAAAAATGCAAGCCCATAACACCATTCAAATTCGAACATGGTTTACATTTGGATCACAAATAATCTATTAAGATACATTAACATGAATGCATTTTAAATATATATAAACAAAATCCCTTTAAACTTGGACCTGATTTTCTCAGCCTCCTGGATTGCCCGCGGGTTGACCGATCCCTGTGTTCACGAAAGTTAATATGTCAAAGTCATGCAACAATGTATCAACTACATAATCACCCCCACAAGTTGTGATAAAAACTAATCTTGAACAAACCATTTGCTCACAACCTTTTTAATGGTAAAAGCACAATAGAAAACGATTAATTGGATAAAATATTGGACTAGAAAATTATGGTTTTGCAATGGCTTTTTCAAAGTATATGCAATCTGTATACAACTCCAAAAACATACAGAAAATATCTTCCTAGCAAATGGAATATCTATTATAGATTTGAATATACTGGCCCTTATTTTCCCTCTTCTATACTTAACCAAATTCCCATTTCTCTTTTCCCTCTACTTTCTCCTTGTTACTTGGTTTTTTTACCAAAAATCTCTAGCTGCATGGGTTGGCAAACTCATGGCTTCACATTTGCACTCGTGCTTTTATATCGCGACTCTGACAGACTGCTTCCCCATTCCATACCTACGCACATTTTCGGTCGCGGGTTTAGGGGCACGCGTGCTCTAGATTGCACTTCCATTGTTCTGTGACCTCCAAAGAGCACCCAGATTTCCGCGATATACAAATTTACAATCAAACTCTCACATCATACCCTCTAGCCCGTTAGACAATTTGCTCTCAAAAGTTTCAAGACTTACAATTTGACTGTTGGGTCTTCATGTCTCCTGTGGAACTAGTGTCATCCCATTTTCAAGCTCGTCCATCCGCTTTCGATACTTCGCCATTTGTTTGAATTTATTTCGCCATTTGACCGACCGCTTCCCATTCCACACCTAGAAACTTTTAAGATCACCGATTTTCGAACACGTGCACTCTACATTGCACTTCCATTGTTCCATGACCTACAAACAACACAGGGACTTCCGTGATACACAAATCCATTGTCGGACTCCCACATCATATCCTCTTCCGTGATACACAATTTGCACCCAAAAGTTCTGAGGCCTGCAATTTGACCTTCAGGTCCTCACGTCTCTTGGGCAACTATTGTGACCAAATTTTCAACCCCATTCATCCGCTTTCCATACTTGATCGTTTCTTGGAATCTCTTTCGTGCCTCCAGTTCCTAGTTGTTGTTTCCTGTGCCCACCACCTTTGCACTTGTTTCTAGCTATGCAATAACTGAGCTTTAATCCTAACAACTCACCATGCCTCCAAACAACAGTCATAGTAATTGTTCGTAGACAATTTGTCCAGAAAAAATGTAGAAAATATCCTGCCAGGTAACGAGATATCTATTACAAATATCAATATACTAGGTATAATTTGAATATCGTTTCCCTATTGCATACTCAACAAATTTTTTCTCTTGCGGATTCCCGGATAGGCGGACTACACTTCCAATATTCCTTGACCTGCAAACAACACCCCGACTTCCACGATGTACAAATTCACTTCCGAACTCCCAAATCATCATCTCTTCCGTGTTACACATTTTGCACTCAAAAATTGCAATACATACAATTTGACCATCGAGGCCTCATGTCTCTTCGGGAAACCTTGTCACCCTATTTTGGAGATCGTCTCACCTCTTTCCACATTGCCATTTCTTGGAATCTCTTTCGCGGATCGTCGGGTTGGCGGGTTCAAACAATTTTGAATTCATAGTCATTTTTTCCTGTACCGGCTACCTTCACTCTTCTTTACAAGTATATGCAATAAGTTTACAACTTCTCTAGAAACATGCAGAAGTATATATACATAAGAGAGACATGGCTTCACATTTGCACTCGTGCTTTTATATCACAACTCTGACCGACCGCTTCCCCATTTCATACCTAGCCACATTTCCGATTGCGGATTCCCGGGGAGGTGGGCTCTAGGGTGCACTTACATTGTTCTGTCACCTCCAAAGAGCACCCAGACTTCTGCAATATACAAATTTACAACCGGATTGTCACATCATACCCTCTTCCCCGTTACATAGTTTGGACTCAGAAGTTTCGAAGGCTACAGTTTTACTGTCTGGTCCTCACGTCTCCTGTAAACTATTGTCACCCCATTTTTGAAGCTCGTCCATCCGCTTTCCATACTTCACCATTTGTCCGAATATATTTCACTTGTGGATTCCCGGATAGGCAGACTGAACTTCCAGTATTCCTTGACCTGCAAACAACACCCCGACTTCCGTGATGTACAAATTCACTTCCGAACTCCCAAATCATTGTCTCTTCCGTGTTACACATTTTGCACTAAAAAATTGCGATACATACAATTTGACCATCGGAGCCTCACGTCTCCTCAGGAACCCTTTTCACCCTATTTTGAAGACCGTCTGACCGATTTCCGCACTGCCATTTCTTGGAATCTCTTTCGCGGATCATCGGGTTGGCAGGTTCAGACAATTTCGAATTCCTAGTCATTTTTTCATGTACCCGCTACCTTCACAATTCTTTCCAAGTATATGCAATAAGTTTAGAAATTCTCCATAAGAATGCAAAAGTATATATACATAAGCGGGACATGGCTTCACATTTGCACTCATTCTTTTATATCACAACTTCGACCGACCGCTTCCCCATTTCATACCTAGCCACATTTTTTATTGTAGATTCCCAGGGAGGCGGGCTCTGTTACACATTATTTTCTTCATCCCTATGATCGTTAATGATGTAAACTATTTGTTGCCTTCAGAGGGGTCACAGTGGCCTGAGTTCCTAAAGAGAGAAGGGAGAAGAACTTCTCCTGAGAAAAGAAGTTGCATTTTCCTATGTAAAAACCTTATAAAAAGGGATGTTCGCAGGTTGCTATATAGGCAGGGTGCGAGAATGACCCATTCTTGCAGGTTTCACTATAGCTAGGGTGCAATTTGTTCGCAGGTTGCTCTATAGCTAGGGTGCGAACATTCCAGCACGTGGGAAAAATGAGCGTTTTCTCGAATCTTCTAGAAGGGGAAGGTTCTATGGTGAGGTGGCGTCCGAATGGTTTGGATCTTACTCACTTTCATGATTTAGTGGGATCATCCTAACCTCCTCACCTTATCCTCTTCAACTTATAAAAGGAGAGGAATTCTCATGGAGAAAGTTAGCTTTTGGTTGGCTTGGAATTATTAGCTTGGTTGGAGTGGCTTTGAGATTTGCTTTGTCAAGACAGATTGTGAGTAGCTATCAGATCTATGGTCTCAGAATCCTTGGAGCAAGAAGTGTGTGGGGAACGAAGGACAGTTGGAGGGGACCTTACGACATCAAGGCTCAGGTTGTAATCTCTCTTTCACATTCAATATAATACAGTGATGTGTTTCTTTCCCATAAAGATTAATTTCTCTTTATTGTATAACTCCTTGATCATATACATAGATTAACTATTGAATAGCTCATGTTTCCTTCACTTCGATTGGTTTGTATTGTCTTGATCTTGATTGTACGAGAGCATTGGAGCGAAGCAGGAGCAACAAAGATCAAAGGAAGTGATTACAAGGTATGTTCTTTAATCGTGCCTCTTAGTATATTCAATAGTATAAATCTAGGGAAAGAGTATCATTCTGTTCTGTTTTGTTCTAGATCCAGGTGGATCTAGGGAGATCGGTTTGTGTCTGCACTTACGGATTAATCCTGAAACAAAATTGGCGACTCCACTGGGGAAAGAATTGTTTTCTAGTTAGTCTAGTTTCCCTTGCTTTAATTGCTTGTTTTATGGTCTCTGAGTCTGTGGGAGATCTATCAAGACTCTCTGGATTTGAAACTTCTCTTAGAAATTTTGTCTTTTTTCCAAATTTTGCTTGTTTACAACCATTCTCGCACTGCACTCGTTAGTAGCCTGCGAGAATTACTTGAGTTCGCATCCTGGTGTTCAGTCCAGTGCGAACACCTCGCAGTCAACCTATGTCCAGCCTGCGAGAGTCCTTGATTCTCGCACTGTAATACACTGCTAGCCTGCGAACTCACTTATGAAAATTTTGGATTAAGTCTTCTGATACCCAGTTTTTCTTTGAACAACTGGATTGAACTTTTGGAGCCTATATTGATTTGTTTACAGTCTTCTTGACATTCTTTGAGTTGCTTTTATCCATCTTTGATTTATTTGATTTTGAAAGATTAGTCTCTTGCTTTGAGTGTCTTTCAATTACAAAGTGTTTGTTTTCTTTAGAATTGTTTAAGGAAAGATCAGATTTCTTCTGAATAGTTCGCTTTAAAAGAAAACTTTTAGTTTGGGTTTCGTTGTTTTAAGAAAGTTCATTATTGCTTTTAGTGAAAATTTTGAAACAAAAATATTTAATTTCTTGCTTTATATTATATTGGGGGCATCCTTGCATTTGAAGTAGCGAAATTGCATGATTGATATTGATGAGTTTAATATATTTTGGGACATTGTGCATATGGGAATGATAAATGTTTTCTCCTTCTTGTAGCATAGCTTTCATCGAAATGAAAGATTGCATCTTCATATCTTTGCATAATTTTTGAGTCGGTCAAAACACCATATTGTCCACGCCATCTTCCTTTTGAGTAACAACAACCATAAAATAAAACGCTTATAAAAATTGATTAGACATTTTTATCTTTTCTAGTAGCAAACCTACATTAGATTAGTTGTAGGGATTTGGAATAGGTGTGAAAGATAACTTTCCAAAGCTGCAAACAAACATAGTATCTTGAGTTAGGGAGTGTTAAATTCCATTTGCAACATATTGTCCTGGGAAGCCCTTCTAACACAAGGGTCAAGCACTAGGTCACATTGGTGTTAGCAGAGTTACTAACTCTGCTTTGTTGACATCAGTGTAGAGATTGCACGTATTACGGGGATCACTCGGAGGTATACCCACAATGATGAGTGGAAGCCTTTTGAGTTGATTTCGGGCTAGATACCCTGCCCTTGTGTGTGGATCGGACTATCGACTGTCCCCCCAGGCTTTATTGTTCTTGGTGGTAACCTTAGTGGCCTATCTTTCTAGGTTCTTTACACAAGGTGATTGTGGAGGGGCAAGTCTTCACGGTACTTGGAATTGACGTTGGCCAAACTCACTCGGGCTCCCTGGAGGGTATACCCACGATTATGTGTGGGAGCTTGCACCAGGGTGTAAGTTCGTTAAGAAGGTCATCAACGTAACTTTTCCACCCTCTCTATCTCAGCCCCTTCTTACTTTGTTCCTGCGACGTTGGATTTCATCACCAACTAGTGCGTTCATTGTGAGAAGGTTTTGTTTGTTTTCTTGCTTCCTAGATTTTTAGCGTGTGTTGTTTGTTTTTCCTAGTGGACTCTAGATTGGATTTTTGTTTTTCATGGCATCAGTTCCCGAAATGACCAATGAAGGAACCTCTGCTCTAGGGGAACCTTTTGTTTTTCCTTCTTGCGGAAACATTGGTCCTCCTCACATCGCTACTTTGAGTCTTCCAGGTCTCACAATTGGATTGCCGGTGTGGTTGTTTTCCACTCAGGTCATCCCAAATGCAGTAAGTGCTTCAGTAGTAAGAACTTCCCCCCAAGAACATCAACCTCATGTTGATCCTTCACCGTCTTCACCAGTAAGGTCTTCTTCGCCTTCTTCACTTGCAAGGTCGCCTTCTGTTTCATCTTCTTCGTCGAGCGAAAGTTTTGAAGCTAGTAACTCGGTGAATAAGAAGAAGAAGAAAAGGAAGAATAAGAAGAAGAAAATTAAACAAGGGTCAAAACCTCCAACCACTGTCAAACATGTTGGAAAACAACCAGTTACTACTAATCGTACTGGGAGTGTTGATGATGTCAAGATCACCCAAACAACCTGTAAGCCCAAGTAACCTTGCAGGCTTTGTAAGGGTAGCCATCTTCTTAAGGATTGCCCTGGTCTATCCAAGGTTGTAGAAGCATGGTCTACACATCCTCGCCGACCCATGTCGTCAGCCTCTGAACAACATGCTGATGACCTCCCGTCAACTAGTCACGATACCATTGGGAAGAAGAAAAGTAGAGTCAAGTTCCCGTGCATGTTATGCAAAGGGAGTCATCTCACTCACCTTTTACCTCATATGGACGAAGCCTCGAAATTCCAGGAAGACATGACTGTTTCACAGCCTCAACTTCCAGCTGCTTATAGCAAGCTTTCTCTCAACCCACCTGTAGTTGATGGAATGATCAATCTGGTTCCCCTGTCAGTCAGTCCGGTTGGTCAAGTGGTCAATCTGGTCACATATTTGGATGAACCAGTAGACCAAGTGGTTGATCCGATCCCATCTTCAGTCAACCCCATTCTCCCGTTAGAGAGTGAAACCAAAGCGGTCGATTCGTTTCCACCTGTCGACCCCATTCTCCCCTTGGAGAATGAAACCCAAGTGGTTGATCTGATTTCTCCATCGGTCGATCCTACTCTTCCGCTAGAGAGTAAACCCGATACTGCCCAAGTTTTTCTCGTTGATACAGACTCTTCAGTGTCAGGGGGTATTCCTCCTTCTCCAAGTAATGAGGCCATCCATTTTGATTGGGGTGTGCTAACTGGACCTCGTCTTCCCTCTTACATTCCTTTCCAGATTACAGTACAGGTTTGTGGTCGAGACGTTACCAAGACGTTGATAGATGAAGGTTCGTCTGTTAGTATTTTGTCCTCTATTGCTTGGAACGCTTTGGGTTGTCCTCCGCTTGCGCCGGTTACGCAGAATCTGTTAGCTTTTAACAGAAGAACTAGTCAACCTTTAGGGACCCTTCTTCAGTTTCCTGTAACTTTGGGAGGGAAAACTGTCTTTATTGACGTCATGGTAGTCCAAGATTCCTTGGATTTTTCTTTACTCCTTGGGCGAGATTATGTCTATGCCATGAAAGCTATTGTGTCTACTCTTTTTCGTGTGATATCTTTCCCTCATGATGGATGAGTTGTGACTGTTGATCAACTTTCATTCATTGACCCCACCTGGATTGCCTCCCTGAATGGTTATTGTATGCAGACAGTATCGCCCCCGCCATAGGTCAATTATGTGGCGTTGTCGCCCATGGCTTCAACTTCTGATGACTTAGATCCAATAGTTGACATGGTGATCTCTTCGATAAGGTTGTTAGAGCCTGATCTCTTTACTCCTGTCGCGGCCCTCGACATGGTGTCCTTCTAGAGTGTGTTTCTTCCTTCCAGTGAAGACCTCTTGGAAGCCGTGACTGAGTTTTGTCCCTTGACATGGTTTCATTCCAGAGCATTGTCCTCTTGGAATCCATGATCAAGAAGAGGTTTTGAGGATAATTTTTTTTCGTCTCTGTTGCAACCTCGTTAAAAAATGAAACAGAGGTCTTTGAGCATGGTTTTTTGATTTCAAGCTCGTTAAAAAATGAAACCACTTACGAGCATAGTTCTTGTTTCTATGTCAAGCTCGTTAAAAAATGAATAGTTTTCCCCCTCTCTG
>ML799557.1:294690-309089 GCA_009831015.1 Picea engelmannii
AATATGTCTAAAACCCATGTAATCATGAAAATGGTTTAATGTAAAAGTGAATTGAAAGTGAAGTGAAAGGTTGGTAAAAAGATGGTACTTTGGCGACCCAACAATGTGCATGTAAGTTGCGTGTGTTAAGTGAGAGAATTGATATAGATGAGTTTGTTTGTATGGATTGGTAATCATACTCCAGATGCCACTTTGCGGTAGTCCCGAGGTGTTGCATCTCAATATCAACTTTGTGTTTGACTTTGAAGTTATCTTTTGTAAGAGGACTTAGCAAATACAAGGAGTCTATACTTCTGACATGAGACAGTGTTGTGTATACAAGTCCATGTATTCAAATTCGAGCAGGCTCAAATGCAACACTATCACCTTGCGATCTGTGGACTGTAAGTGCACATGCAAGTTTAATTGGAAACTGTTTTCGAATCTTTAGTCGACCTATCTTTGTTGATGTCGATACTGGTTTTGATATTCGCAAGATAGGTGTCCAATTACTTGCAATGTTTGAATTATATAGATAGCCAACTTGTTTGCTTGTCGGTGGCCTATATGCGGTTCATGGAATTTAATCCAGCGGACATCGAGTTTTTTTGTTTTGGTATAACCTTTGAGTATTCCATCTGCACCATTGACCAAGCCATCATGTGAATCATAGTTGTAGGCATATATTTCAACCAACATGTCTACTTTCAGGACAAGTTGCAAAGGTAAAGTGGTTGTATGTTCATGACGTGGCACATTTCCATGATTGTCTTCTTCGAGGTCAATTGAATTGATGATGATATCATCACCATGCATGAGTGATAGCATGAACCTGTTATGCATTGCAACATCCCTATTGGTGTAGAACAAGTAAGGGAAGGTTGGGTATGTTGGTGCATGCCGCACGCACCTCAAATTGATATATGTTAAGTCATCATGTGTTTGGTTGTTTGTCCACATTCTATTCAGAATTGCAATAAATGTTTCATCTGTCTGGCGCATTGTAGTATGCAATTCAAAGCATTTAATATTGTCTTTCCAAAAATCATGGGTCATTATTTTCATGTTGACTGTAGGTTGTTCAAATATCAAAGAATCTTGGATGGGTTGTGCCTGGTAAAGATCCCCACAAAATAGCATGTCAATGTTTCCAAAGTATTTCGTGTGCACATGTTTTATGTTTCTTAGCTGGTTGTCAATGGAATACAAGAAGCAACTTCCAATCAAAGATGCCTCATCTATGAAGACAAGTTGTAGTTCGTCATAAAGCTTAGACAAGGTATCTAACATTTCCTTGTTGAGTGGAAGAAACTGTGACTTGTTAAAGGGCATCAAAAATGCATAATGGGTTGTTGTTCCACCTGCATTATATGCAACGTTTCCTGTATATGCAACTATTAGACCCTTTGGTTTCATAGGATCAGAGGAAATGTTTGAATCATAGATTCATATAAGCATTTGGAATAGTGCTTTTGTTGTGAATCTCTTCCCTGATCCTGCTCCACCTGTAAAGAACAAGTACACGGGAGTGTGCATGTTCAAGGATTTTTTAAGTGCAATGTCCTTTAGGATTGTTTGTTGTTCTCGATTCAACAAACATCTGATTCTGTGGTATTCATTATTTTCAATAAGGAAATGATGTTTTGTGACTTGAAAACCAAGATTGATACATTTTTCAATGCTACATGCTCGAGGATGAGGCAAATCTACTTGTAAGTCATAGGACTCACAAGGAGTTCTAGTTGTTTTTTGGTTTGTGAATGTCTCATCAAGATTGTTCGGGTTTTCTAGTTCATTAACTGCACTTTCTAGATCACCCCATGTTGGATTAACATTGTAAGTAAATCTAGAATCATTGGTTTGCATTATCGTCTCAGAGGCAACATACGCAGCTTCCCATGTAGGGAAGTTATGTTTTAATGTGCTTTCATTTTCATCGAACGAAACATATAAAAGTAGTTTTTCTCTACAATAGTTTCCATAGTCAGTATGTTTGTTGTATTTGACAAACCGCATCATAGACAATTTTTTTCTTTTTGATATGGGTGCACCATTTTTTTTGTAATGCGATACGAATTTTGCTAAGCAGATATGCTTAATAGGATATGGATGTTGGAGGTAATAATCAATAATAGAATGACAGAGCACGTCCTCTGAATTGTCAGGCTCTTGTTGTAGCAAAGACAATGGTTTAAGCACAAATGTGTGTTTCTCAAGTGGAGATGTGTTTATGAAGACACATTTTCTTGAACTACTATTGAGGGGCAGGGAAAGTGAAATGTGGACTACTTGTTGAGCAGACATTTGTTGAAGATTAAGTAATGTATTACTAAGTGTGTGTATCATTTCTATAGCATCAATATGACTTCTGTCATGTTCTTTCTGTATTCTTCTGAATGCACTTATCATGGATTTGTCAACCTTTGTCATATATGAGGTACAATATGATGCTGCAACATATGCAATGAGGACATACTACGCATCTGTATTTGCATTCCACATAACTGACATTTTCTTGGAGAAACTATTGTTCCAGATATGGGAAAGTTTTCGTTCAAGGAAAACTGTTGGTTGTTTAAGCGTACATTGTATGGATTGGATGTACTCATCTTTTGTTAGTTTTAGCTTTGTCAAGAAGTCATCGAAGCTCATTAACTCATTAAAGTCTCGTTGTTCTAGAAATGCGAACAAGGATCTAGATTTCTCAACAAAAACATTGTCCTCTAAACTAAGTGGGTCTATGATTCTTGTTGTTCTCATTGGCGGCATGGGGAAGTTGTATCTGCAATGCAACTTTTTGTATGATAATGTCTATGAACTTTGGCAAGTTCTGGATCCAAATGATATGTGTTACATGTTATGTATTTGTCCACAAATTGTTTGATCTGTGAGTTGTTGTCAACTCCATAGACCGGTGCACCCTCTATCCACAATAGTGTGTGGTCATGTCCACTCCCCTTATTCTGGAATTCAGTCACAAAAAAGTAGTCTGATGTTTTTCCGAAAAACGTTTCATCATGACATATCAATTGTCTCAAAGCATTTATTCTATGTCTATAGTAGCGAGTAGATGTCACTGGGTCTTTTCTTATGAGGTAGTCAATGCTATCATTTTCCAATGTATCCGTTTGTTTTTTATGTTTCCTGTTCTTATGCAAGCCAGATATTGCAACCATCAATGGATCCCAACGATGCTCTGCACTTGTAAATGTGATGAAAAATGTTGGTGGTCCCAATTGTCAGATCATTTCAAAAATAGTTTTCTTGTTTTGTTGCAAATAGTTAGGAGAGATGCGAATGTTTTTGAAATCTATGTATCCAATATCAGATTTCAGGATTTTTTCTAGGTTTACTTTGTACTTGACATCTTTGGCCAACAACTTTCTTCCTTGCAGCTGGCCTTTTATTATTTTCACCCACATGCAAGAGAGCACTTGCTCTATTATTATGCACATTGTTTTGAAAAACAAATGTGTTATGTGACAAGAGAAGTCACCGCTTGAATGTAGCAGCTCCCATCGAACTATTTTATAATAACTAAATCATTTTGTAATGTCACTGGGACGTGGATCTCCATAGAACAATGTTAGGAAGTTCATTTCCTCTGCAAAGTTATCCTTGAAAATTCCAAGTGGACGTTGCCCCTCAACAGGTGCAATTTCGACAATCTTGTCTTGCAAGTCATGAATGCGTTGTGAATCAGTGAATCCATGCACCAATGTCTCAGCAGGTGTTTTAGTCTCTGATTCATCGCTTATGTCAAATTCACTTGCAGTTTCGAGAGTCTGTGAAAAGTTGTCATCCCCTTCTCCGAGAACACTGTTCCAGTTCTCATTTATACAAATGTTCTGTGCTTTGTACAGGGCCTTGGAACATAATTATTTTAATTCTTTCATGACAACATGCACACACACTTTACCTGTCTGATATGCATTCTTGTATTGCAAGCATCTTTTGAGAGCCACGACAATTGTCATTGTATTGCTAATGAATTATGGCAAGGCTTTTTGCACAACATCTAGTTGGACATGCACATTAATAATTGATCTCGTTAAGCCCATTTGGGGTCATTTATAGCCCCAGGGTCTGATTTGTGCAAATGCAATTCCCAGAGACACAAGTCTCTCTTCAAGCTCTGTAAGCGCACTTACATCTAGTAGTGGTGTATTACATCTTATTTGGTCAGGCATTACAAACTGTGGCAGTTTTCCATTTTCAAGCGACCGTTTGCATGGAAGACAAATTTTGCCGCTGGAAAATGTTTTATCATTTTCTGTCAAGCAAACATATTCCACTTCCAAATTGGGCGTGAAAGACTAAGTGTTTTTTGCGAAATTCAATTGATCGCAGATTGCACATACAATTGAAGGAGTGTCTTTGATTTGTTTCTCATAGGTCTGTCTTGCATTTTTCTTCCGTAGAGAAGTATGCGTAGAAAGTGTTTGTTGGTTTTCATTGGTAGTAGTGCATGTTGTTGGTTCTAGCCCACAAAATGTGATTTTTTCCTCTCGGACAGTGCCATCACCATCGTGGGATGTGTGACCATACATGTTTCTCTTGCGTTGTGCATGAACATTTTTCTTTAGCTTGTGATATGTCAGTTTTTGTCTAGAAGGAAGCGTAGCAATGTTTTTTCTCTCACGTATGACCTTTTTTAAGTTGTGATAACTTAGTCTACATTTTTTGTTCAAGGGAAAGATGACCTCATGGCAACTAAGATGAGTTTCATTCTGATTAAATAACATAGGACGCTTATGCAGATTCAATTTGATTTGGCTAGCATTGACATTGGAGCCTGAACCGATAGTATTTCCCATACCATCAATGGATTTTTTCCTCTCACATATGACCTTTTTCAAGTTGTGATAAGTTAGTCTATGTTTTTTGTTCAATCCCTCTATGGCCTGATCACAACTGGGACGAGTTTCACGGATGACCTTTTCCAAGTTGTGGTAAGTTAGTCTATGTTTTTTGTTTAAGCCCTGTATGGCCTCATCACTGGGATGGGTTTCATTCTCATTAAATAGCATGCTACGAGTATGCACATTCGATGCGGTTTGGGTGGCATGGATAGTGGACCCTGAACCAGTGGTACTTCCCATCAAAGGTTGATAATGGATATGTGGAGTATCTATTTTCAACGAGATGATGTCAGTTGTTCGATCGTAGTTTGAATCAGTACACCAGGAATGGACACTGTCATCTGGCAGAGTCGATCAGACCTGGATATTTACTTTGAATATGACAGATAGCCATTGCAAACAGAATTTGCCAACCTCCACATTTCCTTTTTCATATGGTAGTGCCATGTTTACAAGGTATTCTTGCCAACTTCCAATTGTCGACATATTTTCTAGGAGATATGGTGAAAGGTGTTGATGCAAACAACTAAAAGCTTGTTGGCTGCCACCTATGATTGCATTGCAAAAGGATTGTACAGTGTAAAGCCGCAACGAATGCACATCGAACTCTGTTGCTACCAAATAGCAAATTGCATTGAACAAACTATCTCCACAACTAGATGCAACAATTGTTGCTATCTGCAAGCCATGGCATTGTACACGATGCATAATTCATTTCCATTGCGATTCAAGGTCTTTGAAAATGAGGGACAAGAAAATACGAGGTCCTCCAAGATTGGACACAAATAATTTTCTATACACTAGTGGTTCATAATGACCACTGACAGGATTGGCATCATGGAACAATATGTAATATGGATCGTTGGACGCAGTTATGTTAAATAGTAGATATCTTGTTTTTCTTGTCAGTGACCAGATTGTAATTGATATATTGATCCACTTAGACAACCACCGTATACAAAATGTATCTCCCCAAAGTCCCCTTTCATGTGTAGGAAGAATTGCATATGCAGACAACCGCATCTTTGAAAAATACGTACTCACATCACGTATTCCATGCAACTGCCAAAGAAAGTCAGATGCCAATTCGTATTCATACGACTCCAATGCCTCAATGTCGTCATTTTTTAAACAGTCCAAGAAATAATCTATCAATCCATTGCGCAGGTCGGTCGAGGAATAACGAAAATGCAATAGAACCTGAAATGCATCGAAAAGGCAATCTCGTACAGTATACAAGAATGCATCCAATCTAAAAAGACCATTGGTATGCAATACCTGGTCGATGCTGTCATGGACAATGGACTCTGTACCTATTTCATAGGACTCAACATCTATTACTTTTTTCATCTCTTAAATTGTGATTTTCAAGATGTTTCTTACCTATATTCAGTTCATATGCAAACAGAGAAAATAAAAAAAAAATAACAGTGAAAAAAGAACAAAAGAAAAAGACAAATAGAAAATTACAAGTGCGGAACTGCATACCAATTCCGCTATCTATCCTTCAACCTTCTTCTTGTCAAATTCAATCCTCCCTAACCGCCAGAGCATATGACAAGCAAACAAAAGTACAGTGAACAATGAACCAAATATAATAGACAACACAAATAAATAACACTATAAATTTGCTGAGCAGAAAGACCGAGTATTCAAGGTATATCATTTTTGAACCTATTCCTGGCGTGCATCCTACAAGATTTTCAGAGGCAGAAGATGCTTTGCAAGACACAAAGCACAGGACAAAGGCAACGGGTGGACAGAGTTCCCCCTGTGACAACTTCGAACTCGTTTTCTAAAACCCTTTGCATTGCTATTTTGGAAACATGTATGGAAAGATGTCGAGAAAGTGGAAGTTGGAATATGTGATTGGAAGGGAACAAACTAGAAAAAATGCACCAAATGCATGGTTTCCCAGGAACATAAATAAGAGGAGAACATCCAATTTTCTTTTTCTATATCTCATTGTAATTGTTACACATCTGGGTTCTCTATCCATCATTGACATTCAAAGCAGAACAAGACGTTTGGAAGCAAACAGACTAAGGAAACATATGGTTTCCAGGAACAGATAAAATGAGGAGAAGATTATGAAAAAAATGCTCCAAACGTATGGTTTTTAGGAAAAGGAAAGATGAGGAGTTTTCTTTTTTATATGTCACCACGACTGCAACAAATGCGGGTTCTGTATAGAACATTGACGTTCAATAACAAGGAAAAGATTATGGGTGTAGCAACGACAAAGAAAGATGTTCTGCAACAGGGTTGCAAGATAGGAACACTTAGTATTCAAAATACTTCCTTCCAAGTTGCAAATAGCAAGCAACAAACAAGGAATAACAACGAAACCATGGCACAAAAACTTACCCGTCAACGAGGGATGACAAAAGTGCAACTCGAAAATCTGCAAACCGCAACAACAGGTCCAACTGCTTGCAAAGTTGAAGAACAACAAACTAGTGAAAAACCACAAAGAGGTCCAACTGCAGCTGCAGGACCTCAACTTTGCAAATTTGAATCAAACAACAATAACCAGCATCGAACCAACCAACGAAAAGGCATCAACCACTGAAGCAGTAATGCCGGTGAAAAACAACATTGCCCAAATTCACTGCAGACAACGCTGTATCAAAAAAATGGAAGTAAACTGTATTGTAACACAACTGTAGAATAACATTTAAGGCTGTGAGGCCTGTTAGGTAAACAATTAAGGATGTCAGAACCGTCGAAGGGCATCACGTTGTGCAAACATTTAAGAATACGTACGCAACAATGAAAAAGAATCTTGAAACACACAACAATAAAGAAACTTAGAAAAATAAATTAATAATAATAATAAAACAATAGTTGGAACACTGGAGACTATGCTAAACTTTGGATATCCAAACATTTCAATATGAATAGTACAAATTCAAAAACACCTTAGATGATAAAAACTTTGGATATGCCAACATATAAATCATTGGGAATAACAAAGCTGACAATAAGACCTCAAATCTTTTATCCAACGAGATCATGACATATATGGATTTTTTTTATTGTATAAAAAATAATGTTTTTTGTTCTGTAGTTCGAACAATATAAATTGTGCAAAAATTTGTAGTCAAACGAAAAACTAATATAATGTCAACGAATTGTCAATCGCTAAAAACTTTGGATACCTAAACATTTCAGTATGAATACTACAAATTCAAAAATATCGTAGATGTTAAAAACTTTGGATATGACAACATATACTGCATAGGGAATAACGAAGATGGCAAGACGACCTCAAATCTATTATCCAATCACATCATGACATATATGGGTTTTTTTTATTATATAAAAATAATATTTTTAGTTTTGTAGTTCGAACAATAGAAATAATGCAAAAAATTGTAGTCAAACCATGAACTAATATAAAGTCAACGAATTATCGATTGCTATAGTCCCTCTGCGCCTTCGGCAGGGACTAATAAGAAATAATTTAGGTTCAAACTTTGATGGGCGCAAAGCTTTTATGTGCGAGAGAGGGAAGGTGTGTGACTACTCATAATTGGTTTATCGTCATAAAAATACTTAACATGTGTTCAATAAGTTGAATTAGTTTAAATGGACGATAATGCGACACTTTATCTTTTTTATATACACTAAAATAGGCTGTGGGCTAAGCATTGCTTCACAAAGTGTTTTTCCTTCTTTTCAATGTTTTTCCATTATGTAATTAGAACCCTAAAACTAATATCCCACCATGCAAAGGATACAACTTCAACAATTGATAAATGCTAATTTGGGGGTTTAGGAGTTTTTGAATCAATTAAGAGGATAACAAATGCAAATCTATGATTCACTAGATTTTGACCAAGGCAGGGTCTTTTAGTTAAGAAGAAGGCAAATTGTTCTATGTTTTCCATCTTTTCCAATTTGTCATCATCAAAATTTGACTAGGCAATCTTTGTTGAAATTGGAATTTTGGATAAATTGTTGTTTTTAATGCGAAAACGTGTTCCGTACAATCAAATACCTATATTGCAATGAGATTATGCAATGTTAACATATGATATATGTGATTCCATCAATCCAAAATGATTCCCACTAGATTTTAGACCAAAAATATCATTTTCCCCTCCCATTATTTTGAGCAGCGGAAAAAAGACCAATTCGTTGTGTGTTTGGATTACTTGGTTTAGTCAATCCTTAGATAACACTATAGGATAGTAATTGGAGGCACATTTATTATTTTATTTAAGCTTATATTAAAAAAAGTATTTTTCTAAAAATAAAGCCATAGTCTTAATGTGCTACGAATTGGCCTTTTTCTTGTCATTCAAAATAATAGGAAGGGAAACCAATATATTTGGTTTGAAATCTGACAAAAATTATTTTGGATTGATGGAATTACAAATACCAGATGTTAACATTGCATAATCTAGTTGTAGTAGGGGTGTTTGAGTGTGTTGAATCCATTTTTATATTAAAAACAACGATTTCATCAAATCTAAAATTACAATTTTGGCAAAGTTGCCTAACCAAATTCCAATGATGGAAAAACTAGAAAAGGTCGAAAATGTGGGATGTTTAACCTTCTTCAAAAACAAATAGTAATAAATGATAAATGTTGTTGCACATAGTGTGAAATTATATTTAATTTACCTTCGTCACATACAATGGAGCTTATGTGACAAGTCAACGCAATGTGACCAGTGCAATACAATTCCACTAAAACTACAAACCTTTAAACTATTACACACATAAAGACCATTACATAACATTCCTTGCACTTGACAATTGCTATCCTCAACAACATAAAATGTCCAACTGAAAAGCCAATGATATAAGATAACATAGATAGTTATAACAACAAAGAATTGAGCTCCAACCCCACTATGCTTTTCTTTTATTTTGTTTAAGCCCTTCAATATAAGCATTGTCCAATGAATATTTGAGCTCAATCCTTTTTTTTTAGTCATGGGAATTGGTAATTCATTAGAGTGACTTGGCCCAGGCCCGAGATCAAACCAACTGATTGCCACTATAACCCAAGAGTATATCCAACAACATGCAAGCCAAATATAACAATAACTTATGACTTAGCAAGGGCCGAGACGTCCCAAGGTACACCTAAGTGTATCTCTATCCTAGGGGATCAAAGTCTCATTGGAGATTTGAACCCAAGTGAGGAGAGTGGAAGATAGGTCAACACAATGTGATTAGTAAAATAAAATTCCACTGTAGCTACAAACCTTTAAACTATTACACACATAAAGACCGTTACATAACATTCCTTGCGCTCGACAATTGATATCCTCAGCAACATATAATGTCCAAATCAAAAGCTAATGGTATAAGATAACACAAAGAATTATAACAACAACGACTTGAGCTCAAACCTTGATATGTTTTTCTTTTCTTTTGTATAAACCCTTCACGATAAGCAATGCCCAGTGAAGATTTGAGCTCTTTTTTTCTTAGCCATGTGAATTGGTAACTCGTTAGAGTCATATGGGCTAGACACAAGATCAAACCAATTGGTTGCCACAATAACCCAAAAATATATCCAACACCCTGCAAGCTAGATACACCATAATTTAATTTTTAGCAAGGGCTGGGGTACACCTAAGTGGACCTCTATCCCAAGAGTATCTACCCTTTTAACCTTATCATAATGAGTCAAAGTCTTATAAGAGATTTAAATCCAAGTGAAAAAAATACACGACCTACCTCTCAACCATCTAGTCAAACCACCTACTTAATCCTATTATACTTTTTATCTTTTATATAAGAGTTTTTGGAAAAAAAAATTCACAAAGTATGACCGCACTGTATCACATAATTAGAAAACTTGCACCCAACGCTAACTTAGCACCTTTAAAGGTAAAGGATTAGAAACTTGCACCCAAAGCTAACTTAGCTCCTTTAAAGGCACAAATAATAGATAAAATCCAATATTGGCAAATTTACACTCAAATTCATAATTAACTTTGATGATTCGTTGGACACAGCTCTGTCCTCGCTGCATTCCTGGTAATGATATTTGATTCAGGCCGACTATATATACCCCAAGATGTGATTGATCGTTAAGGCGAAAGGCCACGGTAAGTATACAGACCAGCCGTCTACCATTCAAATTCTTTTACGCCGGGTATTTAAAGGCCTCCATGTGAAGGAGCTAATTTAGTCTTATCACTCTCAACATCTCGGGACCGTAGATAAAACCACCGGGGAGGGTCGGAGCAAAGGACAAAGACACTCACCAAGTGAGAGGTACGAGATAAATAATAATAATAACAATGGAAAATAGCCAAGAACAGTCAGGCCTTGTACAGCAATTCTGTGGCGTAACAGCGAGCACGCCAGAGGAAGCTGCCTTCTTCCTGGAAAGCTGTAACTGGCAGCTTGATTCGGCCCTCCATTCCTTCTTCGAGAACAACAATAATACTGATAATCCTGTCCCCGGTTCGCCGCTCGCCGCCGAGCCATTGCCGGCTTCGAACGTTGGACCTCTTCCTATTCCTCCTCGTTTCCAGCCGGCACCCCAAGCACCGGCTCCGGCAATGGCTGGAAAGGATAAGAAAGCGGCGAAGCCCAGCGGCAGCCGCGGCGGCATCAGGACGCTCTCTGACCTCAATCGCCCCTCGGGTTCGGGTTCCGACAGCGATTCCGACGGTCCCCAGGAGTATTACACCGGAGGCGAAAAGAGGTACGCATAGGGTTTTTCTTTTGTCATTCGATTGTCGCGGGTGCCAATGTTTTGCTGTTGTTTGGTGAAGGAAATTCAACAGGTTCTTCTGCATTTGCTGTTAGGCAGTTCTTGTGCGAACTATGTTGATCAATGATATGTTCCTGCCGGTTTAGGGTTTTTAGGTTTTCTGTCAATCTGTGATCTGTGGCGTGGGGTTTTAAATTATCTCTAAATTATGATATGTTCGTAATCTGTGGTGGTTTGCTCTATCAAAACTGTCAATGAGATTTGCACTGAATGTAAAGTGGCCTGGTATTTGTCTGGTCGTGAATCTCGGGCAATCACTATTTCTGTCCGTATTTTTGAAGCACTATCTACTCTTTTTCTCTTTGAAACTCGTCTATATTTTTGCTTTGCGCCTACTTAGTCTGGTGCCTGAACTTGCGCTTTAGTGGAATTTTGCGGACATTAGACGCGGGTTTAAAATGATAAAAGAAAAACAACAAAATATAAGGGTCCAGTTTTTCACTTTAGCTTTGTAATAAAATACTGGACCAGGTCTCTAAAGAATGTAGTGCGATCTGAATTTCTTGTTTTATTTTAAGTCTCTACTAGGTCAAAATCTTATTTACATTGCAGTTCGATAACTTATGTGTATTCCTATATTATATTCGTGACATCTGTGAATGTATTTTAATGTATGCATTGATGTGTTTTTGCATATCCCTTCGTATTGAAAGTGTTAGGACGCTCCCTTGTATTCTTCAGTCACCACACCTCATGTACTTTTCTAGCTTTGTAATTATGGAATTTGGGGTCTAGTTTCCAAACAATGTGGTGGTAAGTCTGATTTCCTTCTGAAAACTAGCAAACAGTTCTGCATTTAAATCGGATGATCTTGAAGTTTCTTTAACAGATAAATTGGTATTAACATCGTAACACTTTCCTACAAGAATTTTTTTTTAGGATACTATGGGGGTATTTGTCTGTTGAATTTGGTAATTTAATTGCCGTGGAGTTCACCCCTACTTGATTTATCTACTTCCCAAGAGAATCACGATGACACAAACTCCCCAGAGAATCATGCTTTCGATTAGTATAGTGTAGTTATATGGTAATATAATAGAATACCATGTGCTCAGCTAAGAACTCGATTCCTAAATCTATATTTTTGAAACTCAGCCAATAACTGTGTTCCTTGATTCTGTTTTTTCCTTTACATGAATTGTCGTTGATGTTTGTAATTTATCTTTGCCATGGATCTTATGCTTCGGTCATTCAACCCTATATTCAATTGTTTGACCTTTATGAATTTGTTGTGTTTTCTCATACTAAAATTTCTTCCCAAAGTTGGAATAATTATCTTTTCCTTTGACATGCTTGACTCGTGAGTCCAAGTTTTTGTCTTTTTCAGTAAGTTATATTTTCATGTCATTTAATTGTCTCTTTAATTGTTTTCCCTTTATGGAATTTTCTTCTTGTTCTGTCGAATTTATCAAATTTCCTCCCCATGTCGCAAAATGTCTTTTTAATCCCAGTCTGAGTAACATGACAAGGACTTTACAGTAGTAAAAACACTTATCCGATATGTTTACATGATATGATAGCATGTGCAAATATTATTATTGCAATGATGCCGAGTGATTTCATTCATTTACAATTGCACGAGGCATCTCTTGTTGGTAAAGCATGAAGTCAGTGTGATACTTAAGGGGTCTTGTGCTCTATATTTAAACTTCCAAATTTCATAGATACATCTAGAAGTTGTAAATTGTAAAATTAAATTTCATGCTTCTAGAACTCTTTAGTTTTGTCCATAAAAAATTTCTAGTGTCAGATGTATCATGTCTAAAATATAGAATTCTCTGGTTTCTGTCTACATAACACTTGAAATTCTTATTTAGAATTTTGATTGTGATTCTAAATATTGTCTGCCAAAGTCTATAAATATTTATGGAGACAAGATCATGCAATTGTGTTGCATGTGCTTAAAAAAACAGTACTTCACTTCCTTGTATGATTGGTGATGAATAAAGCAGGGTGTTGGAAGTTGGAACAGGGAGAATTATCAACTTTTGATATTACCTGGCCCATGAGATTCTTAGTCAGGATGAAATCGTTTAGGATAGGTGTACTTTTTAGATGTTGGATCCAAAGTGGACATGCTCACCTTATTAGCTTATGTTGGGAGGGCAGCGCTTGTGTGCCCTCCCTTTGGCTCCCTGATGTTTCTTTTTATTGTTTAGCAATGTACATTTCTCCAAAAAATTTACTTGATAGTTTCATTATGCATATAACTGCCATGTTGTAGTATAATCTGTTGTTTCTTTTGTAGTGGCATGCTAGTCCAAGATCCATCCAAAGAAAACAGCAATATCGATGCTATTTTCAATCGGGCTAGACAGCTTGGAGCTTTGGAAGGGCCTGCTGACCAACCTCGGCCATCATCTAGCTCAAGATCCTTCTTTGGAACTGGGAGGTTGCTTTCAGGAGAGAGTGTACCAAGTCCAACTACTCCCCAAGCACCCGAACCTGTTGTCCACAACATTACCTTTTACAGAGATGGATTTACTGTTGGCGATGGCCCTTTAAGGAGGATTGAAGACCCTGAAAATGGACCATTTTTGGAGGTATGTGTGGTATTTATGCTGGGGAAAGTAGATATCTTATAATATATCATGAGAATGCAGATGTCCATCATAGATTTGAATTATCTTTTTATTGTTTGCACATGCCCTGTGTTGGACTGCTTGTTTTATTATTCTGCAATGTGTAGCCATACTCATATTGCCTTTGGAACTGAATTTCCAGTTATCAAAGTTACAATCACTCCAATGCCAGATTGTGAGCTTAAACTTTTAGATAAGAAGCTTTGTGCACCAATTTAGTCCAGCGTG
>ML799558.1:10180-21201 GCA_009831015.1 Picea engelmannii
TTTGATTTATTAGATGCATGGGACGAATTGGAGGAGAGGAGCAAACTTCAGAAATTGGTTTCAGTCATTTGCTAGCTCAGATCTTCACCATTTCGCTTGGGACTTCACTAGGGAGGTAACCAAGCCCCGATCTATCATTTTGGCGAGTTTCAGGAGGTTTGGAGGCCTCATTCATCCAGGCCGAATTATTAGGGTTTCAACCATCTAGGGGGGCGCACCATTCAGTGGAGGAGTTTCAGATCTATAGGGTTTGAGAGTGGATTTGGAGATTTGGACACCTGGGTTGTCCTTACAGTTGCCCGATCTATCAATTGGCATATTTCTTGGGGTGATTGGACACTTTTGGCAGCAAGGTTGAATTGTTGAGGAGCTTCAGCTATCCAGCAGGGCGTGGCACCTTCCAGCTTGGGGGTTTAGCATTCTTACGGCCCAGATCTATTGTATTCAGTCTTCATTGTATATCTAGCCTTTGGAGGCGTGTTGGAGTCTTCTATTAGAGCATTTTGTAGCAGCTCTATTGTCTATCTTCTTAGCCATCTGTTGAGCATTCCAGATCGACATCTTCATTGTAGCAGGCTTCTCTATTTCATGAATAAAATCATATTTGGGATGCTTTGTCTTGTCTATCATATTGCATATGGTTGAGGTATGTTCCATGGTTATCTCTTCTTGTTTATAGCTGCAATACACATATATAACACATCAGTAAACCCTAAGGCCGAAATCAAGAGGCCATTCAGCAAGTAAACACATCTAAACAAGTAGGACAACCAAGTGTTTGACGAAATGCCACAACCAAAAAAGTTTTAAAAAGACACCCAAAACTATGATGTTCCTGGCATAATGGCTTGGGATCATTACAGTGGTATCAGAGCCCAGATTCCTGCCAGCCAGTGGGGATTAGCAGAGTTACAATAAATATGGATATTGTTAACAAGATTGAGGAGTGTGCAAGTGAATATGAAACCATCAATAATTTCAAGGGGCTATTAACATTCCAATGGTTCCTATCCTATAAAAATCCTAGTTGGAGCAAAAAGAAGATTGCATTATGGGTCAAGGAAAGTGAGGAAATTAGAGCAACCTTTGGGAGGAACCCCACGCCCATTAGGAGGGAAAAGCAGAGAAACCCCACACCCATTAGGAGCACACAACGTTGCTACAGTTGCAAGGTGCCTTGGGAACCTAATCATAGGTGTAGGGGTAAGGGTAAGAAGCATATCATTGAGGTGCACTATGGCAGTGATGATGAGGATTTGGAGCAGTCTGATGATGATAGTGACTCTTGCACAGAGGCTGATGATTCTAGCACTCTTGAAGAGGATAGTGACCCTGGTGTAGTGGATAGACAGCCGGGTGGATAGGATGATAGCACCAGTACTTCAAAATACATATCACATATTATTGATGACCTTACACCTCAGCAGAGTGGTGACACTAGTGAGGATTCACACGTGTTAGCACCTGGATCGGATGAGCTCCCTATGAGGGCCATGGCACCTTGGTCATCCCCTCAGACACCCATGATAGCCATGTCACATGAGGAGATCAGTGGCACGTCAGATGTGATGGATAAGCCTAGTGTGAAGGTTGCACACCATGGACATGTAGACCCACAGACCTAGGAGGAGGTACAGAACGTACAGACAATTGATCCTACACATACAGTTCAGCATGAGGAGATTGAGTCACAGATTTTGGAGACTCCATTAGTTGAGCAGATGGTGGAGACTGACAGGTTGATGGAGCACTTACTTCCAGGATCGGCCTGCATTGATGAGGATGCACTCTTTAGTATTCAGGATGACCATAGCATGTGTCTGGACACAACTATATGGGATCCAGGCACAGATGATAGTAGCAGGTCGAGTGCACAGGAGGATACAGTTGCTCCCACTGAATACAATATGATTCATAGGGAGCTAGCAGTTGAGGATGATATGTAGTTACGTATGGGCAGACCAAGTGACACAGTGGACAACAGGCAGTTCAACACTTTATCTTCTGCAGAGAGTGTTGTTGGGGATTTTAGTGATGGCACTAGCAGTGAGAGGCATGAGGTGGTACCTCAGCATGAGTATGATCAGGTGTCACACCACTTAGCAGGACAGTTAAGAGTTAGTGAGGCTATGATCATGACAACCACTAGACGTTTTGATGACACACATGCATTAGTGGCTGATTACTGCTGGGAGGCATCACTGGCACACTGTAGTGCAGATGAGGGATTTGCCATGGAGGACTTTCATACTCTCAGGGAGAGAGTATCTATGATGAGGACCGATTACCAACAGTTGATGATTGACAGGGGCTACCTATTGAGGATTGGTGAGACATATCATGAGCCTCTGAGGGAGCAGGAGTTGGAGATGGACCGACTCATTCAGGAGTTGGAGAGCACTTGAGGATTCTTGAGAGGCACACATACAGCCCTTCAAGAATCAGAGTCCAGATCAGAGGAGCTTCTTGAGGAGATCCATCAGAGATCCACTTCATCTATCTTGGTGGACACTCTAATATATCCTTCGGTCACATGGCTAAAGGATGTTGGTGGTCTAGCAGAGGAGCACCAGTTGAGGGAGGACACTTCCATTGGTCTTCCGAGAGCGGTTGGCCTCCATGTAGAGGTTGATCCAGCAGTACGCCCAGGATCTATGAGACAGCAGGAGTCTACAGGAGACGACATGGGTATGCTGGAGCATACAGTGATGAGTGATAGCTCACAGAGACATGTCGAGATGTATGGTGGGATTTAGAGGGATATAGTGCCTTGCAGGGAGGAGACACACTTAGGGGAGCATGCAGATGCCACTCCTTTACAGCAACACATAGTTATGAGACCTCACTTTCACCATTTTAGCAGTTGCATGGGAGATGAGAGATGGAGGTTGGTTGACCAACAGTCGGAGGAGTTACTTCCGGTTGTATTGGATGGTTGGGATTTGATGATGACCACAGGAGAGTACTTATCATGGATACCGATGGACGAGCTTCTAGTCGAGTCCTTGGGATTGACCAAAGCATGTGACGCCTTCTAGTCCTATAGTCAGCTGTAGATATGTCTGTTATCCTTTTTCGACACATTTATCATTGACAACAGCATGAGGAGGATAGCAGATGAGCACAAAGGGCTTCTGACAGTGATCAGTCTCACACAAGAGCAGTTAGATGAGAGTGGAAGTGATAAACTTTCAAGTTTTCCATGGGATCCTGGAGTTCATTGGGTGAGTCGGATGTTTCACTACATGATGACCCAGGTTGTGCCCGAGAGCCACACACTCCACCAGGGGTCGGTCTGGAGTGGGCCTGCAGGGATTTGTCCGATAGAGCGAGGCAACTTTTCACTCTTTATCATCATGATCAGATGTGGAGATGGGTGGATAGGTACTTCTTCTACAGAGATGTCTTTACAGATACAGTTTCTGGGCAGCATGTCTGGTGGTCATAGGTATTTTAGCTTGAGGATCCAGGAGAGGAGGATCCAGTATGTATGCAGGGGTCAGACAGTCGTGGTCAGAGTAGTGCAGGGCCAACATGGTGATCTTCGACAGAGGTTAGCATGGGACCTAGGGATTGCAGGGTTGAGTATTTCATTGACTGATAGGGGCGAGTGGACCTTTGCAGGGGAAATTTGTTCTAACTTTCCATTTAGCTTCAGTGTTGAGGGCAACACAGTGCTTGAGGGTGTCCCACGGAGGTCTTGCAGTACCTCATTCTGGCATCAACATATGCAGTTGATGGAGGCTGTGTGGATCTTGGTAGAGATTTGGAGGATGGACTCATTCCGAGATAAGGCCATGTGTCATGTGCAGGAGGTTCACAAGGTTGATATCTTTCAGGACTATGCTTCGCAGAGTATTGCAGTTCACTTCCTGATATGGGATCCAGGGGGTGGAGTGTACTATTGTTCGTCTTTGGATGGGTTCTACTGTGTATCCCACGGGTGGACATGGGATCCTGGTATTTTATTTGAGTGGATTTGGTTATTGCTTGAGGACAAACAATTTTCTAGCAAGGAGGACTGTAATGTCCCCACTTTGGGACATCATCACAGTGCAGAGGTTTATGATGACTAGTGTAGCCAGATGGGTGTTATAGCGAGTACAAGGGTTATTGAGAGGCATTGTGAGGTCCAGCTTGCATTTCTCATCATATCTCATCATTATGAGCCATTCCGCACAGGTTGGCTTTGGTTCCGTTGCGTTTCGATGATTTACATGATTTTGACTATTTTGAGCTATAAGTCAATTAAATTCAGTGAAGAGGTCATTTTTGGCACATTACTTGGAGGAACCTCTCAGTGTAATAGCTCATTGGAATCGAGATGAGCAACACTACAGGATGGGATGGCTAGAAGTGACTTTCAGTGGCCAGGGAAGCCACAAGGAGAGATAAGGCGCTTTTCAGAGGTAAAAAGGTTAATTAATTAATTAAAGTGATTTAATTAATTAATTAAATATTAATAAAATGAAAGTCACTTTGGAGGGACAAGAGGAGCCAAAAAGTATAAAGGAAAGGCAAGGGCCTCTACTCATGCATTCATGTATGTTTATCTTTTGGATTTCTGGCTTCTAGCTAGAGGGCCCATCTCTTGGGGTTTTTGAGGGTTTTGACTTAACAAACCCTAGAGGACGATTCAGTGGTGAAAGATTCCACCTAGCTTGTCCCAAGCTTGGTCTCGAAGATGCAATACTCTTCCACACCATTCTAGCTCGATTCTACATCAGTGTAGTAGTGTTCTACACAGCCAAAGGCACAGGAAGAGAAGGAGGGCGCACCATTGGGGGTTTTCGGCAGGGGGGGCACACCATCCTTGAAGAGAGATTCATTGTAGGAGATTGGCAGGGCTTTTGGAGATTCTGTCACTTGGATTTTCATTGCAGGGCCTTGGACATTAGATCTAGTCCATTCATGAGGAGTTTCAGGTGCTATTTGATTTATTAGATGCATGGGACGAATTGGAGGAGAGGAGCAAATTTCAGAAATTGGTTTCAGTCATTTGCTAGCTCAGATCTTCACCATTTCGCTTGGGACTTCACCAGGGAGGTAACCAAGCCCCGATCTATCATTTTGGAGAGTTTCAGGAGGTTTGGAGGCCTCATTCATCCAGGCCGAATTATTAGGGTTTCAACCAACCAGGGGGGCGCACCATTCAGTGGAGGAGTTTCAGATCTATAGGGTTTGAGAGTGGATTTGGAGATTTGGACACCTAGGTTGTCCTTACAGTTGCCCGATCTATCAGTTGGCATATTTCTTGGGGTGATTGGACACTTTTGGCAGCAGGGTCGAATTGTTGAGGGGCTTCATCTATCCAGTAGGGCGTGGCACCTTCCAGCTTGGGGGTTTAGCATTCTTACGGCCCAGATCTATTGTATTCAGTCTTCATTGTATATCTAGCCTTTGGAGGTGTGTTGGAGTCTTCTATTGGAACATTTTGTAGCAGCTCTATTGTCTATCTTCTTAGCCATCTGTTGATGATTCCAGATCGACATCTTCATTGTAGCAGGTTTCTCTATTTCATGAATAAAATCATATTTGGGATGTTTTGGCTTGTCTATCATATTGCATATGGTTGAGGTATGTTCCATGGTTGTCTCTTCTTGTTTATAGCTACAATACACATATATAATACATCAGTAAACTCTAAGGCCGAAATCAAGAGGCTATTCAGGAAGTAAACACATCTAAACAAGTAGGACAGCCAAGTGTTTGACGAAATGCCACAACCAGAAAAGTTTTAAAAAGACACCCAAAATCGTGATGTTCCTAGCATAATGGCTTGGGATCATTACAATGTCAAAATTGAATTTTATTGTAAATTGGCCAGGTCGACCTTATTTTGACCTGAAAATGAATTAAGGGTCAAAATTTTGTATAAATAAACATAAAGTGCTCTCATTTTTAGATCACAACTCACCTCTCACAAGGGGGAGGACTGAAATTTTCTCCCTAAAGGGGTTATTGGCTGAAATTACCAAGTCACACTTGCTTGGAGGCTATTTTGGACGCTTTTTGGATCATTTATTGGTGAAAATTTGGCAAATCTAGGGGTTTTGTGCTTGATTATTCTGGGCGAAGTAAGTAAATCTGCAATTTTCATTTCATGATAAATGTCTATGGTATGTTTACTTTTTCATATGTAAGATTGTGAAATTGCTTGCTTGAAACCCTAGGAGTAAGAAACATAAGGTGGTTCTTTCTTGCTCTTTATTTTGCTAGTTTTGTTTAAGAAGATCTTGTCTAGACAAATTTCTAGAGCCCTAAAGTGCTAGCACTTTAGAAACCTTTTCTATTTCTTATTGCATTAAATATTTTTCAAGAGTCTAAGGATAGGAGAAATCACTAGGGCCTAGAAGTGCCTACACCCTAGTTGAACCTTCTCTTTGAGGCTTGGTGCTTGAGAACTTAAGGTACTACTTCTCAAGCTTCCACCTTGTTATCTTTTAGACAAGTATAATCATTGTTGTCTCTCCAAGTTAATGTGTTGATATAATTGACTCCATAAACCCTAAGGGCACTAGTCTCTTGTCTCTCTTTTGTTGGAAGGTTGATCGAACACTCAAACACTATTCTCTTAAATTATTACTAATTAAATCTAACACTAATTTAGCCTAGATCGCTAACTTTCTTGCTGCTGTTATAAATGTTTGCTACAACCATCTAGCTGCAGCAAATTTTCTGCATAATTGACTCTGAATGCTAGCTAAACACTTCAGAAGTTGTTTATGACATTTGATTATCTTTTCACTGTCTTTTCAAGCAATTCTAAAGAACTATTATTGCAGCTGTTACAATTTATTAATTGTTGTTGTAAACTTATTAACTGCTGCAATTTTATATCAGCTAGCACTTATTTTCACTGTCCATTGTCCATTGAGGTGTTATTATCATATTTGTACTTGGAATTATTGTATATGCATGCTATATTGTCTTGTTCCGGGCAGGTACATCAAGCACTTCATTAACCTCATCTTTTAGACATGGACTAGTGACTTTGGTAACCAATGAGATGGGGGAATATATCTTGACCATAACCCTAATTTTCCAGCCCTTTAGGTTACCAGGGACGTCTCCCTTGGGGTAGACCTTGCCTATCCCTAAAAATGGGTATTTCCTATTAAGGTGACAGTGATATGATATCATGTTTGTTACGCCAATCTCCCTTACTTGCCTTGGGATTTGGGCAAGTACAGATTGCGCGATAACATGTAGCATAGTGATGGGCCCTCTCCAAATGTGTGACATACTAATGGGCTCTTTGTTGATGGTGATCCCTCTCCTTCCAATAATATCCAGTTCGTTGATGATAGATTTTGCTCGGAGTTGTCAATGTTGGATGATGATGACGATAGCATTGATTCTACTACTTCATTGTTGCCATGTTTGCCCTAGTGGGATATTAGTATTACCACTCTCATTGATGCTGTTGATTTTCTTGCTCATTCTTCTCAACAATGGGAGTCATCCCATCATGGGCTCTTCTTTCTGCTAAAACGCTTCTATTTGACAAATATGATTTTGCGTTGTTGAAGACACTTTTTAGCATGATCAATCCCAGTATATATCGTGAAGTCTTTCTTCGTGAGTAGTATGGCCTCTGATGACCCTAGCTTAACATTATGGGGGGTGGTATGGTGATCTTCTGTGATAATCTATGAATGTAATGCCATCTCTATGGCCCCTTGTTTAGCTTGAGGGGCATGTTGAGATATTTTGTCTAATCTTCTTTTGTGGCCACTTGCCAGCCCCATGCGACATGCTTCTAATATTATATCTGAATCTTAAGTAACCACCACACAATAGAGTATAGTCTCATTATATTTTGCAGTAGCATATTTAGATCTGTTGTGATGAATTGTCCATTGGAATATCCAAGATAGTTTAATGAGATATCATCTCATCTTATTCATTATTCAAATAGCCATATTTTTTCTTAATTGTCTATTGTTATCAGTGTTATCAAAACCGACTGGTCCGATCGATTTTGGCACATTTTCGTTTTGGTCAAGGCATTTGGGCAGTTTTAGGTCAGTTTGGTACTGAACCAACCGGTTCCATACAACATTGTACGACATGATTAGGGACCATTGATATCCAATTTTAAAAAACAATAAATTAAAAGATAGGTTGCATAATAACTAACCCTAGGGCCCTACTAACACTATTTAAAGAGGTGCCCATGTTGATGATTGTAGCTCGGACAGGTACTTCCGGACAGGTCTAACGTCAAATGTGTGAAAGTCGTCCAAAAGACCTTTCATGAATTTTGGAAATTCACTTTAATTAAAGGAATTATTAAAGTGAATGATTTTGTAATTATTGAGTTAGGAAAAGTTTCATAAAATGTAATTTAATTACATTAGTGACTTAGACTTAATCTCAACCATTGATCTGAAGTGAGGTGAGATCTAATCTCAACTGTCAGTCACTTTGGAGATTAGGGTTAGGGATTCAACTCAATGTTATCAAAGGAAGCCAGGGTGAAAGGAGAAGACACACATCTAATGAGAGTCAGTGACCCATAGTGAACAGCAAGAGAAGGGATTTTTTGCTCAGTCCAATGGAGAAGAGAGCAAGTAGGCAACAATAGAGAGATCTGGTAGCAAGGACATATCTAGGCAATCTATACAATAGTTTGGGTAGTAGGTACAACCGTGGGTACACGTACAAATTGTACAGGGTGCGGGTACACGCTGTGCAGACCATACAAGCCGCGGGTACAAATCGTACATGGCGTACATGGTCATGGGCAGAGGTGTTGGGCAACAAGGTTTTGGCTGTAATTTTTGTCTGTTTTCTCAGTGGGCAAATTTTCCCAATTTGGAAGCCCTTGTAAGCTTGGAATCATTTTAATGAAAAACTGATTTTGAAGGGAAAAAAATTTGATGTGTATTTTTTATTGTGAAATTGGTTTTATTTGCTTTCGCTATTTATTTCCAATTAATTATTCCAGTCAGTGTATTTTATTCTGTGAGCTCCAATTTAATTTTTGTTAGATTTTAGGGCAATAATGCAGAACAGTAGATTCTTTTAAAATTCAATGATCAAGAACTGCTAGATCTAAGGATCCAAGACTTAGAATATTTAAACTAGCATTTAAATCTCAGAAAGACAGCGGTAGACTCAATATGAAATAGATCTGAAGATCAAAGACCAATAGCTCAGATTTAACAAGCAATAAGATAAGCATAGGTATGAATCTATAACGCTGTATGAAGCATACATAGATCTGAACTTAAAACAGTAAGCAGTTATAGAGGACAGTTTATACACAAAATTAGATAGCTGAAACAGTAAGATAACATCCAGATCTGAAGAGAAGAGTTAGTAGCTCTGCCTAATCTTTTCACAACAAACATCTCTTAAAATCTATACAATGCTTACCATATTAAACAAATATGTAATCAGATCAGATTCAAATCTAAGGAAGATAAGTAGGAAACAAAGCTTACCTAGCACAGTAGCCTTACCTCTGAAGGAGAAACAATAACCATAAGAGACATAGAACCATTTGTGATATGCTCAGACAAAGGTTCAGTTCATGGATCTATAAAAGATCTTTTATGCCAAAGGTTGAAGGAACTTTCAAGCCACCAGGCTTAAGGGTTACTGGGACAAAACACAAAGGAACCCAAACCCTTCCCAGTCAAAGTAACCCTCAGAATTATACCCACAGGTCTGTAAGTAAACCCTTGCATCTGCTGTGGACAGTGAGGAGCTCAACCAAAAAGAAACCCTTCAGATAGGGTCTCTAACACACTACTCACACATTGAAGATCCAGCCCTCAAAGACAAGGAATAAGTACACTAGACAACAGATCTGAGGAAGGACTATCCTCACAAGGACACACCTCACAACAAAAGAAATCCTCAGCAGAAAACAGGACGCGACACCCCCACACAGCAGCTATGAAGTAGGAATCTACGGTGGAAAACCCCACAGCAGGTACATGGCAGCTACAACAGATGGAGGGCAG
Organism: Picea engelmannii; assembly: GCA_009831015.1. NCBI lineage: Eukaryota > Viridiplantae > Streptophyta > Pinopsida > Pinales > Pinaceae > Picea > Picea engelmannii. Next base: position 20,158 of record ML799558.1, read on the forward strand.
CGGCTACAGGATATACATAGCAGGAGGAGGCTGCGGCTAGACTACAAGGGGCTGCTACACCAGCAAGAGGCCGCTCCAATACTTCAATCCTCAACAGCAGGGACAGCAACAAGGAATGAGGCCGCACCTCTCACAGTAGACACAACAGCAAACCAAAAACTGAGGCCGCAGCTTAGGACTCTCCACGCTAGCACAATAGATTGAATTGAAAGGTGTAGAGGGGGGTTCTTTAAATAGTAGATAGAGCAAGGTTAGGGCAAGGTTAGGGTTAGTTAAGTTACATTAAAGAGTCACATGTTTAAATTAGAAATTTAAACATGTGACCAATATTTAATGTTTAACTTTAGAACATAACCCCTAAATAAACCAATAAAACCCAAATCAAATTAACCAAGGGTAAGGGAGGGTTTTCAAGGTGGCATTACTCATTCCTTCAAATCATATGGTGAACCTATTACTTTATGATCACTGCATATGGGACTTGTCCCTCTTGTGGTTATGTTCGTCCTCAGGGAAGATCATTGTACCATCAAGTACTTGATTTAGAATCATGTAGCCCCAGGTCTATTCCTGAGGTCTTATACACCAAGGTCAGAGACCGAGGATCGACCCATGCCCCAGGCATGGGCACCCTGGACCCAGTCCAGGGGCCCTAGACATATCTAGGGTCTTTAACATCTTGGTCCCAGACCAAGAAACCCAATGCCCCAGGCATGGGTACCCTGGACCCAGTCCAGGGGCCCTAGACATATCTAGGGTCTTTAACATCTTGGTCCCAGACCAAGAAACCCAATGCCCCAGGCATGGGTACCCTGGACCCAGTCCAGGGGCCCTAGACATATCTAGGGACTTCAATCTCTTGGTCCTAGACCAAGAACCCAATGCCCCAGGCATGGGTACTCTGGACTCAGTCCAAGGGCCCTAGACATATCTAGGGTCTTCAATCTCTTGGTCCCAGACCAAGAACCCAATGCCCCAGGCATGGGTACCCTGGACTCAGTCCAGGGGCCCTAGACATATCTAGGGTCTTCAATCTCTTGGTCC
>ML799558.1:21301-40963 GCA_009831015.1 Picea engelmannii
GGACCCAGTCCAGGGGCCCTAGACATATCTAGGGACTTCAATCTCTTGGTCCTAGACCAAGAACCCAATGCCCCAGGCATGGGTACCCTGGACTCAGTCCAGGGGCCCTAGACATATCTAGGGTCTTCAATCTCTTGGTCCCAAACCAAGAACCCAATTCCCCAGGCATGGGTACCCTGGACTCAGTCCAGGGGCCCTAGACATATCTAGGGTCTTCAATCTCTTGGTCCCAGACCAAGAACCCAATGCCCCAGGCATGGGTACCCTGGACTCAGTCCAGGGGCCCTAGACATATCTAGGGTNTTCAATCTCTTGGTCCCAGACCAAGAACCCAATGCCCCAGGCATGGGTACCCTGGACTCAGTCCAGGGGCCCTAGACATATCTAGGGTCTTCAATCTCTTGGTCCCAGACCAAGAACCCAATGCCCCAGGCATGGGTACCCTGGACTCAGTCCAAGGGCCCTAGACATTGTCTAGGGTCTTTATCAATTTGGTCCCAGACCACATACCCCAGGAGTGCACTGGGGGCCCTAGATCTCGTCTAGGGTCTTAGCCATCTTCCAGGAGAATGGCTCTCGCAGCTACTTATAAATTTAACAATTTTCAGTAAGGAAGTCACAAGGGAATAATTTATCTAGGCACTGGGATTAGAAACTTAACATGGTAGCAGAGCTTTCACTCTGAAGAGGAGGCCGATTTCAAGAGATCTCAATAGATGTATATTTTGTGAGGGTTAAATGCACGACAGTTTGATCAGATCTAAGAAATAGTAGCAACAAGTCTTAGATTCGAAGACAGATTGGATGGAGCATCCAACTTCCTGTCCTGGAAAGAAAGGGTTACTTTGCTTCTGAAGGAAAATGATCTTTGGGAAATTTGCAGCAAAGAGATTTCTCCATCGACATAAGAAGGAGATCAGAGCCCAGTGGGTGATCTTGGATGTAGTAAATGATCATTTGATTCCTCATTTTCTCGAGAAGCAGACGACGAGGGAGATGTTCACCGCTCTAGTGGGTCTTTTCCAGAGCAATAACATGAACAGAAAGATGATCTTGAGAAATAAGCAATGTTCCACCAAGTCTGTAGGACGGGGGGACGCGGGTGCGGGGAGACGCATAGCGGGGACGTGTGGAACTACCCCCAAATTTTAGGGATTTTAGGAAACAGAGGACGTCGCATATAAATTTTAAAACATAAAATATAAAATTTTAAAAATAAAAATAATAATGATAAAATCTCAACAATAACAATTCAACGTTCATCCCATGCAAATTCATGAGTAAATACTAAAATACTAAATTAGTAAATTAAAAATTCAAATTTGTAAATGATATAAACTATTAAACATGATTCAAAATTCAAATTCAAATTCAGTAATGAAATACATTGTTTCATAAATCATAAATGAAAGTTGAAACAGAAACAATAAAATAATAAATATTGATACATTGATTTAAAAATTAAATTCACCATTCATTATTCTAGAATCTAATTAATTATTAGTTAATACTAAGAAAAATACTAAATAGTAGATACTAAAGTCTGAAATGGTAATCTGGAATTACACAAACTCAATTATTTAAAATAGTAAGGAGTGACAAATCAATGTCTAAGGTCGTCAATATCTAGAGTCAAGACTCAAAAGTTAAAACTGAAAAAACAATGAACATAGAAAATAAATTTTAAAATGACCATCATGGAGTCAATCTCATTTATCAGTCTACATCCATCTCCCGCATGGAGTCAATTTTCAAAATTTAATTGTGTTTTAATTATTTAGCTTTTAAAATTTAATAAATTAATTGTGGTTTAACTCTTATCCTTTTTAATATACATATTTGTTTTTTAATTTTTTAATTTTTGCTTTTTTAAATTTAAATTTTTGTTTTTTAAGCCTTATTAGGAAAAAAAATTCGGGGGGACGCCCAGGAGTAACCCTTTCAGGGAGACTCATCCCCCACCTTGGGGAGTTGTGTCCCCCCATGTCTCCCCGTGTCTCCCCAAAAAGGGGACGTGGGGAAACATCCCCCCAGGAGTCCCCCCATCTCGGAGACATGGGAAATGTGGGGGACACGACCCCCACCCTAGGGGACGTGCCCCTGTGGAACACTGGAAATAATATTAGATCAGTGCAGATGTCCAGATCTGACAATGTTACCAGCTATCTCATGAGGATCAACCAGATTCTTGATCAACTTACAATAGTTGGGGAGAAGGTGACTGATGTAGAGCTAGTCAATACGACACTAAATGGTTTCTCAAAGTCTTGGGAACCATTTGTCAAGGGTATTTGTGCACGGGAGAAACTTCTCTCTTTTGAGAAGCTTTGGGACAATTTCATCCAAGAAGAGGCTCAGGAGGAGTCCAAAGCTAGTAGGAAGGGAGGTAGTGAAGAGAACCTAGCCCTTGTTAGTCAGGCAGAAAAGGGAAAAGGGAAGGGTTCCAGTAAGAAGGGTAGAGGTGAGGGGTCAACCTCACAGTCAGGGAAGAAGAAGGACTTGAGCAAGATCAAGTTCTTCGTATACCACAAGAATGGTCATCATGCATCTTAGTGTTCAAAGAAGAAGGGTAAGAGAAAATTGAGCATGTAGCAACATCAACAGAAACTCAGTTGGATGAGTTTGCTGCAAAATTTGAGGACTTCTCACTAGTCTCCTTCCTTTCCAATAGCATAGTCATTGGGAGCGCTTGGTACCTGGACAATGGTGCATCATGTCACATGACAGGAGCACAGGAGCTATATAGAAATTTGATGGAGAAGGACTCAGGTATTCATGTGGAGCATGGTAATGATGCCAAGTATGCAGTTAAAGTTGGGACTATTTCATTCCAACTTGAGTCAGGTGGTTCATTGGAAACCAAGGACGTGCTATATGTACCAAGACTTAGGAAGAATTTTCTCTCAATCTCAGCGATGGAGCGCAAGGGTTTTGTCATCAAGTTTCAGAAAGGGAAAGTACTCATCCATCCAGAAGAATCTTGCCCTAACACAACAGAGGTCATAAGGGTTAGAGAGGGCAATCTATACAGGTTACATGGTAAGCCACAATTCAAGCCTTGGTACATGACGGTGACAACCTCTATGAATTAAGGCACAAGAGGATATGACACTTGCACTACAGGGCATTTCTGATTCTGAGGGAGATTGTCACTAGTCTTCCAAATTTCAACATCGAGCAACAGGGGTTGTGCACTTGCCAAGAATGTCACTAGTTTGCAGAGGTTGTGCACTTGCCAAGAATGCCAAGGCTGCATTTTCAAGTAGTGAGCACAGGTCCAAGGGGATCTTGGATTTGATTCATTTAGATGTATGTGGGCCGATGTTAGTGGCATCAGTGCAGGGGACACTATATTATGTGACGTTCATTGATGACTTTTTCAGGAAAATCTGGATCTTCTTTATGAAGACCAATGATGAGGTCTTCAGTCGGTTCTAGGAGTTCAAGGCCCAAGTGGAGAACCGAGCAGGGAAAAGAGGTTCAAGGTCTTGAGGTTGGATAATGGGAGTAAGTACACCTCCAATGACTTAAAGGATTTCTACAAGGAGACAGGGATCAAGAGGAGTTGACAGTCTATTAGCACAAATTTCCAGCCTCCAATTGAGCTGATATAACTATGTTGCTACTGCAATGACAAGCCTACAACCGATACAATGACTACTTTGCTCAAAGAGGAGCCACTAGACTAGAGAAAGAGAGAAGAAAATGGGAGAGAGACTATGCTGCTACTGCAAGAACCGATGAAATAGGCCAAGGCAAGCCTCCAATATATAGCTAGAGGGGGTGTATATCTCAAGGAGAAGGAGGGACGCATGAAGGGGGTAAGAATAGAGTCTAAGTGAGATGACTGAGAGTGAGTGTGAGTTTGAATGCGCATGAGTGAGTGAATGGCGAGCTAAATGAGTGAGAAGACGAAAAAGTGAGGCGCATGGCATGCATGGGAGAAGGAAAAAGCATAGTGTAAGTTTAGAGTGGGTGCATGAGTCCATGGGGGAGATAATTTTAGGAAACTCATGCAACCTCTCCTTCCATCATAAATTAATTATCTGTATATGCCAGTAGAACTGTCATGCGGGCCTTGATGCTCAACCTGCTAAAAATAGCAATCTGGGTGACACCATCCGGAAAAAAGGTCCAAAGGCCTCTGGATGCTTCAAGGATCAATACTGCACTCTCAAAATCTGAATCTAGGGCCTGGATCACAACCTGCTAAAAATAGCAAGTTCCTGCATGTCGATCAGAACAATGTCATCGGGCCTAGAATCCTGCAAGGACTCATACTGAATGCTTTGAACTGCCCCAAACTATCAGGAGACCCACTCAAACCGTCCCTCCTAAAAAGTAGCAACACCTGTATACATCTCTCTCCCAAAAATGCATGGAAACCAAGTAGACTGTGACTCTTGAACTAAGTAACCATGTATTGATCATGTACCTGCCTCGTGTGTGAACCAACCTCTTGCTCAACATAAGTGCTAAAACCCTGGGAAAATCTCAGTATGCCAACCAAATTGTTGCATGCTGGCACTTAACCCTCAAGACTTTCAAGGGTGAAAATCTTGGGGTTAACAATGGCAGGTCAAGCGGACGGGATCCCCCTGTGGGATGTTGAGAACCATAAGAATCTTTGTGTCCATATAATCAACTGATGCTCCGTGAACTGAGGAATGTGTACCAAAAATACCCCTGTAATTGTGTGGAAGGATGACAAAAACGTCTTGTAATTTGATGAAGAACAACCTGTAAGTTGACCTGTAGTACCAAAGCCTGTCCAATGGGCCATGGAGTCAAAGTATATAATCCTTCCATTGAAAACTAAAGACCAAGGGGTCTTATCCAAATCCACTACCTTCTACCACCCAATAATGTACACACCTCCCTGCAGTAATGTGTTGATGTCGACACAAGGGAGAAAGTCACTTCATCAGATGTCAATAATGTAAACACCTGTGAAGTGCGAAGGAGCACCACCAATAATGTCAATGTGTCCTAAGGTACGAGCACAACCTGAGACTGTGAAAGATGTTCTAAAGTTGAACAATGACAAGGATCATCCAATCAAGGCCTAATGATGCTCAACCTTGTTGGATGCGAAATAACCGCCAATGAGGCTAACGACTACTAAGGTGCTCTACTTCTGGGTCATCTGTAGATAATGTGTCGAAGTCAATATAAGATGACCTGTTGAAAAGAAGAGCAATGATGCCTCTCTTCTCTTAGCGCGAAGTGATAACTTGAGAAGAACAAGATGAAAGAACCAAGTACCATATCCCTATGCTAGATGGGTGGACCACTGACTCAAAGAGGAAGACAAAATGATAAGAGATGAGGAGACAAGACACAAGATGACTCAAGACACTCCTATGTCTCCTCAAACTACCCATCCTAAGAGCTCAATACCTCGAGGACAATGAAAAATGGAACCCCCATCCAAGCTCACTCTAATGATAGACACAAAGGCTCGGCATGTGTAAGGTAAACACTGAAATTTTGACCTAGGAAAACCACTATTGGACAGTCATTTATTCATAAAAGAAAAAACACACAAGACATGACCACATGCTGATATAAGTAGGAAAAAAATCAGCGACACTTATGCAAAGACCGATGAGTAAATACTGAGTGAAAGACACTTGCAACGGAAAGTAAATTGCTGTCCCAAAATTGAAAAAAATATCAGCAAGAAGGAAACACTGAAATGACAATGCGGAAAGAAAAGACAACTACCCTAAACCCAAATTTTTAACCTCAAAGCTGCCATAATTAAATCATCATACTCAAAGGACAAATGTAACCATGCAGCCAGATGATCATTCTGACGAGAAACGTTAGCACGGTCAACCTTCCAAGGGGACCAACCTTGAAATCTCATATGACCCAAAGTCGCCTTGAAGTACTTGTTGGTGAAGCCGTAATTGAAGGGTGCCAGTGGACTAAAGGCTGGTTGGGACTTAGAGCATGGTATTTCAACAATAACAGGCATGAATGCATGAGAGCCGAAACTCTTAAAATCTATCTGCTGAAATACCTCCATCATTCTGAGCTCAACTGGGTCATGGTGAACTCTAATATCCAAGCTCTGATCAATCTCTGGATCTTGAAGAACAATCTCTGGATGCGAAATCATAGGCAAAGTGTAAGAAACATCATCCTCTGGTTGAACCAAAAATGGCTCTTATTGTTGTAATGGTATCAGATCAAGCTGCTCCTGAACCACTATTGTGATAGGCAAGGATGAAGCCTCTGCTAAGATGGGCGCAGATGAAATTCCTTGTTGACTGATCTCTACTTGGTTAACCTGTGGTTCCTCCTCTTGAAACTTTTCATACTCTTGAAATTTCTCATCTTCGCTAATGGGAGGAACCCATGAACACTCTAGAGTAATCAGATCTTCACCTTCATCTTCTTGGAACTTTGCCTGTGACTTAATTGGTGTAGCTATTGGCTCTGGATCATCTAAAATCAGGCTATCACCCTCTTGTTCATCTCTAGGAACTTGATATGGTGAAAGTTGTGGTTCATCTTCAATAACACAAACTTCTTGCACTTCTGTAACAACCAATGGTTGAAGATCATCGAGTGGAGTTACCTTGATTGGTTGGTCTAGGAGATGGATTGGAGGGAGTTCACAAGCTGCAAGATGATTTCTTTCTAACTTGATAGCAGTAGCTTGCGCTTCCTCCAAATTTTGAGGGTCTTCATTCTTGAGAAAAACAACAAAAATAGCATCAAATGCCTCAAGATAATAAATCAAAGCAACATATTCATTAGGCCTTACTCTATAACGAATTCAATTGTAAAAGTTGGAAAAACGGGCGTTAAATTCACAAACAGTTTCACTTTTATGCTTTTTAATAATTGAAAAAACTGTGCATAAGAAGAAAATGTCATGTGTGTTTGCCCATCTTTCACTGCATTCCTCCTGGAAGGAATCCCATCCATCAATGGAAGCATCCGGAACGGACTTGTACCATGCTCTTGCCTCCCACTCGAGGGTCGACACAAACATCCTCATCACCACATCTTCATGTTCCACATTAAAATCGCCCACCACTTGCAAAAATTTAGCCAAGTGATCCTCAACTGATTCTCCCAACCTCCCTGAAAACAAAGGTATGCGCTTAAGCCACTTACATACAGGAAAGTCATGAGGATAATCAGGGAATGCAGCAAAACTTAGTGGGTCCCAATTGAGTTGATATAACCTGCTATTACAGCGATGAAAACTAGGCTAATTAAAGGAGTAGGGTCCCAATTGTCACTGACCAAACCCCTCTCCGTTCAGGCTAGTGCTCACTAGCCTTTGGGGGGAGTCCCTAGGCACAATGAAGTGCCTTGCTGGCTGATCTAAGGTCTGATTTCTGCATAAAAAAACTAAAAAATCAGCGAGTTGTTGTCTTGGACGTGTAAAAGCAGTCCAAAACAGTGAGAAAATTGATCTTATATGCTTGGAGGGAACTTGGAGAGTTAGCACAATGATAATAGATTGGAAAAAAGATGAAAACTATTCAAAATGATCAAAATTAACCATGATAAATAGGTCAGAAAATGACATATCAGATTGCAAAATTACCATAATACCGCCAAGAAAAGAGGTTTGAATGACAAACACACACATCTTTATTGGTAAAGCTTTCAAGAGAATTGATTGCACCACACTTGACAAGCCTACAACCGATACAATGACTACTTTTCTCAAAGAGGAGCCACTAGACTAGAGAAAGAGAGAAGAGAATGAGAGAGACACTATGCTGCTATTGCAAGAACCAACGAAATAAGCCAAGGCAGGCCTCCAAAATATAGCTAGATGGGGCGCATATCTCAAGGAGAAGGAGGGACGCATGAAGGGGTTGAAATAACCCTGATCTAGTGGATCTGGATATCTATTGCTGAACTACGGTTTTGGCTACTGAATCTGATACTCTGGGGGTTTCTGACTGCGTTTGAGTTACTGTGTGAAGATGCTCGGTGATTTTTGCATGTGTGTTCCAATTTATTATGTGTTTAGCAGTATAAGACAATGCATGTGAAATAAGGACAACACAACTCACTGATATATATATATATAATGCTGAAAATGTAGGAAATACAATAATAACTGGAAGCAGATATGATAATCGTCAGTTAGATCTCATGGATGGTCACTGGAATACAAAATAACAGATAAGAAATACCCGTGACCAGAAGAATAGGTGTTGGTCTGTGCATGCACGGATAGATCGACAAAATGCAGTCTGGCAACTCACGGTAACTGCTGTAGAATCCAGAAAACTCGCCCTGATGGCGATACTCGTCGGAATGAGTTGGAAATTGACTCAAAAGATGTGCCCTGGCCTCTAGACTGATCCTGATGACTGTCAGACTGAAGATCTGACCTCTGAAGCTCTAGATGTCACCCCCTGGGGGTTTTCACACCTCCTGGGCTGAATGAGTGCGCCCTAGAGATTCCACCGGTGGAATCTGACGATGTATAGCTCAAAACGATCGTCCTAGTCTCCTATGTAATGGGTCAGAAGGGATTCCTCATATCTGCCTCGGAATGTCCCCTGGAACCCCAAATGTGCTTCCTCGAGAGTTGTGCCCTAAATGACTGTTTTCCTCTTTCCAAAAGATTCCACCATCGGAAACTGACGACAGGTGGGTCAATAGGTGCACCCTAGCTAACTCTCTAATGGGTTGGAAGGAATTAGCCAGATCTGAACTGTCTCAAGCGGCTGCACAAACCCTCTCTCAATCACTTGCGCTCTCACTGGCTGAGTTGCGCAATGACTGAACTGGACACTGTAATGCACGGTGAAATTCCCGGATGGTATCTTTGATAGGCTAGGGTGTGTCTCTCAACACCAAAACCGATCAATGGTGGTGGTTTCCTCCAAAAATCCACAAAATAACAAGGGGGTCGGTTTCCTCCTCCTGCAAATATCTCCACATCAAATCATAACATAATAATGAATTAAGTTTTTTTACCTTTCCTTTATAGCTTCCCAAAACCCTAATTCGTTGACCTTTTCCCTCCAAGTGACTTTTACTTTATTTTATTATTCCTTGATCAAATCACTTAATTAATTAATTAATTAACCATTTTACCTTTAAAAAGTGATTTATCCATCCTGATGGATTCTCCGACCACTGAAAGTCACTTCTCATCATCTTATCCTGTAATGCTCTACCTCCTGATTCTGATGAGCTATTACACTAAGAGGTTTCTCCAAGTAATATGCCCATTATGACCTCCTTAGTGAATTTAATTAAGATATGACCCATAATAACTCAAAATTACAGAAATCGTCGGAATGCAACGGAACCAAAGCCAAGTTGTGCGGAATGGATCCTGATGATGAACGGTGCAAGTCGGGCTCAATAAAACCCCTCAGTATCTCCCGAACTCTCTATCACCCCTATCTGGCTACTCTGGTAGGCATAACACTCTGTAATGTTATAATGTCCCAAAATGGGGACATTACAGTCCTCCCTGCCGGAATATTGCTTGTCCTCAAGAAATAACTGAATCCAACTAGATATGATACCGGGGTCCCATATCCACCTGTGTGACACAAGGTAGACTCCCCTAAAGATGTGGCCTCTCCAAGTGCTCACCACGTATGACACCCAGATGCTCCTAATGAGTAGAATGATCAATGGCCAAAGAATCTTAGTCAACTCCCCGAGCAACCACTCTACTCTAAACTCAACTCCATTAAACGCGAAACTACCAAGCACTCCAATCCCTGGATCCCATATCAGAATGTGAATTGCATTGCCTCGTGAAATATAGTCCTGTAACATATCAATACCACGAGTCTCCTGCAAATAACACACGGTCTCAACCCGAAATGAGTCTATCCTCCAAGACCGTACCAACCCCAACAGGACCTCCACCAACTGAACATGTTGTTGCCATAGTGAGGCACTACAAGACCTCAACGAATCACCAACAACTGATGTGCTCCCCCCAATACTGAAGCTCACTGGAAAGTCAAAGTGACTTCCCCCTCCAAAGATCCACTCGTCTCCATCAGTCAATGAAATGCCTAGCCCTGTAATCCCAGGGTCCCATGCTAGCCTCCGATAAGGACCATCACGTAGACGTTGCACTACTCTGATCATGAGTGTCTGCTCAAAATATACATACTGGATCCCCCATTCCTGGATCCTCATGCTGAAATACCTGTGAAAACTGGGCCTGTTGTGAAGAAGCTGAACCTATAAAGGTATCTCTGTGGAATCATCATCTGCCCAACCACCTCCATACTTGATCATGAGTATCAATAGGGAGAACCTGTCTCGCCACATAGAACAAGTCCCTGTAGGCCCTCTCAAAACCATCCAAGAGTGAAGTATGTTGCTCTCTGGCGCAACCTGGGCCATCATAAGATGAAACAACCCATTAACCAAATGGACTCTCGGCTCCCATGGAAAAATTGGAAGTTCATCACTTCCAATCCTCACTAACTGCTAATGTGTCATACTGATAACTGTCGTAAGCCCTCCATCCTCATCCCAATGAGAGTCTGAATCTGTATCACCCTTTGAGATATCTTCTATCCCACGGCCTAAGATGCTCACCATCACGCCCAAGGTCTCAATTGTCTGTCTCTGATGATCCACCGCTATCCTGCTGTATGCAATAAAGACAGTCCTGTCAGGTGGTCTCGACCTACCAACTCTCCATGTCCCCTGCCACTGTTTATCTCCCCCTATGCTGCTGTCAATGATGAAAGTATCGGGAAAAGCTAAAATAAACATCTATAACCGATTGTAGGATTGGAAAGTATCATATGCTTTGGTCAATCCCCAGGATCGGACCAAAAACTCATCCACTAGCACCCATGGTGAATAATCGTCTAAACTCCAACTATCGGATACAACAATAGGTAACTCCACAAACTGTTGGTGAATCACTCTCCCTCCATCATCACTCAGATAGTTGCTGCTACTGTGAAGGTGATCTCCCAGAACTATGTGCTGCTACAAGGGGGAGGAATCTCCATGCTCCACTAAGTGTGTCTCCTCCCTGCAATCCAATGCATCCCCATGAATCCCACTGTACATCTCTCTCGTCATCATATGTCAAGGTGTACTGCCAGATTAACCCCTGTGTGGAAGTCAACCAATCCTGGAGCACAAATGAAAGTGTCCTCGTAACTGCCCCTGGCTCTGGACAGTGGAATCCTCATGTGTATGTGTATGACCGATTGTCTTAGAACTACCCATGAATGGTGGCCCCTGTGACACCTGGACATCCTCCATCAATGTAACTGAGGAACATATCTGACTCTCTGTCGAGATAGATATAGTGTATCTCTGACCAGTCTCCTCAAGGAGCTCATCTAATCTGGACTCTGATTCTTCAAGGGTTGTCTGTGTGCCTTCCAAGAATCCTCGTGTGCTCACCAACTCATGAGTGAGTCAGTCCACCTCAACCTCCTACTCCCTCAGTGCCCTGTGATACATCTCGCCAATCTCCAATAGGTAATCTCTATCCATCAATAACTGTTGGTAGTCAGCCCTCATTACAGTCACTCTCTCCATGAGTGTATGGAAGTCATCAATGGAAAGTCCCCTATTTGAACTATCATGTGCCATCGAGGCCCTCCAACAATAACCTGCCACCAATGCGTGTGTATCATCAATGCATCTAATGGCTTCCATGATCATGTCTCCACTGACTCTCAACTATCCCTTCAAGTGTCGTGACCCCTGATCACAACCCTGTTGAGGTGCAACCTCATGCCTCTCACTGCTAGCGTCAATAATGGAATCCTCAACAACACACTCCTCAAAAGATAAGGTACTGAACTGCCCACTGTCCACTGTGCTACTGAGTCCTTTTGTATGCCACTGCACACCATCACCAACTGCGACCCCCATCTGAATTGCACTGTATCCTGTATGGACAGTTGTACCCTCCTGTACACTCACCCTACTAATATCATCTGCGCCTGGATCCCATACAGATGTGTCCATACACGTGCTATGGTCATCCCGATCAATGAGGAGTGCATCCTCATCATTGTAGATCGATCCTGGGAGTAAGTGTGCCAATAAGCTGTCAATCTCCACAACCTGGTCCATCAATGGAATCTCCAAGAGTGGTGACTCACTCTCCTCATACTGATAGGTATGTGTAAGGTCAACTAACTCCAGGCCATACCTCTCCTCCTGGGTCTGCAGATCCATATGTCCCTTGTGTACAATCATCGCACAAGGCTCCTCTACCATATCGGGAATGCCACTAATATCCTCATGTGTCGTGGCTAGCATAGGTGACTAAGAAGATGAAAAATGTGGATTGCTCATCATAGGAAGTTCATCAACCTCCATACATGATTTCCTGGAAGCCACGTCTACACCCAAGGGTTGGTCATCCAACCACCTAATCTCATCACGTCCAAGTGCCAACACATATTAATCGTCACAAGTGTCATCACTATGTTGAAGTGTTGAAGTCTCAACACTACTTGTAGGGGAGATGAAGAACATGCGCTATCATCTTGTCCATCCATTTGTCCCTCAGATGCGCGGGAGTCACTAGCCTCATCTGACTGCTGTAAATAGGCATCTGTGGTTGCATTCTCATGCACCTCCTCATCCTCACTGTCATAGTGTACCTCAACAATGGGCACCTTCCCCTTCTTGCCCCCTGATAGTTGGGGTTCATACTTCTCAGGATGTTTGATGGTGCAAAAATCCTTGAATGACATGTCTGCATGAAATTCCGTATCAAGCTCCTGATACTGTCTCAAACGATTTGCAAACTCCTCATCACATCCTTTCTGTCTTTTTTGTTGCCTCTTGGAACCACTAGGCCCTCCTGCGACATTGGCACCTATAGTGCTCATGCTATGTTGGAGCATCTGTGCACTAAGGTTCATCTGTTGTATGGCGGTCAACAGGGCTCTTTGCCCCCTAGCTAGTTCATTCAACATGGCTTGTGTACTGTCAAAATGTATCTCAGGGCTTTTCACCCTACCCTCGGGTGTCTCACCCCTGTTACCCATACTCCCCTCTATCTCGGCCTCTGTGTCTGAACAAATATGCTCTCTGTCGTCTATCTCTGGCTTTGTATCTGACTGAGTGTGGAAGGGGGTGTAATCCCTTAGGTTTCTATCTCTCCTATCTCTGCTATGACCTTTGCAGTACTGAACGTACTCGTCCCCATCGACCCTCTGGGTATTCTTCACCTGTTCCCGTAATCATGGGGTCATGAGAAGCACTTCTTCACAAGCTGGCAGGAAGAAGGCTCTGATACAACTGAAATATCCCTGATCCAATGGATCTAGATATCTACTGCTGAACTATGGTTTTGGCTACTAAATCTGATACTCTGGGGGTTTCTGACTGCGTTTGAGTTACTTTATGAAGATGCTCAGTTATTTTTGCATGTGTGTTCCAGTTTATTATGTGTTTAGCAGTATAAGACAATGCATGCAAAATAAGGACAACACAGCTCACTGATATATATATATATATATATATATATATATATATATAATGTTGAAAAAATAGGAAATACAATAATAACTGGAAGCAGATATGATAATCGTCAGTTAGATCTCATGGATAGTCACTGGAATACAAAATAACAGATAAGTAATACCCGTGACCAGAAGAATAGGTGTTGGTTTGCGCATGCATAGATAGATCGACAAAAAGCAGTCTGGCAGCTCACGGTAACTACTGTAGAATCCGGAAAACTAGCCCTGATGGCGATACCCATCGGAATGAGCTGGAAATTGTCTCAAAAGATGCGACCTGGCCTCTAGACTGATCCTGATGACTGTCACACTGAAGATCCGATCTCTGAAGCTCTGAATGTCACCCCCTGGGGGTTTGCGCACCTCCTGGGCTCAATGAGTGCGCCCTAGAGATTCCATTTGCAGAATCTGACGATGTATAGCTCAAAGTGATCGTCCTAGTCTCCTCTGTAATGGGTCGGAAGGGATTCCTCAGATTTGCCCCGACATGTCCCCTGGAACCCCAAATGTGCTTCCCCGAGAGTTGTGCCCTAAATGACTGTGTTCCTCTTTCCAGAAGATTCCACCATCGGAAACTAACGACAGATGGGTCAATAGGTGCGCCATGGCTAACTCTCTAATGGGTCGGAAGGAATCAGCCAGATCTGAACTATCTCAAGCGGCCGCACAAACCCTCTCTCAATCACTTGCACCCTCACTAGCTGAGCTGCGCAATCACTAAACTGGACACTGTAATGCACGGTGAAATACCTGGATGGTATCTCCGATAGGCTAGGGTGTGTCTCTCAACATCGAAACCGATCAATGGTGGTGGTTTCCGCTAGAAATCCACAAAACAACAAGGGGGTCGATTTCCTCCTCCTCTGCAAATATCTCCATATCAAATCATAACATAATAATGAATTAGGTTGCTTTACCCTTCCTTTATAGCTTCCTGAAACCCTAATTCGCTGTTGACCTTTTCCCTCCAAGTAAATTTTACTTTATTTTATTATTCCTTGATCAAATCACTTAATTAATTAATTAATTAACCATTTTACCTTTAAAAAGTGATGTATCCATCCTGATGGCTTCTCCGGTCACTGAAAGTCACTTCTCATCATCTTATCCTGTAATGCTCTTCCTCCCGATTCCGATGAGTTATTACACTAAGAGGTTTCTCCAAGTAATATGCCCACCTCTTAGTGAATTTAATTAAGATATGACCCATAATAACTCAAAATTACAGAAATCGTCGGAATGCAACGGAACCAAAGCCAAGATGTGCAGAATGGATCCTGATGA
The DNA here is from genome assembly GCA_009831015.1 of Picea engelmannii. NCBI lineage: Eukaryota > Viridiplantae > Streptophyta > Pinopsida > Pinales > Pinaceae > Picea > Picea engelmannii. The sequence goes on from ML799558.1 coordinate 36,064, forward strand.
TGAACGATGCAAGTTGGGCCCAATAAAACCCCTCAATATCTCCCAAATTCTCTGTCATCCCTATCTGGCTACTCTGGTAGGCATAACACTATGTAATGTTATAATGTCCCAAAATGGGGACATTACAAAGGTTAAGAATAGAGTCTATAAGTGAGATGACTAAGAGTGAGTGTCAGTTTGAATGGTGAGCTAAATGAGTGAGAAGAGGGTAAAGTGAGGCTCATGGCATGCATGGGAGAATGAAAAACCATAGTGTAAGTTTAGAGTGGGCTCATGATTGCATGGGGGAGATAATTTTAGGAAACTCATGCGACCTCTCCTTCCATCATAAATTAATTATCATATGCTCCATTTTAGGAATATGCGCCCTAGCCTAGGTGGATGGCACATGTCGACCTCGGAGGTTGCCATTTGGCACTGCATGGATGATGACTGGACTTGCTAAATATAGAAGCAGCTAAAAATAGAACCACTAAAAATAGGGTTCTCTAAAAATAGATTCCTAGTTCTATTTTTAGAAAAATTGTCCACATAAATACTGCCAAAAATAGAAAGTTGTCTGAGTACCCTTGAATTTATACTTATTAATCTCGTCTTTCCGCAAGGGATCTGAATATGCCATCAGAACTGTCATGCGGGCCTTGATGCTCAACCTGCTAAAAATAGCAATTTGGGTGACACCATCTAGAAAAAAGGTCCAAAGGCCTCTGGATGCCTCAAGGATCAATACTTCTCTCTCGGAATCTGAATCTGGGTCCTGGATCACAACCTACTAAAAATAGCAAGTCCATGCATGTTGACCGAAACAATGTCACTAAGCCTAGAATCTTGCAAGGAGTCATATTGTATGCTCTGAATTGCCCCAAATTGTCAAGAGACCCACTCAAACCGTGCCTCCTAAAAAGTAGCAACACCTGTATACATCTCTCTCTCTCTCAAATATGCATGGAAACCAAGTGGACTGTGACTCTTGAACTAAGTAACCCTGTACTAATCATGTACCTACCTCGTGTGTGAACCAACCTCCTACTCAACATAAGTGCTAAAACCCTGGGAAAATCTCGGTATGCCAACCAAAGTGTTGCATGCTGGCTCTTAACCCTTAAGACTTTCAAGGGTGAAAATCTAGGGGTTAACGCAGTCTCGTGCAACCCTCAGCAGAATGGGGTTGTGGAGAGAAAGAATTAGTCCATCATCTGTTTTGTCAAGGATATGATACATGACCAAGATATGTAACACATCAGTATATGTGCATAATAGGAGTCCTCACAGGGTATTGGGGGACAAGACTCCTAAGGAAGCATTCACAGGAGTGAAGCCAGAGATAGGACATTTCAAGATCTTTGATTGTCTAGTATACATCCATGTGCCTGTGGAGAAGAGGACAAAGTTGGAGCCTTCAGGTGTGAACATCATATTCGTGGGGTACAACGAGACTTCAAAAGCATACATGATCTTCATTCCAGTATAGAGGAAGACAGTTGTGAGTCGAGATGTGAAGTTCGAGGAGAACTTAGCATCTAGGAAGTCTCATGAGCTACTCATAGTGACAGAGGATGAGGATCAAGAGGCTTTGAAGGATGAATAACATTCAATAGCTTCCAGTTTAGGGAGCCAACCTTCAGGTGATGAGGAGTCAGTAGCTCCTCCTAGTACTGTGAGGAGACCTCGATGGTTTACACAAACATTGAGGGATGCTCAGGAGCATGTTGATGCTGCTAAGAGCACATTCAGAGAGAGCAGGCCTCTGAAAAAATTTCCCAACTATTTGTCACTTATGAGTGGCATCATTGATGTTGAGCCTTCCAGTTTTGAGGAAGCAACAGATCAATAGGTTTGGTAGGATGCCATGGTGGAGTACAACTCCATCATGAAGAATGATGTGTGGGATATAGTGCGAAGACCAGAGTGGATGTCAGTGGTGAGTTCCCAGTGGCTTTTCAAAATTAAGCTTGTCATAGATGGCAACATTGAGAAGTTCAATGCGAGGTCTGTGGTGAGAGGGTTCTCCTAGAAAGGAGTGGACTATGAGGAGACATTTGCTCTAGCCACCAAAAATGCTTCCATTCGAGCTATTATATCCATTGCCTCAGTTATGAGGTGGAAGATTCACCAGATGTATGTAAAGACAACATTCTTCAACGGGATCATTGAGGAGGAAGTATACATAGAGAAACCTCAGGGCTTTGAGGTACATGGACTCCTCATGTGTGTAGGATTAAGAGAGCCTTATACAGACTCAAGCATGTGCCGACAGATGTTTGTTGAGCATGGGCTTCACCAAGAGTGAGGAAGATCCTAACTTGTACTTCATACTTGTTGGGACTGATCGACTCATCTTGGTGTTGTACGTAGATGATTTGTTTCTCACAGATGCAGAGGAGCTTGTAGTAGGGTGCAAAGTAGATTTGGCTACAGAGTTTGAAATGAAGGACATTGACTTGATGCATTACCTCCTTGGGTTGAAGGTATGGCAGAGATTGGGAGAAATCTTCCTTGGTCAAGGGAAGTACACAGTGGAGATCTCGAGGAGATTCAGGATGGAGGATTGTAGACCGATGGCTACACCTATGAACACCAACCTAAAGAAGGTTGCAACTTCAGATTCTGAGTTGGTGGATCCTAGGTTGTACAGACAGTTGATAAGATCCTTGATGTATTTGGTCAACATCTGACCAGATATATGTTTTTTCATGAACACCTTGAGCCAGTTCACGGTAGATCCAAGGAAGGAGCATTTGGTAGCAATGAAGCATGTGCTCAAGTACTTGAGAGGTACAGTGGAGTTTGGTCTGAGGCATATTGGAGGTAATGGAGTGAGGTTGGAGGGATATATAGACTCAAATTGGGCAGGGAGTGAAGAAGATAGGAAGAGCACCTCAGGGTGTTTCTTCAACTTGGGATTCGTAGTGACAACCTGGTTCAGCGAGAAGTAGACTTCCATAGCACCTAGTTCAGTATAGGCAAAGTATATGGCAACGGGTATGTGAAGTTGTGAAGCTATTTGGCTTCGCAAATTGCTTATGGGATTATTTGATTAGTAGTTAGATCCTATGGTGATATACTATGATAATCAAAGTTGTATCAAACTCTCTGAGAATCCAATATTCCATGACAGGTCCAAGCATATTGAGATCAGACATTACTTCATCCGAGACAGGATACAAAAGGGAGCAGTCAAGCTTCAATATATCTCCACAAATGAGCAGGTTGCATACATTCTAACCAAACCCTTGGTTAAAGGGAAGTTTGTATTCTTCAAAGACAAACTTGGAGTGGTGCAAAATACTTTCCTCGCTAAGAGGAAGTGTTGATGATTGTAGCTCGAACAGGTACATCCGCACAGATCTAGTTTCGGACGTGTGGAAGTTGTCCAAAGTATTGAAGATTGGCCTGCAAACCAAACGTTAATGGACAGAGAAATAGAGAAGACAAACAGTCACACAACAGAGACAAAAATGGGGGCAATGGTATTCTCTTTATTGCTCAACCAAAATGGAGAAATGAATACAAGTCTCAAGAAGCTCCTTGTGGGCTTCTACATTTAACCAAGAGAGATCTCAAGTGTTTCCAGGCATCTGGAAAGCCAAATGCTTGAGAAACCTCCAAATGAGTGTAACGACAAGGGTATGTGTTGTCACAACCCAACAATCTCCACCTGACAACAATTTTTTGATACCTTTCCCAATGAATCAAACATCACCTTCCTGCAAGCCAAGAGAAGCCAAACACCACCAAGCTTCTCTAACAATACTAGTTGCGTGAACATGTCTGCACAGTTTGCTCTAGTATAGACCACTACACCTCCACTGAATCAACATAACCACAAACTAAATCGCTACAACCACTATAGGTGATACTCGTGCTTTTCAGATACCGAAGCACGCATTTCCATGCTCTTTCACTGGTTTTGCCATATGTCTACTGATAACACCCGCTGCATATGAAATACTTGAACATTCCTATCACAATCATCAACCTTCCTACTAGCATACGATACACGAGACATATAACCCTTTTCTTCTTCTTTACTTAGGACATAAACCTGAAGAAAACTTACAATGGAAAGCCAAAAGGGATATTTACCAGTTTCACATTATTCATATTGAATTTTCCGAGTATCTTCTCCACATACTCCTATTGTGATAAGCAAAGTTTACCATCTTTTCTTTCTCCGTGTATTTCCATGCCCAAGATTTGTTTTAGTTGCTCATAGATCCTTCATATCAAACGTCCTAACCAACCGAGCCAATGTGCTAACCTCAACCATGTTTTTGTTTGCTACAAGCATAACATATATCACCGAGATAATGAATATACCATACACACAATGGTTATACTCACTTCTTGTAAATTTGGCTCACCATGAAGGAATCAAACATCTTGTACCATTACCTGGGTACTGTTATCCCCATTTTGTGGATAACTAAGGAGATCATGTCTCGAGGCCCTCAGGTTGCAGATATGGAGTGTTGAGTGACTACATGACCAACAATACCCTTTTGCACAGATGGAAACCCACTCACCATCACAGATGGTCACAGGTTTGCAGATGGCATCCACCACACCAGCTGGCTTCCGGAAGGCAGTGGGCCTTGCTCCATGAGGTACAAGTCAGTATTATGGTGAGCATCATTTCAATATTTAAGCCATTTGATTATGTTGTATCTTAGATTGCTCTAGATTCCATGATATGTGCTTGGACATTATGCCTTTTGCTCTGCTTGACCTTGGTGGTCGACATTGTGCCCTAGTAAGTGGTTTTCCTTGGGATGGGTTTGCTACTGGGAACTCCCTTAATGAGCCATCGTACCGTTCCCGACCATACTTACCACTTTCCATCATTATTCCCCTCCATTTCCTTATCTCTTGGGATTTTAGGGTGTATTGACCCAAGAAG
>ML799558.1:58399-103588 GCA_009831015.1 Picea engelmannii
TCAACAAGAGATTGAAATAAGTAGAGACGTAACTTTTGATGAAAGGATTGCATTTAAGAAGTCTATAGAAGAACCTATAGAATCCAACGAAGAAGAGGAACATGAAGATATCAAAGAAGAAAGTATATGTTCTCCAGAACAAGCTAATGAAGAACAAGAACCACCACATGAATTTGTGGAACCAATTATTATACCTAAGACAAGTAAAAGACCAGCATGGCTTGAAACTACTTTGCAGGAAGCATAAAAGCATAAGGCTCCCATTGGTACCTTCAGACAAAGAAAGAAACCCAAAAGGTTCACTAGTTATGCGACACTGATGACAAGTTTTGGTTAATGCAGAACCTTCCACCTTTGAGGAAGCAATTAAGAAGAAATAATGGAAGGAGGCCATGATGGAAGAATACCAATCCATCATGAAGAATGATGTATGGGAAGTTGTGCAGAGACCTAAAGAGAAGTTTGTAGTCACTTCAAAGTGGGTGTATAAGATAAAGCATGTTGTAGATGGAAGTATTGATAAGTACAAGGCGAGATTTATGGCTAGAGGGTTCTCCCAGCATGAGGGATAAGATAATGATGAGACATTTGTTCTGGTTACCAGATATACATCTATTAGAGCCATAATATCTCTAGCAGCTTCCATGGGTTGGAGTTTACAACAGATGGATGTAAAGACCGCCTTTCTCAATGGAGTGATTGAGGAAGAAGTATATATAGAGCAACCTCAAGGTTTTGAGGTACACCCAAAAGAAACTCATGTATGCAGATTGAAGAAGGCCTTGTATGGACTCAAGCAAGCTCCAAGAACTTGGTATGCACACATTGATAGTTATTTAATGAGACTTGGGATTTTCCAAGAGTCATGTTGATCGAAATATCTATTACAAGGTTGTGAACAATGCACCTAATATTCCACTATTATATGTTGATGACATGTTCTTGATAGGTGCAGAGCCTCTCATTATTCAGTGTAAGAAGGAGCTATCCACTAAATTTGATATGAAGGAACTTGGTCTCATGCACTACTACTTGGGACTAGAAATGTGGTAGAAGTGTGGTGAAGTCTTCCTAGGACAAGGGAAGTACATTGTAAAGATCCTTCAAAGGTTTGGGATGATGGATTGCAAATCCATGGCAACTCCCATGGTAATAGATTTGAGGAAGTTGAGAGACTTTGATTCTGATCCAATAGACTCGTCCATGTACTGAAACTTAATTGGCTTCTTGATGTATTTGGTAAATACTAGGCCGGACATATTCTTTGTTGTGAACATGTTGAGCCAGTTCCAAGTGGAACCTAGACAAGAGCATTGGGTGGTCGCAAAGCATATCTTGAGATATTTTTGGTGGGACGATAATGTATGGTTTGAGATATGCCTAAAAAATTGAAGTTGCATGGATTTACCGATTCAGATTGGGCAAGGAGTGCGGAAGATAGAAAGAGTACTTATGGACTGTGTTTCAGTTTGGATTCTGCTATGATTTCATGGGCTAGCAGAAAACAAAAGTATGTTGCACTCAGCACTGCGAAAGCAAAGTATATTGCAGCTTGTGATGCTTGTACGAAAGCAGTGTGGCTCTGTAAGTTGGTTTCTGGACTGTTTGATCAGGTGTTGGATTCGACCATGATATATTGTGATAACCAGAGCTGTGTAAAACTCTCAGAGAACCCAGTGTTCCATGACAGGGCGAAGCACATTGAGATCAAGTATTATTTTCTCTGTGATAAAAGTCCAAAGGGGAGAAGTGGTTCTCCAGTACATCTCCACTGATGAGCAGACCGCAAATATTTTGACGAAGCCTTTGTCCAAGATAAAGCTTGCATACTTGAGAGACAAGTTGGGGCTCATAGAGATTGCTCCCTTGGTTGAAAGGGAGGAGATGACTTCCTCGGTTGGGAGGGAACATTGATATGTGGCATCATGGACTATGAGTGAGTTGCATATCTGTATCATGCTAGTACAACTCAGATATGATAGAGATGTTTGGAGTTGTTGATACAGTGGCCCAAGGAGCATCGTGCTAGTACAATGTAGAGGTGGACATACAACTTAGAAATGATGCTTGCATCATGCTAGTTATGTCCATGCTAGTATAGCTTAGAAACGATGTTGGTGAGCTGCATCATGCTAGATATGATCATGCAAGTACAACTTAGAGGTGGCATACAACTTAGATATGATGCATTGGCATCATGCTAGATATGTCATGCTAGTATGGCTTAGAGATGATGTAGGAGGGCTCGTGTCATGCTAGATATGATCATGCGAGTACAACTTGGATATGATGCATTGGCATCATGTTAGATATGTCATGCTAGTATGACTTAGAGGTGACATAGTGAGACACTGATCTACATCATGCGAGTACAACTTATAGGTGGAAATACAACTTATAGATGATTCATTAGCATCATTCTAGTTATGTTCATGCTTATATGGCTTAGAGATGATGTACATGATACTCCAGATCACGCCAATACAACTTAGATATGATGCATTCGCATCATGCTAGTACGACTTAGAGGTGATACAATCGATAACATTATTGATGCAGGATGATATCAGAGGATATGATTTGATTGATGTGGAGACCGTATGTCTCTAGACAATAGTTGTATGCTATTGTGGTGGATGTGATCCACTGGTAGTGACTACATGTCAGTGGTTAGTAGTTGTGGGCTACTAGGAGTGGTTGTATACCACTGGATAATAGTTGTATACTATTATGGGTAGACACAGTGGTGTTCTATTGGATGGCATTTTGATTGCCATGGAGACTATCACTAGTGTTGGATAGTGATGTGTGATCATGAGATAGCATGTGTGGCTTTTGGTGTTGCTATCGAATGAATGGTTTGTTTGTGCTCAAGACCATTGCCTATAATGCCTCCCTAGCTATGAGGGAGTGTTGATGTTACGGTAGCTGCGAGAGGTATTAACCTCTACATGTAACCTTCGACGAGACTAGAATATTCTAGGAAGCAAGAGAAACTCTAAATAATTAGGTAATAACCTTAGAAGACAAGGCGGCTCAAGAGAATAATTTATATTAAATTATTAGCTTCTAGAAGAAGAAGTTGGCCCAATTAGGTCACTTGGAGGACTATAAATAGAGGGCGCTTGAGCTCATTTTCTCTCACTCACTCTCAAAACTGCATAAGGACTAGTGGTGTGCATGACTGGAGGAGAGTTGCAGTTGTTGCATTAGTGACTTGGTCTTTGGTTATGGTTTGGACTTTCTGCTTGGTATGCTAGCTTTGAAGAGAGGTACGCTACCTTGGTTGGCTATTGGTTCTAGTGATTACTTCTGGAATTATTCTGTCTATCAAGGTTAAGGTGCTTGGGACTGGCCTTTGTACCTATGGTTGGATGACAATATAGTGATATTGACTATGGTGAAACAAGCACACATATTATTTTAACAGTTCTAGGCAAATTTCGGGGATATTCCGGGCATGTATCTTTAGATTTGACAATGGACGTTGACGATTGAACAATATGATCATTTTTCCATTACATTTTTTTTGTATTACATTGAATCTAAAGTTGTTGTACAAATTGAAACTCAAAACATGGGTTTTGTATGATGGGTTTCAATTTGGGTTTCTGGTGATTTAAATATTGTCTTTTCAGTAATAACATTACAGCAAGCAAAGCCTCCATATCAAAAAAACATGAATTGCAACATTTCAAAGGGTTGATCTTTGTGGTTATTGCTCTTTTTCTTCTCATTTTTGGTGTCATCTCAACGTTTACATATTGTACATGGGTTTCTCGGAGTCATTCAAGTCTAGTTCTTCCACCATCCCAATCTCAAGCATTGTGAAACCAATCAGATTGTAGTGACTCGGATTAGGTACTAGATGTTTGAATAAATTCCTATTCAGTCACCTTCTTAATCTAAAATATGAATCTAATCTCTTTACAGAACCAAAGTGTTTTGTAGTGGTTTTCAACAAAGCTGTAAAAATCTGTAAAACCTATTGAGAAAGAAATGTCTTTTAAGTTTTAACATATTCTTCATTAGCAAGAAATATGAGGAAGAAAAGTTGCTATAGAGACAATTCTTTGTCTCATGGGCCTTATTGCAAATTTAAAATAGTTACACTTAAGTTTTCTAAAGCTAAACTACATTTTTCTCATGTATAGGGGCCAATAATGGAATTTAACTTGGCGCTTTTTCAAATTGCCCTAACTTTTTCAGAACTGGCAAGTGTAAGGGTTGTGCATAATATTATATAATATAGTTTGTTTTGCTTACAAGAGACTACAAATATTATGGTGAATTTTAAATTTATATTCATTAATAAAAGTCTATGCCACACTTGTTTTCAGGATAGGGGAATGGTGGGGTCCCTGAGACAGCTAGAGTGCACCTCCAAATTTAACTCGCCACCCCCTGAAAAATTTGGGGGTGCACTCTAGCTGTCTCAGGGACCCCACCATTGCCCCATCTCGAAAACTAGTTTGGCATAGACTTTTATTGATGAATATCTTTAATTTACAAATTACAAATATTGTTTTAATCATCACTTACATGTGCAAAATTACTTCTGACCTTCCGCGTTCAATTTGCATTATTGTTGCAATGTTTCGTTTCTCCGGAAATGCAGACTTCAAATACATTTGAGACATATCTGAAGTATTTTCATGTGTATTATTCGCATACGCTGACTAGAAATGCCTTATCTTATACCCTATTTTATTGTTGCATCCAGGGTTCTCTTTATTTGTCAGAAAAAATGCTTTTCTAAATCATGGGAAGCTATGAACCCCATCCACATCAATGCATCCCACATTAATGTTGAGAGTCATCAAACTCAACCAACACATGCACTCATAGTGTAAGATCCCCTCTACAATTGATGATATGTTTTTGAGTTTATTAAAATTTCAGATCTCTTCTCTTTGACAATGTCGCAACAAATCCACAATTGCTATGGCACACAAAAGGGTTTTTATTGCATTTAACACCAAAAAGCAATTATTACATTCCATGCAGAAACAACCATGTCATACCAGCTGTAATATTTTTATTGTTGCAGCAATTACAATATGAAATTAACTAACAACCTGACCTGTAGATATCCATGGTCACTTGTTGCTATATTTTATTGAGGTGACCCCCTTTTGAGATGGAACAGTCCCCTGTTAGAGCCCCACGAGCTATTGAACTGATACAACCCACTTTTGAGATGATATGCCCCCCCTTTGAGAACCCCCATGAGCTGATAATAATTGATATGCCCCTTTCTGATGACCCCATGATCTATAATAGATGGTGCGCCCTCCTTAGAGACCCCTACGATCAACAATAATGGCACAACCCCTCCTCTTAAAGATCCCATGATCAACAATGGTGATACGACTCTTTTTTGTAAACCCCCACAAACTGCAAATGAGAGTAGGACCTGTTTTCGTACAAGTTGCAAATGAATGGTACAACCTCCTCAAAGCACCCACACTTTGGCAATGCCCACAATTTGACAATCTGATGAATCTTCCTTCTTCAACAATGAATCTGAGTGAGAGATCTTTATGATCTCTCCTTGATCAACTAGGGTGGATTAGTTTCACCACTGAAACCAATAGTTCAAGGGTTTCAAGTCACAAAGCCAATAAAGCTACGAGAGCTCTCCAAATCGATTTTGAGAAAATAATCATGAATAATGACACATGAGCTCCAATATCACTTTATATAATCTTTTTCCTTTTCACTCTCAATTAAATAATATAAAGTAACTTTATAAAGTCTTTCTCTAATATTTTCCCCAAAGTCACTTTATTAATTTATTAAACCTTTTAACTCAAAAAAGTGATTTATTTTATTTTAAACATTTCTCGGCACTGAAAGTCACTTTTCAGCATCCAAACATTTAAAGTTGTTCATCCCGGTTCCAACGAGCTATAACACTATGGTGCCCCCCTTAAATAATTTAATTAAAATAACAACATTACTGAAATTAATTAAATAATGCTCAATATTAGTCTCAAATTATGGGAACGATCGAAATGCATTGGAACCGAAAACTGACTATGCATGAGTGATCTCGATGATGAAAGATGATAAATAGACCTAACTGGGTGACTTACTAAAAATAAAAACTCCCTACCAAAATCTTGGGGCCCAAAGCGGAAGCCGAAAATAACATCTGAAAGCATCATATAACTCCTCTAAACCATCTAAGCTCATTGATAGCGTCAAATTACTCATTTGATCAAGCTTACACAAACCCTGAAAGTCATCTCCAATTGCAGAGTAAGAAAACCTGAAAATGGGGACATTACAGTTCTCCCTTCTCAAATATTGTTTGCCCTCAAGCAATGCCATCATAACCTTATGATCAACAAGTTGAACCAAACTGAAATTGAGAATGATCTCATGGTCCCAAACCAACTTGGAAGATGTAAAGCACCCTCTGTTGCAAGGTACTAACACAAGAGGCCTATTGGATACTACTAATAAGTAGAGCAATCAGATACTGCAAAAACTTGGTCAACCCCTCAAAGAATTGCTCTTCTAGGAAATCGATCCAATGCATCATAGGAGTAAACTCTTGAAAGTAAAAACTGATTCTCCCATCTTTATTAGTTGTTTAACTACCAAACAATGTAATCATAGGGTTCCAAGCTAGTCTCAAAAAGGAACCACCATGTTGATGTTGCACCACTCTGATAATGATTTTTCGACCATCGTGCCTAGATTGCATTCTCCTCTCCTGAAACCCCAAGATGAAATGTCTGGAAGGGTTGAACCCACTGCCATGAATCATATCCTGCAAAGGCATCTCACTGAAGTCAAAGTCTGCAAATCCAGTGTAATGTCCCCATTTTGGGACATTATAACTTTATAGAGTGTTATGCCTACCAAAGTAGCCAGATAGGGGTGAAAGCGAGTTCGAGAGATATTGAGGGGTTTTATTGGGCCTGACTTGCTTTGTTCATCATCAAGATCCATTCTGCACAACTTGGTTTTGGTTTCATTACATTCTGACGATTTTCGTAATTTTGAGTTATTATGGGTCATATCTTAATTAATTTCACTAAGAAAGTTATAATGGGCATAATACTTAGAGAAACCTCTTAGTGCAATAGCTCATCGGAATCGAGAAGAAGAGAATTATAGGATAAGATGATGAGAAGTGACTTTTAGTGGCCGAAGAAGCCATAAGGATGGATAAATAACTTTTTAGAGGCAAAATGATTAATTAATTAATTAATTAAGTGATTTAATCAAGGAATAATAAAATAAAGTAAAAGTCACTTGAAGGGAAAAGGTCAACAACGAATTAGGGTTTCAGCAGTGAATTAGGGTTTTGGAAAGCTATAAGAGAAGAGTCAGCGACCTAATTCATCATTATGCAGATTATGACTTGTCATTGAGAAGAGAGGTGCATCTGAGGAGAGATAGTTTAGTGGATTCCAGGAGGAAGACACCAGTTGGTTGATTTCGGTGTTGAGAGACACACCCTAGTCACCGGGAAGGTCACACAGGTCTTCCATCATCCTTCAGCGGTTGTTACTTAATGTTCAACAGCAAGGGCGCATTCATCCAGAGGGAGGGTGCAACTTCTGGGAGGTTTAGAGATTGCCTTGTCCCATCCAGGGAGAATTCTGAGATTTCCCTCCAACCCATTTGAGAGGAAGGCAAGACGTTTCTTTTTCCTGGTTCCTTGCCAGATTCCGATGGAGGAATCATCTAGGGTGCATTTTCCAGACTTGGGAGTGCGACACTTTTGGCTGATACATTCAGGGTTCCCGAGCGAGCATCAGACCATATTCATGGAAACCCTTCCGACCCATTTCCCAGTAGACCAAGGCGATCATTTTGAGACACATATCGTCTGATTCCGACGGTGGAATCACTAGGACGCATTTTGCCAGAGAAAGAGGGGTGCATTCCCCCAAGGGGATCCATCCGGGGTCCAAACCCACTAGCAGAGGGGTCCGATAGTTACCAGTACTGAGGACTAGGGTAGGGTGCATCATTTGGGACAATTTCCAGGCCATTTCGAGAGGCATAGCTCCCAGGGCGAACTTTCCAGACTTTCAGCAGTTATCGTACGAGCTGTCATAGTTCCAACGCATCCATTGATCCCGTAGTGCTCACATATTCTGGGTATTATCTTTTGTTGTTTATTTATATTCTGGCTAAGATCATTTTGTCTTTTGATTTAGCCGAGTGTTGTCATTTTATTCAGCCGCATTCGGCCTTTTGTAATCCGCAAAGATATCATAATATAAACTTCACAGTCCTTTGTCGCATTTATTATTTGTATGACCATTTATATGTTGTAAACGATTGATCCTACACACACATTAGCAGTGTTTCCTAGACTAGCCAAGTCAGGAACATTACATCCAGTGCTAGACTCGATCCTGGGTATCGAAAAAGAAAATTTATTCCTCCATATAGAATAATTCTCAACATCTCCTCTCATGACATCAAAAAAATGAAAGAGACCAATTACCATCACAACTATGTTAGTCGTTATCAAAATTTGAAGAGAAGATGAATTCTTGGATCCCACAACCAAATTAGAAGTCCACCATTCCCAATACCTACTCACTTCCATGGTGCCACACTGATAACCATTGGAATCCAAATAAGCCAAGCCTTTGATTATTCCTTTTGTATGCAACCATTTGGTGGAAACAAAGTAGGAGACCATCAATATATGAATTCATCTTTTGAAGATGGAAGCACATCATACCAGAGTGATTGGTATAATCTTTTATCTAACCCACCTTTATGTGCCATCAGAAAAATAGTCAAATTATACGTATGTGGGTTAAAAGAATATTGATGAGCATACATCACCATGTAATCAAGGTGGAATTCACCCGCTTGTGCCAATGGAATACCTGAATAGTCACTTGGATTCCATATTACACCATTGTCATCACATGCATTAGGAGGTGTCCCACAACTTAGATCATGAAGAGTAGATTTTGCATTAGCTATGTAAGCCTTCTCAACAAATTTGATGGCAAGATCTCTGTTTGAAATCAAATGGAGGTAATTTGATTTCATTACCTCTAAAGCAAGTTTGATAGTCTGTAGATTTGGTATAACATCTCCAACCGTTAACCCTTTCTTCCTTTCTTCCAGTTGAGTTGACCAAATGAGCTATTCAATGAATTTTTTTGTGCTATCAGAGTGAGTTAAGGTTTGAACAACCTTATCTTTAGGGACGTTCAACTGATCCTTCAATTCATGGGATTCATTAGGCCAATGATCACAATCATGTGCATAAAATGATTTTTTTTATTTTCTTTCATGAGTAGGAAACATATCATCATTGTCATCAGTTTTGCCATTAGTTGTTTCCCTGCAATCCTCAAGAAAAAATGATGGCACAACGTTATGAACTAACATATTGTCCTCACAATAATGTCTCCTCCTCTCACGGATTATCAATAACAATCTCTACATCACCAATATAGAGACTTGTGCATATTCCACTTGTGGATGCACTAAATGATTCTTTTCATGGAAATCCATTGTATCATTCTGCTCCCTTTTCATCTTGTCCTGTGCACTCACTCCACTAGTGTCATATGAACCTGAAACCCAGATTGATGTGTCCACATCTTCAATATACCCATTCCCACAATCAGTGGATGCATACAATTCCTCGTTGGCTCGTTTACAAGGTATATGCTCAACTATCTCATCTATAACTATGACTTGAACCTTCAATGGGCTCTCCAAAGAAGGTGTCTCATGATCCCCATGATGCAAACTATGTGTATAATCAAAAATTTCTGAGTCATACCTCTCTTCAAGACCATGCAAATCAAAATGATCCTCATGCTTGACCATCACAAGAGGCTCTTCCCTCAAATCATGAGTACCACTAACATCCTCATGTATTATGGCTTCCATAAATGATTGAGTTTTTGTTGTGGATGATGAAGAATGTGCCAAACTCAACTCCACACAAAATTCATCAACCCGAATTTATGATTCTTGAAGGGCCATTTGAGTGCTCTTTAAAGAATCCTTGGTAACCTTAATCCCATGGGTAAGCTTATCAAGTTCCTCTTCTTTCCCTTTTAGTGCACCAAAGTAAATCTCATCAAGCATGAGGAGATGATCACTATTTGAAAGTAGGTGTAGGTAATTAGATTTCATTACCACCAATGCTTCTTTAAGTGCCTAAAAATCTGCAAGGGGAATTTCTCCTTCAAAATTCGTATATGTCCCTAGAGCCCTCCAACAACAATTTTCTATCAACTTATGAGTATTATCAAAATGTTTTATGGTTGCAATAATCATGTCTTCACTTACCTTCAATTGCTCTGCCAAATGATGGGACTCATGAGAACTATCATCTTCATACAAATTTTATTATGTGTATTCACAATCATGCTTCTCAAAATCAACTTACTATTTATCATCCTTCATGCATAACTCCCGAGAAATTAGATCAACATCCAAAGGAAATATATCCAACACCAAATATTTATCATGATTAGGTGCTAACACACTTGAATCATCATAATCATCATTACTAAGATAAGATGTTGAATCATCGTCATTGGTTGATTGGAAAACTTCATCATATGTGTTATAAACATGCCCATCATATTCATTGGTGTTATTATCCTCATAGGACAACTCTCATGGTGTATTAAATATTGTTTTTTTTTCAACCTCATTGCACACATCTTCAACATGAATAGATGCATGCACTTCCAAGAAGTCATCCCGGGGTTCTGTCAAACTTCCATCATGAGGTGAGACATTTACGTCACCAACCACTTCATATTTGAACCCCTCTTCTTTCTTCCCAACTAATAAGTGAGGCTCCAACAAGTCAGGATGGTCTAGCAATGTTGTTAGATTCTTCTGATATCCTTGAAAAACTCGCAAAAATTCTGCCATGAGTTCATGGTTTGTCTTCATCTTTCTTAAGCCACTGAATGCAAGCCTTGATACCAAGTTATCATTGTTTAAATTTAAAGGTATAAGTGTTGGTCACTTATCGAAAACAATATGGAAATATATTTTCATTGATTACCCCTCAGGTTGGCAAGATGCACAACTCTGATACCACTATAAGATCCCCTCTACAACTGATGATATGTTTGTGAGCTTATTAAAATTTCAGATCTCTTATTTTTGACAATGTCACAACATATCCACAATAGATATGGCACACAAAAGGATTTATATCACATTTAACACCAAAAAATAATTAGTACATTCCATGAAGAAACAACCATGTCATACCAGTTGTAGTATTTTTATTATTGCAATAATTACAATATGAAATTAACTAACAATATGACATGTAGATATCCATGGTCATTTGTTGCTATATTTTTATTGAGGTGGTCCCCTTTTGAGATGATATGACCCCCCTTTGAGAACCCCCACAAGATGATAATAATTGATACACCCCATTGTGATGACCCCACCATCTATAATAAATGGTGTGCCCTCCTTCAAGACCCCCACGATCAACAATAATGGCACGAACCCTCCTCTTAAATATCCCACAATCAATAATGGTGATATGGCTCCTTTCTGTAAACCCCCACGAACTGCAAATGAGAGTACGACCACTTTTGTGATTCCTACAAGATGCAAATGAATGGTGCGACCTTCTCAAAGCACCCGCACTCTAGCAATGCCCATGATTTGAAAATCTGATGAATCTTCCTTCTTCAACAATAAATCCTAGTGAGAGAGTTGTGTGATCTCTCCTTCTTGATTAGCTAGGGTGGATTAGTTTCACCACCGAAACCAATCACTCAAGGGTTTTAAGCCCCAAAGCCAAAAAACTACGAGAGCTTTCCAAATCAATTTTGAATAATCATGAATAATGAGACATGAGCTCCAACTTCAGTTTATATACTCTTTTTCCTTTTCTCACTCAATTAAATAATATAAAGTAACTTTATAAAGTCTTTCTTTAATATTTCCCCCAAAGTCACTTTATTAATTTATTAAACCTTTTAACTCATGTTATTGCACAAATTGTAGGTTGGGTAAAACCCGAGCCAATCCACGAGATGGAAATAACCACAAAAGAGTCTACCCACTGTCACCTTAGATGAACCTTCCCCTCGCTTTAGTGAAGGAAAAATCCTACACAAGGGGGGAATCTCAGGTGATCCTAGGGGGAAAAGAGATGGAAAATGGAGTAGTAGAAAGATAACCCCGTATAGGTCAAATATGGAAATGAATGGAGGCTTGAGAGGATGTCTTGTGCTTGAGGGAAGTTGCCAAAGGTCTTGAGTACCTGCACCAAAGTGTTAGACTTTCCCAAGGAAAGACAAATAAAAGAGATAGAAGCCAATATATTCAATGGAAAAGCAAGTGAAGCTTGTTGTCCTAAATAGTAGCAGTAAAAAATTATATAAATCAACAAATAAATGATAATCAAAGCTACTAAATAAGTCACTAAAGTCTAGTTAAAGATACAAGAGATAAGCTAAAGTGACTAGTATAACTCAACTAAGATAGAACAAGAGTTTAGCAACAATATAGGAATGTTCAAAGATTTTATTCAGAGATATTATAACAGCCTTATGGTTGTAGAAAAATATTTCTACAACTGAAAATTCCAACCACCAAAAATTACAAGTAAACCACCCAAAAGATGCTAAATAACAAGTAGATTATTATGGCAGCTTTCTAGAAAATTTTGACAATTGAAAAGAGAGAAAAAGTGAAAGTTTGAGAACAATTTACTATATCCCTAATGGTTGTATCTTAAAGTTATAACAACAATAATATATCCTTGGGAAATCAATTCTCCCTAGTGGCCTTAGCAATCCTAAATCACATAGAAAACTTCCAACTAAGACAATTTCAATATTTCATAATTTCACGTATACAAATGCAATGATTTTATTTCTCCAGTGCAAGAGACTAGTGCCTAAAGCTATTGGGTTATGGAGTCTTTCATTGAATAAGCTAGTTATGCTACTTCCTTAGGGGTGTAATCCCTTTTACTCTCCAAGGCAAGCAAGACTAACAAAGACATAACTAGGAGGGTGTAAGCCTTTTTTACTTCTCCTACTAACCCTTTGTACAATAGATTATTCAAAATAATTATGGTAGCCTTAGTGGGGTTGTATTCTCTTATATTTCCCAAGAGATTATCAAATCAACTGTGCAACTAAGAAAGAAGAATTAACAAAACAAAGATTCCTTACCTAGTCCAAGCATCAACAAAATAAACTCCTTTGTAACCATGAAAATTCCATCACAATGCAAGAATTAGCCTCCAAGAAAGATAGTGCATCACTTCTCCATCCAATAGAAAAGACAAGCCATCACAAGAGTAAGTAGAAGAGAGAGATATGTAAAATTGTCCAAGAGGGGCGCAAATTTCAGCCAAGGAGTCTTTCTCAAACATGGGAGAGTTATGATGAAAATGAAATAGAAATGGTCCTTATTTATAAAAATCCTCTAAAAAGTGTTTGTCCACTTAACTTTAGGGTAAACCACAAAGTAAGGGGTCAACAACCTTACTTTTCCCCTTTACAATATTAAATTCAAATTTAACCCTAAAATGCACATAAGAAACCCTCAAGATGACATCAACCCTCTCTAGGGCGACGTTTTCACACTTCTAGAAAGTCGTTGGATCTTGGAGGTGAAACATTGGGCCTTCAAGGCCTCCCTCTCATGCGCTAGGGTCTCCTCCATCAAAAGGTGTTAGTTTCAAGTCAACCATACCACCACACCAAACCCTAGCCCTAGGGTGACATCAAGCCCTCTAAATGTGACATTTTTACCTCCAAAGCCCAAACGTTGGGCTTGAAAGGGGCTAGGTGAGGTCATCCAAGGTGTCTCTCAAGCCTTCAAAGGTTGTCATTATCATCTGGTGTGTGGGCCATGGTATCCACCCTTTGGGATTTATGCCCCAAGGAAACTCAAGCTAGGCTTGTTCCTCCAAAAATTTCCACCAAGCAGGGTCCTGCAAAGATAATGAATACGCCCTCCAAGGATATCAAGTCAAATGTATCATGATAAGTAAATCAAATCAATAAAAGAGTCACCTAATCATGTGCATAAAAAACCACTTCATCAAATTACACAAGTGCTCAAAGGCCCTATGCAACTTGGAAAGTTTAGGTATGGGAGGGTTGACAATGTGACCTATTGGGTGAATGATCCCCTGAGTCAAAGAGTGCTTCCCGGGTGGACCCCTCTCTAAGCCATGTGTATAAGATGAAGTGGACATGGGAAAGACTCTTGGACATGGGGTTTTTATCCCCTATCCTAGGGATAATTAAGGATATCATGTCTCGAGGCCCACATGTCCTAGACATGGAGTGTCGAGAGCCAGATGACTTGAGCATGGCCTTGGAGGGGCCATATTTTATTCAGTGTAGCCTACCTATCCGCAATAGCAGTGTCCATCCCACCAGCCTGGTCCTAAAGTAATAGTAAGTCTTACTCCATGAGGTAATGAGTATGGGTATCATGGTATGTGTCACTCTGATTTTTGAAGCACTTGAAAATGTTGCACTGAATTCTCCTTCTTTTCATAACATTTTCTTGGAAATTGTTCTCTTTAACTTGTTCATACCTGGAAGGGTGACATGATGTCCTAGTAAGATGATTCCCCTTTATGATGAGTTTCCATTGGGTGGGTCTGTGAAAGGTCATCGTCCATTCCCTCCATACTTACCAATTTCCATCATTATTCCTCTCATCTTCCCCCACCTTGGTTCAGGCATTGGGTTTGCCATGCTAGAAAGGGTTGTACCTTTCCTTGTGGGAAGAAGGGGCTAAAGGCCCAGGAGGTAAAAGTAGATGGAAAGAGTTAAAATCCAAATGAAACCTTTGGGATGCTTTGCCCTGGGATTCCCGAGAAAGCAATAAAGGACTTCTTAGTAAGAAAAGGGGACTCATAAGATAAATCAAAACTCAAGGTACTAGTTGGTGGATGGGAGGTCTCATCATGATTCGACCTATTAGGTCCATGGGAATGTAGCGGTATGACACTACCATCTATCTGGTCACCAAACCAGGGTAGTGGCTCTTGGTGGCATAGCCAAGAGAAAGGGGGTCTCATCATGAGCCAACCTTCTCATTTCAGTGAAATGCTTGTGGGTAACACTGTCACCTCTGGTCACTATGCTAGGGCAGTGTCCCCCATCTTTTCTCTTGAAAATAAAAAAGACCAAAAGAAATAAGAGGCATTGAATGGGATAGGAAACAATGGCATCCATGATAAGGTACAACTCACCCTCTACATAGGCACCCACATGCAATACCTACATTTCCATGTTATCACTACACCCTTTGCCCAAGAATTTCCCCTATGTCACCTCACACACACTTACATGACCTAGATTGACTCTCACCTAAGAAACACCTCGAACTTAAGGAGGATTAGCCCAATAGGACATCCTGAGACCCTCTCCAAACCTGACTAGTTAAATTGCATAACATCTTTGAGCATTTGTTTGGGTAAAGGGGGGGTTTAATGCACATGTTTGGGTAATTTTATTATTAGATGTGATTGACATTGCTATGATCCATGTGACTTATGAGCCCCTAGAGGGCATACTTGTTGTTGCTGCAGGACTTTGCCTGGTGGATAGGTACATATGGGGGAATGATTAGCTAAGACCTCCATGGGGCTGAAAGCCCACAGATGGATGTTGTGACCCCAACCAGGGGCAGAGAGACACCAGAGACTTGCACCAAGAAGAAATAAGGATGTTTCACTAGGGACACTCTGACAAACCTAGACCTAGGGGGGTTTTTCCTTTCCACCTGGACGTTGACCCTTGAGAGCACATGATGTCATCATTTTGACCTTGACATCGTCCAGAGTTAGGGTTTGCACTTATGATGGCCAATTGTGTGTTAATTGGCACGTGTGGCAGCATTCAAGGCCTTTGGAGGCCAAACGTCCTGCACTTGAGGCCTAACGTCACCCTAGAAGGGAATGATGTCACTCTTGAAGATGAAATTAGGGTTTAATTAATGACATTTTTGTAAAAACTGGATTTTAAATGTAATTTGGCCATGTCAACCTTTTTATGATCTAACTATAATTAAAGGTCATTGATATTGTATAAATAAGAGAAAAAACTCCCATTTTTATTCATCATCTCTCATCACACAAGTGTGTGGTCTGAAATTCAGCCCTCTTTAAGGGTTATTGGCTGAAACTAAGTGGTGTGCAACTTCTTGGAGAGGCATTTTTGGTGTATCTTGGCTATTTTCGTGGTGGGAAATCTTCAACTAGGGTTTGAGCTTGATTATTCTTGGTGAAGTAAGTAGAAAATCTGCATTTCTTTATTGTGAATGAATGCTTATGGTGAATTTACTTGTTTCATATTAAAGATTATGAAATTGTTTGCTTGAAACCCTAGGAGAAAGACATAATTTATTATTTTTTTCTCTATAATTTTCCACTTGTTTAAATTTCTCAAAGAGCACCTTATATAGAAGTAAATAATAGAGCCCTACCATTATAGCACTCTAGTAATCCTACTCCACTTGGCTTTTTCATATTGTATTTCAAATTGTCTAAGGAAAAGAGAAATCGCTAGGGCCTAAGTTTCCTTACTTTCTAGCAATTGTCTCCAGGACTTGGATATTTGAGGCCTTGGGTTACCAACACCTCTCTCATCCTCTCCATCTCCTTTTGCTAAGTATTATCATTGTTATTTCCCTCTAAGATTTGTTGCTACTATCATTGACTCCATTATCCTAGAAGGCACTAGTCTATTCACTACTAGTGATTGATTGATTAAACAACTTTCAAACTATCTTCCTTGGAACATTCACTAACTCCTAGTATCCTTAGATTAGCCTAATTCACTAAGCAACTTCTTGTTTTTGCAAAATATTTCTACATCCATCTAAAAGCAACAAACTAACCTCAAAAGTGACATATATTGCTAGCTAGACATTGCTAAATCTGTTTGTGACTATCTAATATCAATTTGCCTAGTTAAAGCTACCTTTTCTAGTCTTTTCTCAAGCATTTTGAAGCATAGTTATTGTGGATGTTACAAATTTATCATTGTTGTTGTAAATTGTTGTGTTGCTACAATTTTATATCAGCTAGTATATTTCTCACGAGTTCATGTCTTATGCAGCATTAACATCATTTTGGTACTTGGAAAGTGCCATTTTTCTATTTTGTTGTCTTGTTCTAGGTAGGTACACCTTGTTTATATTTTGCTTCATCTCTATAAGACACAAAGAACCTTTTAAATTGAGTGATTTGTGAGAGGAGGGAACTTTCTTTCCTTAGCCTTCTCAAACCCTCAGGTCACTAGGGACATCTCCCCTAGGGTACATTGATATACTCCTAAATAGAAAGGGGTTTCCTATTAAGGTTACAGTGATAGGTCACCCCATGTTATGCCAATCCTGTATCTACTTGCTTTGGGATTTAGGCAAGTACAGATTGTGCAATAACAGGTTTCATGACATACAAGGGATCATAGTGTCTCATTTATGGGTGTCTTTGTAGAGGGTGTGTTGCACCTTCGTATTCAATGCATTCTTTTTCCAAACCCACGTATCACCCTTTTTTTTTAGATGTTTCCAGGTTAAAGCCAAGGTGGGGCTTCAACCTAAGAATGAAAAACATTTCCCACCTTGACTCTACTCTAGTCACATTATGCTTCCCCAAGTTGAAGATGATGTGTAGGACTTCTACCTAAGGATGAAAAAAATTGCCCACACAAGCTCTACCTTGGTTGACATTTTTGCATTGTTATTTTTCATAGGTCCCATCATTTTCTTATGACAAACATTTCATTGTCCTTGATATCCCTAGGTGACCATCTAGAATTTTTATGATCAAATTTTATCTTTTTTCAGCTACAAACCTCTAGGCCTTCAGCGCCTTCTTTCCTTGAAATGAGGGACAATCCCTTCTTGGATCAGTACACCTGAAAATCCCAAAAGATAAGGAGGCAAGGGGATGAAGTTTGGAAAGTGGTAAGTACAATCAGGAGTGGCACGATGACTTGTCAAGGGGACCTCCCAGTAACAAACCCATCCCTAAGGGTGACCACTTACTAGGGAACAATATCAACCACTGGGGTGAAACAGGGCAAAGAGCATAATTTCCAAGAAGACGTTACATAATCAAAAGCAAATTTAAAAGCAACAAGCTCAAATGCCTCAAATATTGAAATGAAACTTACTATAATACTTGGATTGTACCTCATGGATCAAGACCCAATGTCTTCCAGAAGAAAGTTGGTGTGGAAGATACCATCGTGATGAATCTGAGATCTATGGTGGTGAGGCGGGCCTCTGTCTATGCAAGTGGATGTTGTCAAACATCTGTCTCTCGATACTCCATGTCTGCAACTTAAGAGCCTTAAGACATCTCCTTAATTATTCCTAGGAAATGGGGATAACAACTCCAAAAAGTGATTTATTTTATTTTAAACATTTATGGGCACTGTAAGTCACTTTTTAGCACCCCAACATTAAAAAAATTTCATCTCGGTTCCAATGAGCTATAACACTAAGGTTCCCCCCTTAAATAATTTAATTAAAATAACAACCTTAGTGGAATTAATTAAATAATGCTCAATATTACCCCCAAATTACGAGAACGATCGAAATGCATCGAAACCAAAAATTGACTACGCAAGAGTGATCGTGATGATGAAAGATGATCAACGAACCTAGTTGGTTGACTTATTAAAAATAAACACCCCTCCCAGAATCTTGGAGCCTAAACCGGAAGCCAAAAATAACATCTGAAAGCATCATACAACTCCTCTAAACCATTTGAACTCACTGGTAACATCAAATTACCCCTCTGATCAAACTAACACAAACCTAGAAATCCATGTCCAATTGTAGAGCAAAAGAACCCGAAAATGGGGACATTACATAGAGTTGTATACCCACTAAAGTTTGACCCAGGGTCTTTTTCCTGGTGATGCCCCATCTCAACTACTAGACCACAGCCCAAAGGGCATGTTATCGTGCATTCTATACTTTCCCAAGGCCTAAAGGAAACTAGGCTTAGAATGAAGTAACACAAAGGTAGTCCTATCACTGTCACCCCAATAGGGTACCTCTTTATCTTTAGGAGAAGGATAAATCCACTCCAAGGGAGACGTCCTAAGACCTAGGGGGTTTTAGGAAAGGGGAAAGGTAAGGCTAACCACCCCTCTCTAGGTCATTCAAAATATACTTAAGTCTTGTTGGATGAAGCAAAGGAGAATAAAGTGTACATGCCTCTTACCAATACAAAAACAAAATTTATGGCATCAATAAGTGATGATGAATTCTTCAACAAGACTTCAAGTTTATAGAGATGACTGCTACCAATCAATGTGTGAAGCAAGTTATAAATATATAGCAACAATTAATGACAATTGTAATAGCATCCAGAAAATGCACTTGAATAGACAATATAACAATATATTGTGAAGTCCTAAAATGATAACACTTGTCTCATACAATTTCTAGATATATGTCAATCAAAAAATAAATTCTAACATGTTGCCAATGATAATTGTAGCAACAGAAAAATAAAGTAATGACAACAATAGTAAAATATTCAGAAACGTATTTAGAAAGGAAATTTGATGCACACTTTAGTATTGGTTGATTGTACCTTGCCTTATACAATTTTTGGATTGATTTAAGTGGTCAAACAAGTTTGGATAGGCTCCAAAATAACGGTTGTAGCAATGATTATAACAACAACAATTTAGTGGTTAGTATTCCTAGACTAGGTTAGCAAGTTAGTTTAGGTTAGTAGGGTATCAGATAGAGAGATTGAGTTTGAAGTTTGATGATTCTTGTCAAGAAACAAGGGTTGAAGACTAGTGTCTTTTAGGGGTAAATGGAGTCAATGTGGGCAGCTCCTTCTAAGGCTGCAAATTAATGATGATACACAAAAGTCTAAGAGGGAAAAATTCTAGGAGGAGTAGAAACTTAATTCCTCCTATATTTTGACCTTAAGAGACAAAGTGTTAGGGTGTAGTCACTTCTAGGCCCTAGCACCTTGCTCTCCTTAGCCTTTCTATGGAGTAGAACTTATGCAACAATAACCAAATGCAAACCTCTAGAGTGATAGCAATTTAGGGCTCTAGGGTTTCACTAGTTACTAGATGAGTTTAGTGAACGCTTGGAAAATAAAAAGTAAGAAAGTAACAACATAAGTTTCTTACTTCAAGCATTAAATATGTTAGTGCCGTCATTTTTCGTGTTTAGTTAGAGTCGGTCTTAGTCGAGTCATGTCCTGTGTGTCAAAGCATGTGAAGTCAGGTACTGAACAACAAGGGGGTCGAAGTCAGGAAGTGGTTGGTTGGCCCTTGGAGTCGGGTAGGGATGTCAAAGTCAAAACATGTGTAAATGGTATGAGTCTGTTCTCAAAAATCCGGGTCCTATCAAAAAAGGAAATTTTGTGTGTTGAGGATCGAAGAAAGTTGTTAAATAGAAGTTGCATCGGCAAGTGAAATAACCATCATTAGCTCATTATGAGGGCTGAAATAATGAAAAATCACGGCGCTTGTATCACATATTCCCTGCAGCCCTTATCAGTTGTACTTTACACACCTCGAAATGTACTTGTCGCGCAAATGTGCTATGGAAAATCTTCAGTTTGCTTCAAAACATCTAGTCGCCATGAATTCAGTGTTCCCTGGCACGATTCCACCTCCTGCCTGCTCGGTTATAAATTCAGGATGTTTTGCATGCATTTTATTCACCAGTCCAGCTTATGCATTGTTTGTAGTCTTCTCGCAAGCTCAGGTTGATCAAGATTACTGCCTTGGGCTCGTGTCAAATCCACCGCTCGCAGGAAAAATACGAGTTGCACCATGGAAACCTCCCAAAACATAAGGAGGGGCATGTGAAGTAGTATAAGAGCGCTAGGCCCGAACCCCTGAACTTGATGTTGATCAATGAAGATCTAGAGGTCAGGGCGTCCTTCGAACAATTCAGGTGCATAGCCTTTTGCGGGAAAATTCAAGGATTCAATATAAGACTAGTCAAGCAGTTCGCAGTCAGTTTCAATGGATTTTGCGCGATGATATCGGGTGTCACTTTTCAGGTAACCGAGGAAACTATGTCAACCGCAACAAAGATCCCTCTGCATGTTGAAAGGTGATTTAAGGGCATGTCCTTGGACGCGCGTTGCTATGAACACTTCATCAAGCGCGATTATTTAGGTGGGAAAGTCGAGACAGGCGTTCCGAGTAGATATTTGCAGGAACCTTTTCGGAAACTAATTGGAGTAATCAGGAAATATTTCACTTATGAAGGGAGGTTCAACAGGATACATTCACATCACATTAGATTGTTTATGCACTTCACAAAAAGGATACCATTAAATCTACCCTTTTTCTTACACCAGAACCTCTGAGAGATAGAAAACAACACACAAGATGAAGTGGATAAATCGAAAAGGAAACTCTCTCATGTCTCGATGATTAAATTGTTGGTAGTTGAGGATTTAAGACGGTTGGGGAGAAACTGGGATTCGTTCTTTCTCACAGTGGGCATCCCCAAGGATCCAAAAGGATATTTCCCTCTATCCATGGAAAGGGTAATATCACATCGCGCAGAGGCTGGAGTGGAAGAGGTTACACAGGAAGGAAAGACATCGCAAGCCCTGTCCTCCCAACAAAAAATACCTTGGAGAAGGGGAAGGCTGAAGAAGAATAAGGAAGTTGGGGAAACCTGAGTCCCGAGCGAACCACGCGCAAGGGCACCTGCCTAACCGGTCAAAGGTACAAGTCAATAAATATGGAGCAGAATGAGGAGGATAGATGTCAAAGGCAAAGATGTTCAAGAGTCATCTCAACAACTGAAGCAAGCGCGGCTCGCTATTGCCAAGATTTAGCAGGAAAATAGGGAACTAAGACTATAGTTAGCAGTGAAGACCCTTGACGTGTCAACATCACAGGGCTGTGAGGGAAATGTGACATCGCTCCAAAGACAGCTCAGAGATGCACAAGATATAATCGTACAGCTGCGTGAAACACAGAGGATGTCAGAAGAAAGGAATGCGAAGCACTTCAGAGAATGTGAAGCGGTCAAGGAGAAAGTCTGTGCAACTCTTGCCAGCACATAGAAGAAACATAATTAACTGAGTTCATTCTTGTATTCTCAAACGTGGCATAGATCTTGACAGTTTTGAAGAAGGCATCACCCTTAGATGGTTTTTTCATTTTGGTAATGACTACGACAGTCAGTAGTCACTCGCCACATACGCACCCCAACAAATGAGTGCACGATAAAAATCAAGGCCATTAAAGTGGTTTGAGGGAGTCTGACAGAGCACTTGATCATTCAGATATCCTGTCGAGGAAAGGCATCGACACATCACTCTCCCCATGACAAGACCTTGCTGACAATCGAATCCCCGTGGCAAGGACAAGCGGTTATGATGCAACCGAATACAATTAGTTTCTATTTCTGGGAAGATGTCATGCGAAAGGTCATTTTGACAAAGGGAAGTCAGTTTCCTAAATTCTAGGGACAATAGCTAGAGAGCAGGGTAGTCCAAGCGGTGCCCTTGCCTATATATTTTATCTTTTCATTGTAAGTCGGGTTGGTTGGCAAACTAGTGTAGACAATGACTATTGAATGTAGTTTGAGCTCGATAGAAATTTAATGCAAAAGTTCTGAAGCTTTGATGAAAAGATTCTAACTGTAGCAATTGGATGTATTGTTTCCTTTCTTTACGTATGTACTTCATGTATTCTTTATTCATATCTATTTATGTATGAATAGGAACGTAATTTCGAACTTGAGATTCATTGCACAACACCCTGGGATTCACACCATTTAGACAAACCATATTTCCTCTAAGTTAACTCTGAATTCATTCTCAGTGGTGCTTCGAGTTACTTCATGTGTTTTTTCCCTCGCCACACACAACAATTTTAAACTGAAAATTCTTGCTTACTTAGCCTTTATCCTATCAAGTTCAGTTATTGAGTCATTTGTTTCTATCATTTTCTTAAATCAACTCCATAGACCGGGGTCTTACTCTCTTTCGTCAATAGAACCAGAACTTATTATTCAAAGGTGTTAAATCTAGCCAACAACTTAAAGCCATATCTTGTACCGAGACAAATTCTCCCGAGAGATCCATCTCCAGGTCCAAAAGGCTAGTTTAGGATCTCAAAGTTGGTTTGTAGGTTGCCTCTTTCATTTGTTTCTCATCCGAACAAATTTTATAGAGTTTTACCATTATGGTGCCATTGTCGGGGACTGAATTGAATAATTTTTCCCTAGGAGAATGACTAACGTTATAGTTTGACCCCGGAGGGTAACAGAGGGACAAACATCTATATTGGCTAAATCCTTTACCCTGGCAACTCTAGTCAAAAAGACCAGTAGCACAAAGTAGCGTGATTCGGGAATCCTGGCTCTGAAGACAATCTATACTAGAGCAAATCCTAACCCAAACCCTATAGAGCCTATGTGAAATCTCGAGAAACTTATGCGTAGGACTAGGGAGCAACAATTGGACCCATTCTATTACCTGGAAAGAAGATTTTCCTTACCCAAAGACGGCGTGCAAAGAATTGATGACCTCGAGTTTGACACCCTGTTTGAGAAAACCCTATTCATGTCTAAGTCAAAAACCAGTTTGGACAATATAGTCTTCAACCATAAGAGGTTTCAAGA
This sequence comes from Picea engelmannii, assembly GCA_009831015.1. Lineage (NCBI taxonomy): Eukaryota > Viridiplantae > Streptophyta > Pinopsida > Pinales > Pinaceae > Picea > Picea engelmannii. Next base: position 82,022 of record ML799558.1, read on the forward strand.
TCTGATACCTAAGAACGTTCCCCAAATCCCTAACCCTCCTAGAGCCATGGCTGCCAGATTCACCCCCCTTGTTCTGCGAGCCCAACTGCATGATTTTCCCTAGAATTACAGCCAGAGGATCAAGCTCTACGATGTTGAAGGGAAAGTTTAATCCCAAAAACATATGGACTGGTTCAATGATTTCGACGACCTAGAGGAGGTGGACTATGCAGATGTGAAAATGAGATTGTTTGTGCAGAGTCTTTCAAGGGAGGTGAGGAAATGGTTCAAATCCCTCCCAGCAGCAAGCATTCAAGACTTCGTTGGATTCAAAACATCTTTCATTACTAGATGGGGAGACAAGAAGAACCCCTTGCAGTTGTTGATGTAGTACAATAACATGAAGAGGGCATCGGAGGAGACGGTGCAATAATTCTCAACTCGTTTCATGAGGGTTTATAACTCAATTCCCACAGAAGTTCAGCCACCTTCTGGGGCTGCGCAACTACGATACATCGATTCTTTTGACAGTGATTTCACCTTGCTTTTGAGAGAAAGAAGATCAGAAAATATGGATGCCATGATGAGTGATGCAATCGAAGTTGAGGTAGACTTGATGGCATCGAGGAAGATCAAACAGAAATTCAATAGAGGCAATAATAAACCTCAAGGGGATGCACACCCATCGACATCTCGGTCCTTAGACGACAAATTTGACTTGATGATGAAGACAATGGAGAAACTAATGGAAAGAATGTTTGTGGGAAATAAACTTGTTTCCCAAGAACAACACAACCCCCAGCCCATAAATCAGAACCTCATAAGGGGTCAGGTCCCTCAGATCAGAAAGAGAGAGCAGAGAGACCAGGGCGACCAACAAACAGGGCCTCTGTTCCAAAATAATTACGCAGACGAATATTTTGATCAGATATTCCAAGACCAAATTCATTGGTACGATGACAAGGACACGCGCGTGTTTTTTATGAAAGGAGAACATGATCAATACATGAGTGAGAATGACGATATTATGATGGATATGGACGACACACTCTCCTGGGAAATGGAAGAATTCATGAAAGGTTATTACAATGCCATCATGCAATTTTAGAAACAATACAACCTCAGGAGAAAGAAGGCGCCTACCAAACCTCAGCAAACAAATCCCATAAGGAAAATTCTAGAAGATACCCCTTCCACAAGTCACCCAAAGCCAGACAACCTGACCAAGGATACGGCTGAAAAGGCAAAGTCAAAGGAGGAGGCCCCGAAGAAAGCGTCGGAGACAAGCTGAGAGATGCATGGCAAAGAGGTAGAAAAATTCTCTCCCCCCTTTAACTTTGAGAATAAAATGGCCAAGATCAAAATCTCTATCCCATTCAACGAACTTATCAAAAAGGGTGAGTATCGAGAGAAGATTATTAAAATGCTAAAAATGGGAGAAACCCCCGACACTTTGAACGTCTAGGACGATCACCCTGCTATTTTATTTGGTCCATGCGTAGAGGAGACAAATGATACTGAGAATGTTCCCACATTCTATGTCAATCTAAAGGTCCATGACATGACCCTACACAACGCCATGCTAGATTCAGGCATGTCACGCAACCTCATGCCAAAGGTAATCATGGACGAGTTGGGTTTGGACATCACCATGCCCTATAAGGACCTCTTTTCTTTCAATTTGAGGAAAGTCAAATGTTTGGGTCTCATCAAAGACCTGGTCGTGATGTTGGCCCAAATCCCTTCAAAGAACATGGTCATGGACATGGTCGTGGCCGATATACCCCCTAAGTTTGGCATGTTGTTATCCCAGTCGTGGGCTGCGAAATTAAAGAGAACTCTACAAATGGACATGTCGTACGCTACCATTCCTTTCTTTGGCCAGGAGAGACGGTTATATAGAGAAGTAATACTGAAGTACATGGTAAGCAGTAAGACGCAGCCAAATAACCACCCTATTTACTCTGTCGACATTGAGGTTGGCTCCTCCATATTCTATAATGACCTTAGTTTTGAAGAGGAAGAACCAACAACTGTCATGACCGTCGATGATAAAGTCGTGTGATGAGCAACAAAGTGTACAGATATGAGGAACGACGTGGAGAAAAAGATGTGGAACATGAGTTTCGATGGCGCTGTCAGCAAAGAATGGGCAGGGGTCGGTGTGTGGATAAGTCCTCCCAAGGTGGGCACAAATCTCTGCTCATACAAGCTCTCTTTCGATTGTACAAATAACATGGTTGAGTATGAGGCACTGATATTGGGCCTGAAGTTTTTGAAAGAATTGGGTGCAGAGAGGATAGTAGTGCATGGGGACTCTAAGCTATTTATAAACCAAGTGAAATTCATATATCAATCCAAACACCCTAGGCTAAGAGCGTACAAGAACTTGGTGTTGGACCTCCTTGAAGAATTCTCAGAGTATAATCTATCGGCTATCCCAAGGGGGAAAAATCAGATCGTCAATGCATTGGCCACCTCGGCCATAGTTTTTAAAATTCCCATCTTTCCCAACATAAAATACGATATGGAAGTCAAACACGGGCTGACAATGCCTGATAATATCAAATATTGGCAAGTTTTTGAGGATGACAAACAGGTGGAGAGATTTCTCCAAGTGAGCGAGGAGTTCGCTAACATGAACATTGATGACGAGTGTTGTTGCGAAGAATATGGGAGCGCAGATGCACGTAGTAATGATGACCCTTTCAAGAACCAAATAGTGGGAAGGGACATAGTACAATTGATAAATAACGTCATCCCAAAGGGGCTAGTTTCGTTGGAAAATATTTTCAAAGAAAACGATGTGGCTAGAAATCCCAAGATCACTACAAATGATGAGGATGTCGAAGATTGCAACATAGGTACTCAGGAGAACCCGAAAATAATCAAATTGTTGAAAATGCTCAGTCCAGAGGTCAAACAAGATTACATCAAACTCATGAAGGATTTCTCATACATTTTCTCTTGGAGTTATGACGACTTAAAGGTTTACGACACCAAAGTGATTCAGCATGTCATTTCTCTCAAAGAAGACCAGAGGCCTTTCAAACAAAATCTGAGACAGATAAATCCCATGTTGTTGTCGCTAATAAAAAAGGAGGTAAATAAACTTTTCGAATCTAAAATTATCATTTCTTTGAGGTTTTCGAAATGGGTTGCCAACCTGGTGCTTGTAAGAAAAAAGAGCGATGAAATAAGATTGTGTGTGGATTTTCGAAACTTGAACAAAGTGTCCCTCAAGGACCACTACCCAATCACTAAAATGGAATATATTCTGCAAAAGGTAGTGGGGTCCCTGAAGATGTCTATGTTGGACGGTTTTTCAAGTTATAATCAAATCATGGTACACCCGGATGACAGGGAGAAGACGACTTTTACGACACCATGGGGAACGTTCATGTATGCTAATATTCCTTTCGGCCTGATGAACGTCGGAGCTACCTTCCAGAGCGAAATGGACATAGCATTTGCTGATGAAAGGGACAAGTTTATTGTGATTTATCTAGATGACATCGCAGTGTACTCTGACTCTGACGAACAACACCTCAGGCATCTGAAGAAAGTCTTCTAGAAATGCAGGAAATTCAGCATATCATTGAATCCAAAAAAATCACATTTTGGGATGCAAGAAGGGAATTGTTGGGGAACATCATCTCAAAGGAGGGTATTAAGATAGACCCCAATAGAGTTGAAGGAATCCTAAATATTGGCACTCCGTGCAGTAAGAAGGAGTTCCAATCCTTCCTGGGAAAAGTAAACTTCTTGAGAAGATTCATCCCAAACCTGGCCGAAATTATAAAACATATCACCTCCATGATCAAAAAGGGGAACGATATCAAATGGAACCCGGAAGCCAGGAAGTCATTTGAGGACATCAAGGTAGTGATGAATAAATCTCTTGTGTTGGTCAACCCGAACTTCACAAAAGACTTCATCTTGTTTTCATTCACCTCAGAGCATATAATTGTTGGTGTGCTGTTACAGAAAGACGATCAGAACTTTGAGAATCTTATAGCCTATTTCAGCAGGGCGCCGAGAGACTCTCCAGTAAGGTACGAAATTATGGAGAAACAAGAAAATGCCTTAGTAAAATCCCTAAAGGAGTTCAGAACATACATATTACACTCCCATGTTATCGCTTACGTGCCTAGCAACTCAGTCAAGGATATCCTGACTCGGCCTAACCCCGAGGGAATAAGAGGTAAGTGGATAGCTGCCATGCTGGAATACGACCTCGAAATCAAGCCCATGAAGTTGATTAAGGGCCAGGGCCTTGCAAAGCTAATGGTATTGTCACACTACGACATTTCAAGAATCAACTTCATCGTTGACCTATCAGAGAATCCTCAGGAAGAAACCACTGCACATGTGTCTCAAAAGTTCGTTGATTCACCATGGTAGACAAACATCATCTATGTGTTGAGGAATCTGCAAGCCCCTCTGGGTTTAAGTAAGACCAAGGCCAGGTTCTTAAAAATCAAAGCTGTTAAATTATGCATCTTAGATAACTCATTGTATTGGAAAGATCCCGGAGGGATATTGCTGAGTTATTTGCTGGAAAATGACGCGAAACGAGTTATCGAGTAATTCCACAAAGACGAATTCGAAGGTCATCACTATTGGAAAACCACCATGCACAAAATCCTAAGAGCAGGCTACTATTGGCCTAAAATCTTTGCAGACGTATACAAAGAAGTTTCTAGTTGCCACAAGTGTCAGGTTTTCAATGGAAGCAGAAAGATACATCCCCTACCACTGAAGTTGATCTCGATCGAAGTGACTTTCATGCAATGGGGTTTGTAATTTATAGGGGAGATCTATCTACCATCCTCGGCACAACACAGATGGATACTCACAACCACAGATTACTTGGCAAAATGGATAGAAGCAATTCCGACAAAGCAAGCTACTGACACAATCATCATTCAATATTTGGAGACGAACATCCTGTCGATATTTGAATGCCCTATCAATATCATAACAGATAACACAGTCACATTCAAGTCCAAGAAGATGGAGAAGTTTTGTCAGGATTACAATATAAACCTGGGACATTCTACAGTGTATTATCCATAGGGAAATGGGTTAGCAGAATTGTTAAATAAAAGCTTGACCAAGATCATCAAAAGATTCCTGCAAGACAACAAGAAGGCCTTGCATAAAAATCTTATTTATGCACTATGGGTAGACATAGTCACCACCAAGAAGTCCATCTCGACATCACCATTCCAGATTGTATACGGAACAGATGCGATTTTCCCCACCTCACTAGGGTTTCCTGTTAGGAAGTTGTTGGAAGAGCAAGAAGCTGAGCCAGATGACACACAAAGGAGAATAAATTAGTTGATTCACACATAGTAGATGAGGGAACAAGTGTACAATCGATCACAACTCCACCAGGAAAGGATGAAGAAAACCTTTGACAAACACTCTAAGCAGGAGGAATTTCAGTTGGGGGATCTGGTGCTAAAATGGGATGCAGGGAATGAAGATAAAGGAAAGCACAAAAAATTCGATCATCTTTGGATGGGTCCATTCAAAATCGGTGCATATTGTGGGAATAATGCTTATTTTCTAGAATAACTAAATGGAGAGTGTGTTGGTTGGGGGCCTATAAATAGCAGGTTCCTCAAACAATACTTGGTGCAATAAATTCCATTTAAGTCACATGTCATTGTAAATAGTCATTTTATTTTTTGTCTTGATTCAGTGTGTCAGCAAAAAATTGAAGCCCGAAGTGAAGGCCCTGAGTTTATGCTGAGTCTATTAGAAACTGTGTAAATAATTTTTAGGTTGCATTTCGTTTTTCATATTTTAGTTTCTGGAAATTGAATAAGGCCCAATGGTCAGGCACCTAGTCTGGTGTTCTTTTCTACCTCGCTGGGAGGATAGCATCCCCGTTGGAGCCAACTGTTAGCGCTATCATTTTTCTTGTTTAGTTAGAGTTGGTCTTAGTCGAGTCATGGCATGTGTGTCAAAGCATGTGAAGTCATGTATTGAAGTCATGTGTGTCAAAGCATGTGAAGTCATGTACTAAAGTCAACAAGTGGTCAGTTGGACCTTGGAGTCGGGAAGGGATGTCAGATTCAAAACATGTGTAAATTGTATGAGTCTGTTCCCAAAAAGTCGGGTCCTATTAGAAAAGGAAATTTTATGTGTTGAGGGTCGAGGCACGTTGTTAAATAGAAGTCGCATCGACAAGTGCAATGACCATCATCAACTCATTATGAGGGTTGAAAGAATGAAAAATCACGACGCTCGTATCACATATTCCATGCATCCCTTATTAGTTGTACTTTACACGCCCCGAAATTTACTCGTCATGCGGATGTGCTATGGAAAATCTTCAGTTCACTTCGAAACGTCCAGTCGCCATGAATTCAGTGTTCCCTAGCATGATTCCACCTCTCGCCTGCTTGGTTATAAATTCTAGATGTTCTGCATACATTTTATTCACCATTCAAGCTTATGCATTGTTTGTAGTCTTCTCATAAGCCCAGGTTGATCAAGATTACTGCCTTGGGCCCATGCCAAATCCACAACTTGTGGGACAAATACGAGTTTCCCCATGGAAACCTCCCAAAACATAAGGAGGGCTACACGAAGTAGAATAAGCGTTGGGATCAAGCCCCAGAACTTGATGTTGATCAACGAATATTCGGAGGTCAGAGTGTCCTTCGAACAATTCTGGTGCATAGCCTTTTGCAGGAAAATTCAAGGATTCAATGTGAGACTAGCCAAGCAGTTCGCACTCAGTTTCAATGGATTTTGCGCAGTGATCTCGGGTGTCACTTTTCAGGTAACCAAGGAAACCCTGTCAACCGCAACAAAGACCCTATGCACGGTGAAAGGTGGTTTAAGGGCATGCCCTTGGATGAACAATGCTATGAATACTTCATCAAGCGATATTTTTTAGGTGGGAAAGTCAAGATAGGCGTTCCAAGTAGATATTTGCAGGAACCTTTTCAAAAACTAATTGGAGTAATCAGGAATTATTTCACCTGTGAAGGGAGGTTCAACAGGGTACATTTGCATCACATTAGATTGTTGATGCACTTCATAGGAAGGAGTCCATTAAATCTACCCTTTTTCTTACACCAGAACCTCTGAGAGATGCCAAACAACACATAGGCTGAAGTGGATCAATTGAAAAGGAAACTCTCTCATGTCTTGTTGATTAAATTGTTGGTAGTTGAGGAATTAATATGGTTGGGGAGAAACTCAGATTCGTTCTTTCTCACAGTGGGCATCCCCAAGGATCCAAAAGGATATTTCCCTCTATCCGCGGAAAGGGTAATATCATACTGCGTGGAGGCTAGAGTGGAAGAGGTTGCACAGGAAGGAAAGACATTGGAAGCCATGTCCTCCCAAAACAAATACCCAGGAGAAGGGGTAGGCCGAAGAAGAACAAGGAAGCTGGGGAAAACCAAGTCCCGAGCAAATCGTGTGCAAGGTCACCTGTCGAAGAATTACTTATGTGCGTTATTCGGTTGGAACCGATCGAAGGTACAAGTCAAGAAAGGTGGAGCAGAACTAGGAGGACAGATGCCGGAGGTACAAATGTTCGAGAGTTGTCTTAATAGCTGAAGCAAGTGCAACTAGCTATCGTCGAGCTTTACCAGGAAAACATGGATCTAAGATGACAGTTAGCAGCAAAGACCCTTGAGGTGTCAGCATCACAAGGTTGCGAGGGAAACATGATGTGGCTTAAGAGACAGATCAAAGATGTGCAAGATACAATCATACAGTTGCGCGAAACACATAGGATGTCGAAAGAAAGGAATGTGAAGCACTTCAGAGAATGTGAAGCGACAGGGGATAAAGTCCGCACAACTCTTGCCAGTGCACAAAAGAAACATGATTGATTGAGTTCATTCTTGTATTCTCAAACATGGCGTGGATATTGACAATTTTTAAGAAGGCATCACCCTTAGACAGTTTTTTCATTTTGGTAATGACTACGAAAGTCAGCAGTCACTTGCCATGTACACACCCCAGCAAATGAACGTGCGACAGAAATCAAGGTCGTTACAGTTTATGGAGGGAGTCTGATAGAGAACTTGATCGTTCGGATATCCTATTGAAGGAAGGCATCGGCACATCACTCTCCCCATGACGAGACCTTGCTGACAACCAAATCCCTGTGGCAAGGACAAGCAGTTATGATGCAACCAAATACAATTAGTTTCTATTTATGGGAAGATGTCATGTGAAAGATCATTTTGACAGAGGAAAGTCAGTTTCCTAAATTCTAGGGACAATAGCTATAGAGAAGGGCAGTCCAAGCGGAACCCTTGCCTATATATTTTATCTTTTCAATGTAAGTTGGTTTGGTTGGAAAACTAGTGTAGACAGTGACTATTGAATGTAGTTTGAGCTCGATCGAAATTTAATGCAAAATTCTTGAAGCTTTGATGAAAAGATTCTAATTGTAGTAGTTGGATGTATTGTTTCCTTTCTTTGTGTACATACTTCCTGTATTCTTTATTCATATCTATTTCTGTCTGAATAGGAACGTAATTTCAAACCTGGGATTCGTTGCGCAACACCGTGGGATTTGTTGTGCATCGCCCTTGGATTCATGCCATTTAGACAAATTGTCTTTCGTCTAAGTTAACTCTGAATTCATCCTTAGCGGTGCTCCGAGCTACTTCATGTGTTTTTTCCCCCGCCACACAAAATGATTTTAAAATGAAAACCGTTGCTTGCTTGTCCTTTATCCTCTCAAGTTCAGTTACCGATTCATTTGTTTCTATTGTTTTCTTAAATCAACTCCATAGCCCGAGGTCTTACTCTCTTTTTCCAATAGAACCAAAACTTATCATTCAAATGTGTTAAATCTAGCCGACAGCTTAAATCCATATCATGTACCAAGACAAATTCTCCCGAGAGAGCCCTCTCCAGGTCCAAAAGGCTAGTTTCGGATCTCAAAGTTGGTTTGTAGGTTTCCTTTTTCATTCATTTCTCAGTCGAATGAAATTTACAGAGCGCTAATAAAATACACCATGCAATTCCATAATCTTGTATGAGCAAATAAAACCATACCTTAAACCATTCAATAGATGACAAAATGCAGATTCTACTTACTTGCACCAAGCATAATCATGAGTATATCAGGAAAGATCACCATAAAACTCCAAAAATTGATCCAAGTTGCAAATAAAAGCCTTAAAAAAGAGTGGTGCCTCAAGATTTTAGCCAATAACCCTAATAGGGTAGAAATTTAAGACCTCTCTTCTCCAAGGGAAAGTTGTTATGTCAAAATGAGAGTACTTTATTTTATTCATACAAAATTTTGGCCTTTAATTAATTTTCAGGTAAAAAACAAGGGCGACCTAGCCAATTTACAACAAAATTCAATTTTGACATAAATAAAATTAATTTGCATCTAGAAACACATCCAAGGGTGATGTCATGCCCCTCTAGGGTGACGTTGAGCCCCATAAGTGAAATGTTGGATTGGAAAAGTGGGGCACTTGACCTCTAGAAGCCCCAAATGATGCACACACGTGCCACTAGGCTCACAAATGCCTCCAAAAATGAAACCCTAGCTCTGGGTGATGTATAGGTCTATGATGGTGACGTCCAAGACCCTCAAGGGATAATATCCATATGGGAAGAGCAAGGTCCCATGGGTCTAGGTCATCCAGGGTGCCTCCAAAGGAAACGTCCTTCTTTCTCCTGGTATAAGTCTTCAATTATTTCTTACCTCTGGTTGGGGTTTCAACATCCATTTGTGGGATTTAAGCCCCCATGAAGGTCTAAGCTAATAATTACTTCATGTGTACCTATCCACCGAGCAAGGTCCTGCAACAACAACAAGTACGCCCTCCAGGGATTCATAAGTCATAGGGATCATAGCATGTAAATCACATCCAATAATTAAATTACACAAACTTGTGCATCAAACCCCCCTTAACCCAGAAAAATGCTCAAAGACGTTATGCAATTTGATAAGTTAGGTTTGGATAAGGTCTTAGGATGTCTTATTCAACTAACCTCTCTTAATTTTGGGAAGTTTCCTAGGTGGGGTCTAATCCAGGTCATGTAAGTGTATGAGGTGGCATGGGGTATATGTTTGGGCATGGGGTGCATGTAATAATAGGGAAATGTAAAGTCTTAACTGTGGGTGCCTTTATAGAGGGCGAGTTGCACCTTGTCATAAATGGAATTGTTTCCTAGCTGATTCATTGCCTTTTACTCTTAGCTTTATTTATTTTGATATTTTTCTCTTATGCTTCAAGGGAATAGTTGAGGGACACTATCTTGGATTAATGACCAGAGGTGACAGAGTTATCCACAAACATTTCATGGAAATGAGAAGGTTGGCTCGTGATGAGACCCCCTTTCTCTTAGTTATGCCACCAAGAGGAACTACCCTAGTTTGGTGACTATATAGATGGTAGTGTCATATCGCTACATGCCCATGGTCATAATAGTTTGGCTCATGATGAGACCCCCTATCCATCAACTAATACCTTGAGTGTTTATGTTATCTTATGGGTCCCATTTTCTTACTGAGAAGCTTTTCATTGCTTTCTCGGGGATCCCTGGGTGAAGCATCTCGAAGGTTTCAAAATTGGTGTTTAAATCTTGCCAGCTACTTTTACCCTCTAGGCCTTTATCCCCTTCTTCCCACAAGGTAAGGTACAACCCTTCCTAGTGTATCCAATCCCAAATCCCAAAAAAGGATAGGGGGGATGAAAGGAATAAAGATGGAAAATGGTAAGTATGGAGGGAACAGACAATGACCTTTCATAGATCCACCCAATAGCAACCCATCCTAAAGGGAAATCAACTTACTAGGCCACCCTATCACCCCTTCAGGTATGAATGAGGAAAAGAGCATAATTTCCAAGTAAATCTCATGAAATGAAGAAGGATTCAATACAACATATTCAATATCTTCAAAAATCAGAGTGATACATACCATTATACCCAGACTCATTACCTCATGGAGAAAGACCCACTGCTACTTTAAGACTAGGCTAGTGTGATGGATATTGTTGGTGGTGATACGTGGAATTCACTGAAGAAAAGAGGGGCCCTCTGGGGCCATGCTCAAGTCGTCTGGATCTCAGTACTCCATGTTTAGGACTCGTGAGCCTCGAGACTTGATCTCCTTAGTTATCCCTAGTCTAGGGGATAACATCTGGCTCCAACTTGGGGACATGTACTCACCATAGAGCGCATGAGAACCTCAACATCTCTGGTATGGCATGTTCTTGCTAAATCTCAAAAAAATATATCAGTAATCCCTAGGGTGGTGATATCACCCCTTCGTCCATATATGATAAAATCATATGATTATGAGCATATATACATAATGAAACAAGACAGTATGAAAATGCAACTACAACTATGATAACATGATATGCAATGGTATATACAATGGATGCAAAATGCCTACCTACCTCTACTTACCTGTTGGTTAAATGTTAGGTGTAGTCATATAACTAGTGAAACCATCCTAGAAATACCTCATAATACATACCTCTGTGCTTCATCAGAAACCAAAAAAATGACAAGTTAAGCACAAAAATAACATGAGTTAGAGAATGCATTATATCATAGGAAATTGTAAAGTCTAGCTCATGGAGGCGGGAGGGAGGGAAAAAATTATGCCAAGTCATACTTCTAGAAAAGTGCTCAATCCATCTCATAAAATGATCTTGAAAGGTCGAATACTCAAGAGGTTGGCTCAAAGATTCTGAAGGTTGACTATCTTGGACATCATCAATCCCCAAATTCTGAGAAGAAACTATCAAGAATCTAGAGGATGATTGACAATTTTTTAAGGGAAATTTGAAAGATTGAGATATTAAACTTCTTCTTAAGGTATTCAACCTACCCTTGAATTCTAAAAGAAGTCTCCACCCTAGAGAAAAATTGAGAAAATGGACATGTTTCCCAACTGCATCCTTAGCGACATAATGAGGTAAAGTAATCGAAGGGAGTTGAAAAACCTTGTCACAAGTATCTTGCTTTAGGCAAGAAACGTCCTTACCCTTATCAATATCTGAGCACAACGGTGGTTGATAATATTCTTCATAGAATAAATCCAAGTGCTCAAAGGAATACTCATCAAAATCCTCAAGGTATGACCAAAAATCATCAGGAGAACATAGAACTAGGTCACCCTTGGGTGCTTGGAAAACATTTGTAACTACATCATCCCCTTATTGCCAAATGTCAAAATTAGTAGTAACCTCATATGATAGTTGTAAAGGAAACATTTGGAAATGACCCTCAATGTCGTAAATGGGATCCCCATCATTCCCAATCACATCCCATTTACGCTTCTCGATATGTATAAACTCATCAATATTATCAACCATGTCATTACCTTTATCATAACACGAAGGGCTTAAAACATCCAAGGGCTCCTCTAACACTTCTTCACTTTCCAAATCACAAAACAAAGCATATTCAAAATCTTGGAAAGGGAAACAACTTACCATATTGATTTCTTCTGGTGTAGGAGTGTCAAAGACATGGATGACTTCATCAAATGGAAGAACAAGAATCAGTGCCTCATCCTCATGAATTTCCCCTACATATTCAGTTTTATAATACAGAGGGTCTAGCTCGTCCAAGGATTCCCTTTCTTCTTCACCTTTTGAATCATAGAATAGGGTATCATCAAAAACCTGAAAAGGAGAGTGACTAACCTCATTCTCTTCTTTTTTTGCAGGAGGAATAGGATTTACGATGGCTTCATCAGAGGGAGGAGCACACATTGATACTTCATCATCATGTTTGATATCTTCAGGCTCTCGCTCTTCAACCAAGTCCTCATTATCATCGATAGAAGCATGAGTAAATTATTACTCTTCCTCATGGGATTGGTAACCTTCATTAGGATACCTCTCCTCAACCTGTTGTTGGTCTATGACTTGTTCCCATATTTCTTGGAATTACTAATGAAGATCTCAAGGGAAGCTAATATCTCCATACTAAGAGTATCTGGGGTATCTTTGGGGTCATCAACTTCGATTTCTGGAGTAAAGAGGTGTTCTCCCTTGAACAAGGAGATATTTGTCTTGATTTGTATAGCCATGTGATAAGCTTCTTGGATTGTTCCTTGTGCTTTTTCACTGAGGAGAAATCCTAATTGAACTAAGAGTGCATTGGTATAGAGGTAAACGAGGTACTTGTCTTCAGGATGATGGCTTCTAGCAATTTGTTGTAGCAAATTCTCAAACCTGATATGGAATTCCATGACAATATCGTTCTTAGTTTGTTTCATGTATTTGAGTATTTTTATTAGCATGTGGATATCTTCTAATTTAATACCCCATTTCTTGAGAAAGGTTGCTTCTAACTGGTCCATAGATGTGATGCTAGCATCAGGGAGATCATCATACCATTTCCTAGAATTTCCATGAAAAGTGGCAGAGAAACTTTTCATTGCCAAATCTTCAACATCATCACTGATAGGGTGGAGTTAAAAGAAAGCAAAAAAATTATCCTTGTGATCTTCGGCCCAAACCCCATCATTACCAGTGAATCTAGGGACCCAATTTTCATACCTCAGAGGCATTTTTCGAAGGTAACCCATAATTTCACTCATATCCAAGGGTTTAAAATTACCTCGGTCCCATTGACAAGTCATGATTGGCTTTGTTATTAGTGGAGTCGCCAGATAATCCTTATAGGGATCATCAAAGAGAAAAGAGGGAATCACCCTCAGTGGATTCATTAGGTAAGCTTCGTGAAGTAAAGGCTTTGGGAAAAAGGCTTACCGAAAAAGTGTTGTATGAGGAAAATTGACTCGATGTTCCCCGACAATGGCACCAAAAATGTTATCGCTCAATATATACTTTCCCAAATCTTGAAGGAAAGTAGGCTTAGATTGATGTAACATAGAGGTAGTCCTATCATTGTCACTCCAATAGGGCACCTCTTTCTCTTTAGGAGAAGGATAAATCCGCTCCAAGGGAGACATCCCAAGACCTAGGGGGTTTGAGGAAAGGGAAAAGGCAAGGCTAACCACCCCTCTCTCTAGGTCACTCAAAACAGACTTAAGTCTTGTTGGATGAAGCAAAGGAGAATAAAGTGTACCTTCTCCTTACCAATACAACAACAAAAGTTATGGTAGTAACAAGTGATGATGAATGCTTCAACAATACTTCAAGTTTATAGAGATGATTGTTACCAATCAATGTATGAAGCAAGTTATAAATATATAGAAGCAGTGATAATTAATGACAGTTGTAATAACATCCAGAAAATGCACTTGAATAGACAATATAACAAGATATTGTGAAGTCCTAAAATGATAACACTTGTCTCATACAATTTCTAGATATATGTCAATTGGAAAATAAACTCTAGAAGGTTTTCAATGATAACTGTAGAAACAACAAAATAAAGTAATGAAAACAATATTAAAATCTTCAGAAAAGTATTTAGAAAGGCAATTTGATGCACACTTTAGTCTTGGTTGATTGTACCTTGCCTTATACAATTTCTGGATTGATTTAAGTGGTCAAATAAGTTTGGATAGTCTGCAAAATGATGGTTGTAGAAATGATTATAACAACAACATCTTAGTGGTTAGTATTCCTATACTAGGTTAACAAGTTAGTTTAGGTTAGTAGGGTATCAGGTGGAGAGATTGAGTTTGAAGTTTGATGATTCTTGTCAAGAAACAAGGGTTGAAGACTAGTGCCTTTTAGGGGTAAATGGAGTCAATGTGGGCGGCTCCTTCTAAGGATGTAAATTAATGATGATACACAAAAGTCTAAGAGGGAAAAAGTCTAGGAGGAGTAGCAACTTAAGTCCTCCTACATTTTGACCTTAAGAGACAAAGTGCTAGGGTGTAGGCACTTCTAGGCCCTAACACCTTGCTCTTTTTAGCTTTTCTATGGAGTAGAACTTATGCAACAATAACCAAATGCAAACCTCTAGAGTGCTAGCAATTTAGGGCTCTAGGGTTTCACTAGTTACTAGATCAGTTTAGTGAAAGCTTGACAAATAAAAAGTAAGAAAGTAGCAACTTAAGTTTCTTACTTCAATCATTAAATACACCATGCAATTTCATAATCTTGTATGATAAAATAAAACCATACCTTAAACCATTCAATAGATGACAAAATGTAGATTCTACTTACTTGCACCAAGAATAATCATGAGTATACCATGCAAGATCACCATAAAACACCAAAAATTGATCCAAGTTGCAAATACAAGCCTTAAACAAGAGTGGTGCCTCACAATTTCAGCCAATAACCCTAATAGGGTGCAAATTTCAGACCTCTTGTCTCCAAGGACAAGTTGTTATGTAAAAATGAGAGTACTTTATGTTTATTTATACAAAATTTTGACCTTCAATTAATTTTCAGGTCAAAAACAAGGTCGACCTGGCCAATTTACAACAA
The DNA here is from genome assembly GCA_009831015.1 of Picea engelmannii. Taxonomy (NCBI): domain Eukaryota; kingdom Viridiplantae; phylum Streptophyta; class Pinopsida; order Pinales; family Pinaceae; genus Picea; species Picea engelmannii. Next base: position 97,387 of record ML799558.1, read on the forward strand.
AATTCAATTTTGACATAAATAAAATTAATTTTCATCTAGAAACACCTCCAAAGGTGACATCATGCTCCTCTAGGGTGACGTTGATCCCCATAAGTTAAACGTTGGGTTGGAAAAGTGGGGTGTTTGGCCTCTAGAAGCCCCAAATGATGCCCACACGTGCCATCAGTCTCACAAATGCCTCCAAAAATGAAACCGTAACTCCAGGTGGCGTCTAGGGCTATGATGGTGACGTCCAGGGCCCTCAAGGGCTAACGTTCATGTGGGAAGAGCAAGGTCCCCTGGCTCTAGGTCTGCCAGGGTGCCTCCAAAGGCAATGTCCTTCTTTCTCTCGGTGCAAGTCTTCAATTTCTTCTTACCCCTGGCTAGGGTTTCAACATCCATTTGTGGGCTTTAAGCCCCCATGAAGGTCCGAGCTAATCATTTCCTCATGTGTACCTATCCATTGAACAAAGTCCTACAACAAAAAGTATGCCCTACAGGGGTTCATAAGTCACAGGGATCATAACATGTAAATCACATCCAATAATTAAATTACCCAAACATGTGCATCAAACCCCCCTTAACCTAGACAAATGCTCAAAGACGTTATGCAATTTCAAAAGTTAGGTTTGGAGAAGGTCTCAGGGTGTCCTATTGGGCTAACCTCTCTTAATTTTGGGGCGTTGCCCATGTGGGGTCTAATCTAGGTCATGTAAGTGTATGAGGTGACATGGGGTAGATGTTTGGGCATGGGGTGCATGTAATAATAGGGAAATGAAAAGTATTACTTGTGGGTGCCTTTGTAGAGGGTGAGCTACACCTCGTCATAAATGCAATTGTTTCCAAGATAATTCATTTCCTTGTACTCTTAGCTTTATTTCTTTTGATCTTTTTATCTTGTGCTTCAATGGAATAGTTGAGGGCCACTGTCATGGCTTGATGACCAGAGGTGAAAGCATTATCCACAAACATTTCATGAAAATGAGAAGGTTGGCTCGTGATGAGACCCCCTTTCTCTTGGTTATGCCACCAAGAGACACTACCCTGGTTTGGTGACCAGATAGATGGTAGTGTCATACTGCTACATGCCCATGGTCATAACAGGTCAGCTCGTGATGAGACCCCCTATCCATCAACTAATACCTTGAGTGTTTATGTTATCTTATGAGTCCCCTTTTCTTACTGAGAATATTTTCACTTCTTTCTCAGGGATCCCTGGGCAAAGCATCTCGAAGGTTTCAACATTGACTTTTAAATCTTTCCAACTACTTTTACCCTTTAGGCATTTAGCCCCTTCTTCCCATGAGGTAAGGTAAAACCCTTCCTAGTGTATCCAATCCCAATGCCCAAACAATGATAGGGGAGATGAAAGGAATAAAGATGGAAAATGGTAAGTATGGAGGGAACATACAATGTCCTTTCACAGATCCACCCAGTAGAAACCCATCCTAAAGGGAAATCAACTTACTAGGGCACCTTGTCATCCCTCCAGGTATGAATGAGGAAAAGAGCATAATTTCCAAGCAAATGTCATGAAATGAAGAAGGATTCAATACAACATATTCAAGTACTTCAAAAATCAGAGTGATACATACCATGATACCCTAACTCATTACCTCATGGAGCAAAACCCACTGCTACTTTAGGACCAGGATGGTGTGATGGATATTGTTGTTGGTGATACGTGGATTGCACTAAAGAAAAGAGTGGCCCTTCGAGGCCATGCTCAAGTCGCCTGGCTCTCGGTACTCCATGTCTAGGACCCTTGGACCTTGAGACGTGATCTCCTTAGTTATCCCTAGGCTAGGAGATAAAAGGGCACATCCAAGGTTCTCCTTCTTTTAATAAAAACGAGAGTTCATTAATTTCCAGAGACTTACATATCATATGTATATATTTTAGCCTATGTTTTTCAAAGATACAACATTGTATATCACTTCATCTCCTCTTGTGTCTAAGAAAATCACATAGAGGAATACAAAAATGTGGATTGCTTTTTCTGAACAACATTTAAAAAAAAAAGGTTTTATTTTTTAGATGCAAAGTGTGTATTTCTCAAGCGTGCATTACTTGTTGGATATGCACATCACTCTGACCATTGTCTTTGGACTGTGAGTTGGAGGGCATATTGTCCCCGACAGATGAAATTCTCTCTCCTAGGCATTGTGTCTCTGTTAATAGCATGCTGGAAATCATGGCCTTGGTCCATCAAGCCTTTGAGGTACAAACATAAAGGTATGGTTCATGATGCTTACATAAGTTGAAATCTAAGTGAATTTCAAGGATGGGGGAAAATATAAATTTTGCTTCATACTCGGGAATTGAAATTCTAAGCGCTCTTGTTGGGCTTGATGTGGCCACATTAGCCATTGGGTTTGCTTCTTGTATTTTGGTATACATGTTATAATTTGGCCTTTGAAAATCCATTTAGTTTGGAGAGGCAGTGTTGGATCAATCTAGAAATCCTCAACTTTTTTGGAAAGGCATTTTGAGCCAAGGCTGCAATTGTTTTCTGAGAATCTCCTATGCATTGGATTCTTTCAACAATTAGCTTGCTCAAGCTTTCCAATCTTTTGAGGGCAGTAAGAGATTCCATAATGTTAGAAGATATTCCAATGTTCCAGGGGAATTTGCAGGCAATATTTCCATCGGGGTCATAAATGACTCCCACATAACTATCTAGACCCAGGTTTCCCTCTGCTTCTCCATCAAAACAAAGAATGCAACTCCTTTTCTATTTTGATCCATGACCTCTGTCATGAATTTCTGATTTGTCAAACTTGAAAATTTCCTTCCATGAGTTTATGATTTGTCTTCATATTTCTTAAGCCATTGAATGCAAGCCTTGATACCAAGTTACCATTGTTGAAATTTATTATCACTAATTAACCCTCAAGATGACAGGATGCACAACTCTGATACCATTGTAAGATCCCCTCTACAACTGCTGATACGTTTTTGAGTTTATTAAAATTTCATATCTCTTATTTTTGACAATGTCACAATAGATCCACAATAGATATGGCACACAAAAGGGTTTTATTGTATTTAACACCAAAAAACAATTATTCCATTCCATGAAGAAACAACCATGTCCTACCAGTTGTAATATTTTTATTATTTCAAGAATTACAATATGAATTTAACTAACAATCTGACCTGTAGATATTCATGGTCATTTGTTGCTATATTTTTATTGAGGCGACCCCCTTTTGAGATGGAATGTTCCCTTGTTATATCCCCACGAGTTATTGAACTGATATGGCCCCCTTTTGAGATGATATGAACCCCCTTTGAGAACCCCCACAAGCTAATAATAGTTGATACACCCCTTTATGATGACCTCGTGATCTGTAATAGATGGTGCACCCTCCTTAGAGACCCCTACGATCAACAATAATAGGACGACCCCTCCTCTTAAAGATCCCACAATCAACAATGGTGATACGGATCCTTTATGTAAACCCCCACAAACTACAAATGAGATTATGACCTCTTTTGTGCTTCCTAAAAGTTTCAAATGAATGGTACAACCTCCTCAAACCACCCACACTCTAGCAATGCCAATGATTTGACAATCTGATGAATCTTCCCTCTTCAACAATGAATCCCAGTGAAAGATATGTGTGATCTCTCCTTCTTGATTAGCTAGGGTGGATTAGTTTCACTACTGAAACCAATCGCTCAAGGGTTTCAGTCCCCAAAGCTTAAAAAAACGACGAGAGCTCTCCAAATTGATTTTGAGAAAATAATTATGAATAATGAGACATGAGCTCCAACTTCACTTTATATACTCTTTTGTCTTTTCCCGCTCAATTAAATAATATAAAGTCTTTCTTTAATATTTCCCCCAAAGTCACTTCATTAATTTATTAAACCTTTTAACTCCAAAAAGTGATTTATTTTATTTTAAACATTTCTGGGCACTAGAAGTCACTTTTCAGCTTCCCAACATTTAAAGTTTTAAGGTGTCCCCTTAAATATTTAATTAAAATAACAACCTTAGTGAAATTAATTAAATAATGTTCAATATTACTCTCAAATTACAAGAACGATCGAAATGCATTGGAACTGAAAAATTGACTATGCATGAGTGATCTCGATGATGAAAGATGATAAACGGACATGGCTGGGTGACTTACTAAAAATAGACACTGCTCCCAGAATCTTGGAGCCCAAACCGGAAGCCAAAAATAACATCTGAAAACATCATACAACTCCTCTAAACCATATAAACCCACGGGTAACATGAAATTTCCCTTATAATTAGGTTGACACAAACCCAAGTCATCTCCAATTATAGAGCAAAAGAACCCAAAAATGGGGGCATTACATAGACTTCTATACCCACTAGAGTTTGTCTCTAGGTCTTTTTCCCGATGATGCCTCATCTCAACTACTAGACCATAGCCCAAAGGGAACATCCAAGGTTATCCTTCTTTTAATAAAAGTATGATTTCATTAATTTTCAAAGACTTACATAAAGAAAATAACTTTGGGAGGTTGGAAAGTGTTTTATGCTTTCCAAAATAGGTGCAGAGAGGTAGAGCTATGGGATTGGAAGACTATGAAAACTCTCTTTGGGATTTTACTGATCCCGGTGGTTCTTTATGGTTGTGAAGTGTGGGCCAGCAGTACATCTGACTTACAGTGGAAGCAAATTGAGAAGATTCAAAAACATTTGATTACAAACAAGTTTAAAATTAAAAATTCAGTCCCATATGAGATCATGCCGAGTGAAATGGGGGTTGCTCCTATTGAAGCAATTGCTATGGTGAGTCTCATAAGATATCTAAAAACAAATTGAGCAAATGGAATACGGTTGGTGGCCTAAGGTCATCTTCAATGACATTTTGTGCAAAATAAAGAAGACGTGGATGCGGAAAAATATTAAATTGCTTAGTAAATTGGATATTTGTAAATTCTAACCTATACAATGTCTACTGTAAACAAATATTCAGAAAATAATAGAAAAGATACAATGGAAAATGCAAACATTACACAGATATTTTTCCCCTAGAAACCCAAACTGGGAAAACCAACATATATTATATTCATACATTGTATTACATTGTTTACAATACAATATACATATAGGAGCCAGTGGCATCCAAAACCCTAACCCAATGACCTAAATTAGTCCAAAACCCTAATTCCTTAACTAAAAATAGAAAACCATCGGAAAAAACCATGGGACGAAAAAACCACCTAAATACATGACATGTTTCCCGAGGCAGAAACGTGTCATACCCTCAGACACTACTACTTGTGCAAATAATATAACACATACCCAACATTCTCCCACTTGTTGTTTTCTTTGCACACAGGGAGTTACAAGGTTACATAGTCAAAAATCCAGGGCAGCAATGCCCATGGATCCTCTACACCAAGAGAACTTCTCAGTGCTCACAATTTTTTTTAATGAGTCTACAACATTCTTCAAAGTGTCCACCTTCATCACTGATACTTTCTTTTCTTCAATCATGCCTCTCACAAAGTGATATTGAACATCAATGTGCTTTGTCTTTGAATGATAAGCAGGGTTCTTCACCAGAAAAATTGCACTCTGATTGTCACACTCTATCCTTACATCTTGTTGCACCAACCCAATACCTGAACACAATCTTTGTAACCATACTACTTCCTTACTTGCATGAGTGGTTGCCATGTATTCAGATTATGTAGTTGAAAGTGCCACTATAGCCTGTCTTTTTCTCATCCAACTTATTGCTCCTCCAAACAGGTTAAACACACACCCGCTTGTAGATCTCCTACGATCCAAATCTCTAGCCCAGTTTTCATCCACAAAGCCATGTATATCGACCACTCTATCTAATCTCGGTCTTCCTTCATTGCACAATTCATAGCTAGAAATGCCACACAAATAGCTGAAAATTCTTTTTACCGTTGTCCAATGCTCCTTCCCTGGTTTTGACATATACCTGCTCAAAACTCTCACTGCATGTGCAATGTCTAGTCTAGTACAGACCATTGCATACATCAAACTGCCAATTGCACTCGCATATGGAACATGATACATGTCCTCTTCTTCTTCATGTGTCTTGGGACACTGATCCACTGATAACTTTACACCAACAGGAATAGGAACCTTGACCGGTTTACATTCCTGCATATTAAACCTCTGCAATATTGTCTCGACATATTTTCTCTGATTTAACCAGAGTTTCCTCCTTTTTTGATCTCTTTTAATTTCCATGCCCAA